>VNJU01010831.1:0-21747 GCA_008042675.1 Drosophila seguyi
ATTTATTAAACGTTGGTCGAAAGAATTCAATGACCCGTACGTTACAAAATCTCTATATATTTCTTTAGTTCGTCCTATCTTAGAATATGGATCTTGCGTTTGGAGCCCTCAGTATGAGGTCCACAGTAAACGCATCGAGTCGGTTCAAAAGAACTTTTTACTTTTCGCTTTACGCGGCTTAAACTGGGATGCAAACCAGAGGTTACCCTCATATTCTAGTAGACTTCTCCTTATTAACTTACCATCCTTATCCAACCGTAGAACCATGCTTGGCATTACCTTTATTTATAACCTTATCCATGGTGACGTGGAAAGTGCTGACCTGTTGGGTCAGCTTAACTTTCACGTACCGAGTAGAAATACTAGATCCTATATTCCCTTAGTGCTGCGCCATTGTAGAACGTTCTTTCAATTGCATGAACCCTTTAGAGTTTTATGTGCAAATTATAACGATTTGTATATAATAATTTCAAACATAGATAGCCTTCCTAAACTAAAAACGTTAATACTAACCCATTTAGTACGCATGCAAGCAAACAATCTGGCGGCACGCCAGTAGTTACTTCCTCGAATTCCTTTTCTATATTTTCATCTTTCGCGCCTACTAACACCTAACACGAACAAGCACGTGCTTGGTGTCATACGGGCCACTTGAGTGTACTGATCGTAGTGCATCAACGTCCAAGAAAATAAAAAAAAAAAAATAAAAAATGTTCACAGCGTCTGTGGCTATGAAAACTGACCAACTGATCACCAACTTTGAGTCTGTGAGTGACATAGAGTTGACTAGACTGGCACAACTACTTCGAAAACGTGCATGCACTGCCATAAGCAGCTAGACTGCAAAAGGTCTTCGCAAAGGGCTCGACTAATGGGGTGGGGCTCCTAAGAAAAACAGATGGTTCTTTTACCCAAGACCGTAAGGAAACGCTAAAGCTATTGCTTCAGGTGCAGTTTCCAGGGTTTCGGATCAACACGCATGATGAACCAGGCGGGCTTACTACTCCACTGATCAGGCGATTTTTCCAGCCATTCTACAACATATAATTGAGATAATTATCACTCCACTTGTCGGTATGCTTAGAGCCAGCTTTGCATGAAGAGATATTTCACAATCTGGAATATATTCCTAAACAAGGGAACTGAGAGCGTAACCATCCCAAGTGATACAGAGCGACAAGTGTCGTGTCTTTCGTTCTCAGAACTGCGGAGCCGCACGTGAGGTGCACTAGCCGCTACACAAAACACAATTTGCTCTTCATCACATCACATTGTCATTGGGGGGCTCCCGTAGAGCCCTCCAGTGAGATCAAATATATGGGAGTTGTTCTACATAAGCGACTTAACTGGAACTCGCACCTCAACAAAACATTACCAAGGCCTCACATGTTTTGTGGGAATGTCGTATACTGTATGGTAAAACGTGGGGCCTTGACTTCAAACCCATACTATGCCTTTACTACATGATGGTCAGGCCTATAATGACCTATCAGAAGTGTAGCAAGCTGCAGCGGATCACATGCCTTACTGAGGCTATGGAGAAAATTATTTCATTGACTCCGCTACACATTCACATACAAGAAGGAGCCGTTAAAAGCCTCATTAGAATCAAACTCACATCTGGGTTACTGACTGATGATGCTGGCTTAGTGATCTGTAGCCCAACAAATCTCATGACCACTAAGGTCCACTTTGGGGCGAAATTTTGGAGTCTCATCCCAGAGCATAGAGAATGGGATAATGCAAACCCTTATTGTGACCAAAAAGGCCTGCAGTGGTTCACTGATGGGACCAAAATTGAGCAAGGGGTGGGTGCGGGGTTCTTTGGACCTAACTCCAGAGTCCCGATTGCACTGGGCAAATGGCCCAGTGCTTTTCAATCAGAGATTCATGCCATTGAGGCCTGCTCATCATGGACAAAGGATGAGAGGAGCTATAATATATATCTTCTCAGATAATCTCTTGGAGGATAAGCTGCAAACTCGTCGCAGACTGTTTGACCACCCTCCAGCAGCTCTCCACAGGAACAGGGTAACTTTTTGTTGGGTTCTCGGTCATTCAAGAATTCTCGGCAACGAAAACGCGGACGGGCTAGCTCAGCGACTCTTTTACATGGTCCGGAGCCGTTATGTGACTTAGGGTGGGCCGCTGCCAAAGATATGGATGGGTTAAAGGAGTGAAATATAGGTATTGGATATCCAATTCAAGATGTTGTCAAGCTAAAGAGCTGATACACAGTGACGGGTGTTCCAGGATGGACCTAAGACTATTGGTAGCCTATCTCACCGGCCACCATGTCTTAAAATATTATCTTCCCAAGATGCGTCAGTCTCAGGACACGGAGAGTAGGCTCTGTAAAGAAGACGATGAGACGACCAAACACATTAAATTACGTTCACACTGCTATAAAATTATTTTCCGTGTCAACTCCACGTCCGAGTTTTCACGGCACAACGGCAGCGAAGAAATTTATATTTCTCCCCATCGTTCGTCAAATATTCGTCATATTCCTTGCCGTTTTGGGTTCCCCTTTTGTACATAAATTTGGCAACGGTCGCGGCATATGTGCATCCGTACACATACACACACACACTCGTGCTATCTTGTGCACATATTTTGGTGCAATTTTACCTCCGCGAAAAATTGTCAAGTCAAAAGTTAACTTATGTGGTGAAAAAAAAAAAGGAAAATTAATATCTGCCAACCAAAACCAAAGTCCGCTGCTGTCGCGATATTCTTTTTTGTGTGCCAATTTTCTCCCCTAATTTTTCTGTCCTTTCATTTCAAATACAGTCGAAGCTCCACTATGCCAACACTAGCCTCTACATAGTCTTATGTCCATATATTTTATACATATATTTTCTGCCTCCGATCCCAGAACTAACTTTCGCTACGAAACAAATATAATTACAAATTAAAAACGAGATAAAAAATTAAACATTAAAAACAAAACACTATTACAAATTCACACGGGCGGGACCACGAATGCGTTTTTCACAAAGCTTCGACTTAGCCGCTGCAGCCGCCGTGGTCTGTTGTTGCTGGTATTTATTTCGTTCTCTTGCGCATTTATGTATATGCACTGCTTTGCCGACAGCATAATTCAGTGAGCTTTTCGCCCGAACCAAAGCCGAGGTATTCCACCTTTCCGGCTACGTAATAATTACGATAAGTTGCATTCGCCAAGTTGTTGGGTTATATTTTCGGTGTTTCCTCTATTTTTACAGAGCCACAACGGACCGAGTGAGTCATTTTGCGTCTTATATCCACATTCTTTCTTTATATCTAATCTCTTCCCTCACATATGCCAAGTCCATCTTGACGATATCCGGTGGATAAGGGCTATGAAAGCTGCTCGGACCTTCTTTCCGTTTGCTACTCCATCTATTCAAGGTAAGTCGCCCAGCTTCAAGAATTGATCGAGCAGGGCGCTTCAAAGTTCCATCCAGCTTCCTTAAACATCCAACAATCCACTTTTACTGGCTGTCGTCTGCCACCAGTGGACATCGAAGTCTTTCAAGGAGACTATATTCGGGGCCCACCTTTAGGGACCTTTTACGGCAGTCTACATAAACAATTCAAGACTTACGCCAGTGGAAAGGTTATCCCACCTACTTACTAAAACGAGTGGCGACGCGCACGCCATTGTTTCCAAGGCGCCTCTAACCAACGAAGGGTTTATTTCTGCATGAAGAAGCCTTACGGACCGCTTCGAAAATATACGACTGCTTGTTAACACTCAGCTAAAGATTCTTTTTAATATCCAGACTATCCCCCAAGAATCCGGGACCGTTTTAAAAGATCTGCAAGGCACCATACAAAGTTACCTAAGAGCCCTGGAGATGTCCTCTATTCAAGTCGAGGCATGGGACTCTCTCCTTGTGTATATGATTTCATCAAGACTTCCAACGCTCACGTTTTCCCTGTGGGACCAGTCGATCCATAATAAGTCTGAAATTCAGACCTGGAACGAGTAGCGCCCCAGAACATTTTCCGCCAAGAAGGTCAATTTTCAACCCACCTGCGCACAGACCCAACCCCAGGCCAGGTTAGCTCCGGCTCCCAGAGGGTGATCTGTGTTCCATGGGAGATCACCCCCTGCGTACATGTCCCCGATTTCAAACAATGAATGTCAGTCATCGATCCGACTATGTCATAAGAAAGCAGCTCTGCTTGAATTGTTTTGCTAGAGGACACCGTCACCGGGACTGCACTAGTGTCCACTCCTGCCTTACGTGCCACGGCCGGCATCATACCCTGCTGCACCGCGACAATCCGGTTGCTAGCGTTCAGAGACCTTCCACTCCGTCTAGGCCACGACCAGCGCCCATTTTGAGAAGCCATGCAGTTTCCGACGAACACTCAAGTGTGCAAGTATTTGCCACGCGAGTTTCCTATGTATCCAAATGTCCGTTCGACCGACTCCTTCCCAATCGCAGTGCGGCCGCCTTAAAAACTCTTGAGCACCAAAAATATTAGCTTCTTTTTCGTTTCGCCAGTGGAAATTCCCCAGCAAGGCTGCTAGTCGCCAGTCCCATTTTTTAATACATTTTCTTTGGGAAAACTTTCCCGATTTTCCACTTGCATTTAATCAGCTGAAGTTGTTAGCGCGCCAATTTTCGACTGCGCGCTTTACAATATTTTTAAAAATAGTTTTATTTTATCTCAAGTATTCATAATTTAAAAAACATTCAATTTTGTGGCTTAAAAATATAAAATATAAAATTTTATGCAAAAAATCGGGCATTTTGCCTAATGTGCACCGCCTCAATCGCACAGTGTTGGGCTACAAAAATTACCAGCGCCGCTTCCTGGCTACAAAATATCGATAACAGTTTACATAAAAGAAATTCCAACTCATTGTAAAAAATCAACCTGAAATTATATAAAATAATATAAATATAGTATAAAATTTGTCCTGACAAAAATATTAAAAACAGTTAAAAACAGGACAGATATGTCCGGGAAAAAGGCCAAATTGGCATCACTGGTCGTTTGTCGTAAAGCACGGTATCCAGACAGTAGACAACTTTTCCAAAGCAGTGAGAGAGAGCAAGAGGCAAATAGTTTGAAACAAGCTGTTCCCTAGGTCTGTTTCGAAGCGCGGTATCTAATTCAGATTTGAAAATACAATAATGGTGCAAGATTTAGGAGATTATTTGAAGGCAAACTTTTAGTATTTCCATAACGCGTCGCGGAAAAGAATAAAAATTTTACTAAAACATGCTGACAATCGTAAATGGTCCACCTTTGCACATTGTTATGCAACTAGTACAGCTTATCGCAGCTTCTCCTCCATTATAATGGCCACTGGTGCAATTATGTTTCTTCCTGATCGGGACAAGGAACCCAATTCCAATCACCCGAGTTTCTTCCACATGTACTGGGAGCTGCCCAAGACAGGCGCAGCAGCCGGAATACATGTCAATAGCTAAGGGACAACTATTAATATCATTAAAAGATGAACGTGTCATTGTTTTAAATATTGCCGGGTGTCAAAGTACGACCGCATTAATGACGCCCAAAAAATTCCGATCAAGTATAAGGAACGGTCATACCTAAAAAAAAAACATTTTGTCGCTGCGTGATAACTTTGAGAACTGGATACCAAGCTTAAAGGTTAGTAAAATAAACGAATAAAACTTAAAAAATTGGTGTGAGAAAAATCTCTATATTCAGTGCAGTGCAGTGCCTGTACACTGCTTGTATAAAAACGCTGTAAAGAAAAATCATTTCTAAAAAATTAGATTTTGGCGCATTTTTATGTTTTACCCCGCAATGTAGGTTCATGCGAATACTCGGACGAACTCATCGCTCCTAGTTTACTTGCATTATTAATATTCCTCCTGATTTAACACTATCAGGGGTGCCACAGAAACCACTTTCGCTGCAAAAACAATTCTGAGATGCCACAGCACTTCTACAAAAATATTTTTTGTGTATTTGAAAACCCAAAATCTGACGTAAATTTCAATGCTACTATATCAATAGATTTAAAATTTTTCAGTCGACCGGCGCTCTATTCAGAGCTGCCGGTTTTGTCAAGCGAGGACATGTTGAAAGTATGTTGATGCAGCGAAAAAAATTCTTGCATTCTGACGATGATCTAAAGCCGCGGGCGAAAAAAACATCGTCCAGAATGAGCACCGAAAGTGGGTTGGCATAGCCGAAGGGGAAATTTTACCCAGTAGGCGAGGTAGGCAGTCCCACGAGGAGGAGGGGAAGGAGAACTCAGCAAGAGCGCCCCCTGCCGTCCACACCCAAGAAAAGGGGAAGTCTGGATGGTATGTGGAGAGAGGAGAACACGGATGGAGTGCATCCACGCACACCAAGGCAGAACCGAGCCCATGAATAGGGCAAGGTGACCGCCATGTGGCCCAGTTCAAATTAGCAGTCGAACCCCCGGTCACGAAACATAAAATATACGTGTTTTTGAATCCTCGCGAGGCTTGTGAGTTCGGGCTGAGTTGGAGGTGAAAGCTCCAAAGATTAATCGAGTGTGTTTGGTGGGAGGTGGCTTGAACCTGAAATGCACTCGATAAAAAAACACGGAGGAACTTTTCGGGGTTTTGCGCGTCGTGCGTATAGTCTTTATTTTTAGAGTAGGAAATTAGTACTAATACATGGAATTTTAAAGTTAGCTTGGGAGAGCGGATTGGAAGCTCTATGCACGAAAGTCCCGTGAAAGAGGGAGAGAGATAGAGTGTACGGGATCGCACTGCCTCCGGAAAATAAGCGCTCTTTGGCGTGAACAGAGTGTGTACTTCAGGAAAATTATTCAGAAAAAAACCCGATCCGGAGATCGACGTGGAGAAGAAGGAAGGAACAGGAAGATACCAGGCAGCCGGAAGAAGAAAATATGTGAGTCCGTTCCGAAAGGGAACTTGAAGCTATCATTGACAAGTATCTGGGTTTCAGAGGGGCGGAAACGTACTATCTTGACCCCAGGATATCCTCATTTTTGACCCGGGGAGACCTTTTTCTTGGACCCGTGGCCGTTTCCCTGTTGGACCGAACCGACTCCAACCTCAAAGCCCGTCCAATCAAGCTAATCAACCCGAGGGATTAGAATAGTTATTTATTTATTTAAAAAACCTATTTATTTTTAGTCAACTTCTACTTCTTATAGCATATTTATTTATTTATACCCATTTATTTATTTATTGGAATTATCTATTTATTTATTTATTTGACTTATTAAAGTGTTATTTATTTATGTGCCAGTGCTATAATTATTTGTTAATTTATGTGATCTATTCGTCTGTATACACATATTTTGGTAGCTATTAACATGCCATAAGAACACACGCATATTTATTAAAAGACGATAGAAGAAACAAATGTAAAAAAAAGGCATCGCGCCGATTCCAAGTAACTTAAAATCGAAATCCTAAATACACGAAATCCGCGAGAAGGCCATGCCGATCCTGTGTAAGGGTATGAACCTTTGTTAAGTAAACATCACCTGACCCATCTCAGCCCCTGATGAAAAGATGAGCGGATGAGCCGGTCGCCTGGAAGAAGTCAACGGACACATGTGGATTCCATGTCGATTGGAATGTATGGTGCGACCTGTGAGATCAGGGGAAAAATCCTCCCTGATGATGACCGGCTAGCCGGCCTTTCCCCTACGAAAATGAAGGCCGTAACAAAGTTTACATTTACAACTACTCAACACATACAACGAGTTTTCGGCAAACAAAAATGTTGACGTAAGTATACATTTTTTTGACAGGTAGATTCAAGTTTCACAGTGATTCAAATAGTTATATTTATGTGTTTTTTACAGCAAGAAATGCTAACGAAACGTAAAGGGGCTAATTTGAGCCGTAGCTCAAGTAATTCTAGAACCTTACGAAGCAGAAGAGACGAAAGAAACGAGGAACAGATCCAGCAACTCTATACTGATGCGCGTATGAGCATGGGACAATTCAAAATCAATCAGATGATACACGATCCGAACGCAATGAAGCAAGAAGACTAGAACACCAACAATCACGCAGGTATACAGTTGATACAGGTACATCGACCTAGCTGGCTAAACGTGTCAGTGATTCCCCATGTACCGCCTTTTCTGAAAATTGTTTGTATACACTGGTTCCCCAGCAATTTCGTTCGGAGCCTTTCGAAAGCAAATTTTTCATGTCTACTAGGACTGTGAAAAATCACAACTGCTTCACACTAGAGGAATGTGTAAGATACTATCTTCTACTGAACATATTCGACGCCGCTGTCGTGGATAACATCTTCAGCTGCTAGCGCCATCAACATGAAGGCGAAAAATATGGAAAACGGTTTGATAAATATGTATTGTATTGTATGGTATGTATGAAATAATTTGAAAGTCAAAATGGTGTAAATGGTATATTTTTGAAAGTTCGGACTATATAATTTATAGTTAATCGGCCACACTAGCGATGGCCATATTTCAAGCAACGGCGTGGTTGCAGAAACAAAGAGACAAAAAAAGAAATGGATTCTGTTTTTGTTTTGGACACGACTGGCCATCGAGAAATCAGTTTGCCAGCTGTTGTTTACGAAAGAGATAGATTCCCGCTTAACGAAAAAAGTAATGAAATTAGAGATAATGACCATTTTCAAACCAAAGTCAAACTCTTTGGACTCAAGTTGGATAACAATAAAGTCGACGTTGCTGTGAGTTCTTTATTAGCTGGCTCGAAGAAATTGACGTCCGAAATATCTGAGAACCTGTATAAGGTGTCTGAAAAGGTAGCAGATGCTGCGGATAACTCTTCCATTGGAAAGCTGGCAAAGCGAAAGCGGGTAACAGAGCTTCATAACATCAGTGGTGTACACTTTAGAATGCACCAGGATAATGTGGAAAAGAATATGGAAAGATCAAGGCGGACTTTGGATCCAGGACTGGATCAACGCAGTGCACTTCCGACAGTGGGCAAAAGGTTGCAACCAGTATTACACAATGTAAGTAGATTAGCCAGGTATGAAATACAATCATGGTCAAAATTTACTCAACGAACAAATTTTTGCACATCGCAACTTCATTTTATTGTAACTATTGTCGTTAAATTCTTATGTAGTTTTTATTGCGCAGCTTGATCTAGCAGAACCTACCCTAAAAGGAATGCAAAAGATAACGGTTCTTGGGACAGTAGAAAAAGTAAAATAAATAATTACATATATGCATAAATATATTTATATAATTGTTCTTGAAATATTTTTACATAATCGCAATGGTTTCGCCTTTCTGAAGTTGTAAGATTCTGGTTGAATAATTAAAAAAAAAGTTAAATAATTAAATTGAATTTAATTTATGATAGAAGCATCTTCTGTTTAAATCCTTACGTTTCGAATTTATTTTCCGGCTATCTTCTGTATAGATCAAGATAAGCGATAAGAACTATTTCAAGCAAATTTGTCAACTACAACAATAATAACTAAAATAAGTTGGGATGTGCAAATATTTTTTCGTTGTGTAAATAGTGTTGACCATGATTGTATATTAATGTATGCAAGACTATGATGATATTTTCGACATCAGAAGTTGCCCAAATGGCAAATGTGTATAGCTTAGACTGCTAGAGGTATCTTTAAAAAGTTGACTCAAAAATAGACTAGCCGCTTCTTTTTCGTCCGCTGTAATCTTGGCTGCTGCATTAGAAAAGTTTGCAGTATCAGTAAGGCCAGCGGAAAACTACAAGCCATGGAGCAAGACTAGGCGCCGTCGTGAAATTTAAGACAGACTCCTTAGGCTCGGGCTTACAAAACAATTTTGTTAATGAAACAGTAAAGCTTAAGTCGACCCAAGCAAGATTTGCTTATTAAGTCTAGGCTATATTGGCTAATTTGATGACGTCTTTAGTAATCTGATAGTATGATACTTCCCTTAGATTAAACATTTTTATTTCTCAATTCAACAAATTTAATAATTTCAGACGCATTTCTAATTTTACAGGTGGAACGCAAGAAAACCTTGGGTACCGGTTGGTTTAATCTTCCGGCTACAGAAGTAAACGATGAAATAAGCAACGAGCTAAAAATCATTCAGATGCGATCGGTTTTGAATCCAAAACAATTCTACAAGAAAAATGATTTTAAAACACTCCCAAAATACTTTCAAATTGGTGTCGTACAACATTCAGCTTTGGATCATTACAAGGAGAAAAACACTAGAAATGCCAAAAAGTCGCTAGTTGACGAGTTACTCCAAAATGAAGTCTTCCAGAAGATTAACAAGCGGAGATATAACAAGACACTTCAACATAGAGCAAAATATACTCACCGCAAAAACATGGAAAAAATGAAAAAAATAAAAAAATAATAAATCTGAGTTAAATGGTTTTAAGTTTTTAACCAACCGATACATAATTTCCAAGTGTTTTTAGAGGGTTAAAATTTTGATTTTAGATTTTTTTTCTGAAATTTTAAAATTTTAAGAATGTCTGGTGCAAGTTTAAATTAAAAAAAATGAAGCAGTTATAGTCCGCTCCCGAATAGCGCCCTATATTGACACATTTTTAAGCGAATTTTTCTCAAAACGGGTTTTAAAATAGGTACCAATAATATTTTGAAAGCCATTGAAACGATTAACTTTATTGGAGTTTTTATATACATTATTATCTAGTTTTTGATATAGGAAAAATAAAAAAATCAAATATCAAAATGAATTCAAGCCGTTTAGATATGGGAATAGTGCTGATGTACTATGCCGCTATGGAGCTGAAGGCTAATAACTAGAGGCGCCACGGTCGTCGACGCCCAATAACTGATTACTTGCGTAGGAGGAACATAAATGGATGATTTGCAACTCTTTGCCAATGGCCTTCCAGGCACTAGTAACAAATATAGAATTAAAATGCCCCTTGTGAGCTTAATCCCATATTACGGGCTTTGCCTCAACTGATTTGATTAAAGCTACTTTTTCCTCACGAGAAGAAAACCGTTCAATTCTAGACATTTTTGTTCCTTCTTCTTCTTCTCCGTATCTAGCTTTTGAAATAATTAAATTAATTTATTTCGCTTCGAAATCACAGCTGATTTGTTTTCTGATCTGGCAACGTCTTCTTTATGCTCTCACTACTATATACGTCGGAACGGGCCGGATCGGACGACTATATCATATAGCTGCCATAGGAACGATCGGTAAATTTTAATGAAAACAATTATAACTTAGCCAATTATTAACATATTTGCATTAAATCTGAGAAATGGTCATTTTGTATAATTATAGAAATTTGGTTTTAATTTTTAAAAAATCGGACAACTATATCATATAGCTGCAATAGGACCGATCGGAAAATTATTAGAAAAAAATCTATCTAAGCCAAGTTCTCTTCCTTTCTTGTTTTATATTGAAAATTAACCATAAATTTTCGAGAAGTTCAAGTAATTCTCTTCCGACCCCATTAAGGTACACAGCTCCATATTGATTGATTTGATTTTTATTATATATTTTGATTTGTGAGAGCGCCATTTCTGATACGTAGCATGCCAGTGCGTTATATGTACATTGTTTGACAGCTACTCTGTTCAGTTAATTTTTTTTTTTTTTTTTTTTTTTTGACGTTGATGCACTACGATCAGTACACTCAAGTGGCCCGTATGACACCAAGCACGTGCTTGTTCGTGTTAGGTGTTAGTAGGCGCGAAAGATGAAAGTATAGAAAAGGAATTCGAGGATGTATTACTGGCGTGCTGCCAGATTGCTTGCTTGCATGCGTACTAAGTGGTTTAGTATTAATGTTTTTAGTTTAGGAAGGCTATCTACGTTTGAAATTATTATGTACAAATCGTTATAATTTGCACATAGGACTCTAAAGGGTTCATGCAGTTGAAAGGACGTTCTACAATGGCGCAGCACTAAGGGAATATAGGATCTAGTATTTCTACTCGGTATGTGAATGTTAAGCTGACCCAACAAGTCAGCACTTTCCACATCACCGTGGATAAGGTTATAGATAAAGGTAATGCCAAGCATGGTTCTACGGTCAGATAAAGATGGTAAATTACTCGAAAAGCTTTCGACCAATTTTAAAAAATGTTTGCTTCGAAATATTAAGTTTTTACTTTTTTTCCGTGTTTTTTCGTCTTTTTTCGCCACTTTTGTTTAACAAATCACCACTATTTCTCAATGATGCACAAAAAGTTTTTGTTGTCTAGTCAATTGCAAATAAAACAAGACAAATTTCATGAAAAAATAACGAAAACTGATTAAGTTATGACGATTTTCCAAAGTCAAAAAACACGAAAAGAAAAGTGTAAATTTCATATTTCCAAGCAAAAATTTTGTATTTCTCATTCGAAACAAATAAGAAGTTATTTTTTTCCTGTAAGCCACTCCATAAAGCTATAAAAAGCGCCAATACTTTTTCAAATTGGTCAAAAACTTTTCGAGCTGGAATTTTTTAAAGCGAAAATATACCTTAAAACGTTTTTTTTAAGAATAACTTAAGATTTTGAGGGTGTTAGAAAAATTTCAAACAGGTTAGGTTAGGTTAAATCGGAAGGCCCTCACGGGGCCGCGCATAGGCCAGTATGGCCCTTAGCTATCCGAAAGTTCCTGTATGGACCTAGAGAGTGGTTTTCGAAATCTTTAAGGATTGACGTATTTTTCGCGAAGGCAAGTAGTTTGCCTGGCTTCTTCTTGGAGGCATCTTCTAGCGATGCCAGAACCGAGCGCCCAGGTACTTTATTCTTGGCCTTGTTAGGGCCGGACGTTTGCAAATGAGATGCTCCAAGGTTTCTCTTGCCTCAGATTCATCACATTTCCGGCATTTGGCGTTGTCGGTAATGCCCAGTTTAACTGCATGTGCCGCAGCCAGGCAGTGACCTGTGAGGATTCCCACTAACAGTCTTTAGCCTTTACTTGGAAGATGCAGTGCGTAGTAACTAAGCTTTTCGTTCCGCTTTTTGCACATGACTTTTGCTGTTTGGCAGGTTGTGGAAGTTCTCTTCCATCTGCTTGCAGCTCGTAGGTCGGCCCGCCTCTCTAGTTCGCTTTGGAGCGTTCTAAGGGAGACAGAACGTTTTCTGTTCTTTCATTCGGCAGTCCGACGCCTTCCTTTGCAAGTTCATCTGCCGTCTCGTTACCATCGATGCCCTGGTGGCTGGGAACCCAGTAGATCCGCACTGACATGGTCGTGCTAAGGATATCTAATGCCTCCCTGCTTGCCAGTACATTTTTGGAACTGACCGCTGACGATTGCACGGATCTTATCGCCGCCTGACTGTCTACGTACAAGTTGACCACTTCATATGGGTGATCAATGTTCTGCGCAAGCTCTGCCGCTTTTTCTACGGCGAATACTTCCGCCTGGAATATGCTGCATTGGCTTGGTAGCTTATACGATAGCCAAGAGATGTCATAATCTTGTAGTTTTAGAAGGCATTGGCGACAATGTTGTCATGACCAAGTTGCAAAAACTGTCAACCGTAAAAATTTCGGACTTTAATCTTTAATTATTTCATGTAGTTAATTAGAGTTGCCTCAAATATGACATGTTGGGTAAGATATTTTCAACTTGTGTTCACGCCAAAGAGCGCTCATTTTCCGGAGGCAGTGTGATCCCGTACACTCGCTCCCCCTTTCCCACAAATAAAGAACTCAAACGCACGTCGCTTTGTACCCCGAAAAGTCCGTTTTTGTAATTATTGAGTGTACAGGTTGAACAAAGGTTTATCCACATTCCAAAATACAAAGTGCATAGTTAAATATTTGCCATAAGCCACAGTGAAACTTACATTTTCGAATTTTTCTTATTTCACTGTGTTTCGCTTGGATTTATTTAAACTTTCCTATGTACTAAACCCATGAAACTGGACCTCTTACGGAAATAATAAACAACTTTTCTAAATTCAATCTCAACGATTTCTTTGCCAACAATCTCTCGCACTTATCTTGCCCTGCCAATAATCTTGGGTCGCACTTAGCCGGCCTGCAAGATTTAAAGTTTTAAAGATTTCAATTTAATCTTTCCATGGCCTTTTGTCTTTGTCTTCAATCTTGAGCACCAAGCATAGCTAGCCCGCAACTGTGCTGCTAGAATAAATAAACCATTCCCGAAGTAAACATAAACTTTCGTTGGCATCCCAACCAAATTGCAACGGGTTATTTCACAATATGATGCGAAATTTTTATTTGCAGCTTTTATCAATAAAGACCAGTCCAAAAAAGAATGCTCCTGGCCGAGTTTTCGAGGATACGAATCTAGCGGGCGGTTCATTCTAGATCCCAAAGCGATTGATTGTCAGATCCAAGAAATATTGTAAAGTGTCTTGTGAACATCAAGTTGAGACAAAAAAAGGCTTATCACCAAAATAATAAGATAAAATAAATATATAAATAAATTTTTTTTTTTTTAATCCAATTCGCCTCAATAAATTTAATTTACAGAAGCAGAAGCCACCGTCCAGAAGCACAATAAAAGTAGAGAGCCGAAGCTGGAAGTAGGAAACTGTATTCTAAAGCCGTGGAAATACCTCCCCAATAAAATAAGTCCCCAAACAAAAAAGGAAATAATTCCCCAAAAAATTGTATGAAAAACACAAACAACAAAATTTTGATATGATTTGATAGAATTTGGGGACTTATTTAATTTTTTTAACAATATATGAAATAAGTCCCCAAAAAAAAATTAAGTAAACTGTAATGTCAAAAGAATCAAGAAAATGAAATAACTCCCCAAATTTTGGGGACTTATTTCATAATGAAATACCTCCCCAATTTTAAAAATGAAATAACTCCCCCATCTTAAAAAAATTGACACATGGAAAAAAGGAAATAAGTCCCCAAAAATTTGTATGGAATACAACAACAACGATTTTTTGGGTTAATATTTATGTTATTTTACGTAAAAAGCTATTACCTTTTTAATACAATGTTTTTAAAAATAAGTTAAAAATGTCAGACGTTTTTAGAATCAAACATAAAAACTCTACCCCTAATTTCATGAAAAGTGCTTTCAATGAAGTTTGGTGGTAGCAAGGGTAAAGCCAGTAATTTATTAAATGTTATATTGGCTAATTTTTATTTTCTTATAAGCTACATGTTGAAACAAGAGCTTTTTCTTGAGTATAAATAATAAGTCGGATGGTGATAGTTTCGTAGTACAGTTTTAAAAAATTGACAAAAGTGAATGAACTTTTGAAGTGACCTAGTAGAGATTGTTTATCTGGTTGAAAATAACACGTTTTGTGTAATTTTTTGATAAAAACAACCGGTGTTTTATTCTAATTCTTTGATTTTGTGATTAATAAAGATCCCGTTCACTTCGTGTGCATGCAGCTATTCTGTTTTGTGTATNTTTATGGAGTAGCTTACAGGAAAAAAATAACTTATTGTTTGTTTCGAATGAGAAATACAACATTTTTGCTTGGAAATATGAAATTTACACTTTTTTTTCGTGTTTTTTTACTTTGAAAAATCGTCATACCTTCATCAGTTTTCGTTATTTTTTCATAAAATTTGTCTGGTTTTATTCGTAATTACTATACAACAAAAACTTTTTGTGCATCATTGGGAAATAGTGGTGATTTGGCGTCAAAGTCGAAAAAACACGGGAAAAAAGTGAAAACTTCATATTTCGAAGCAAACATTTTGTATTTCTCATTCGCAACAAACAATAAGTTATTTTTTTCCTGTAAGCTACATTTTGAAGCTATAAAAAGCGCCAAGACTTTTTAAAATTGGTCGAAACCTTTTCGAGTACGAATTTTTCAAAGCAAAAAAGCGCCTAAAAACGGTTTTTTGACAATAACTTCAGATTTTGAGGATGTTTGAAAAATTTTAAATATGGTTTTTTGATATATTCCACCAGATAAACAATCTCTACTAGGTCACTTCAAAAGTTCATTCACTTTTGTCAATTTTGTAACACTGTGTTATTATTCAGTTAAAACTAAAAGCGATCGTTTTGATTTAAAAAATTGAAAGCTTTGGCTTTGTTTTCCGCTCTTAAAACATTGCGGCCATGGGATACTCTCTTAGTTATAGGGTATATGTATTTTTTGTATCTCTTGACGATCAACGACGATCTTAGCTTCGTTGAAGCGAATTAATTTTATATTTTGTCAATTTCTCACAAGAAAACAAAAAGACAGAGTACGACCATAATAAAAAAATAAGCAATTAATGCCGCTGCTGAACAGATGCCTTCTGCATTTGCGAATAAGCTAGAGATAGAGAGATGGGCATAGTCTTTTTTATATATACCAACAAAAAGACAACAAAAGAACAAATGGACGTCTCACTTCGCCATCTTGGCTCCTGAACTTTTTTTCCTTTTTCTATTTCTCTCTTTTTTCCTGGATTTAATATAAACTAAAAAAAAATGTTTTGCTAAATTAATTTAACCCCATCCTTTGCCCTTTTCGACTTCCTTCCGCCGGTGTTTCCTCCTAATTGCTTGCTAGATTGATGCTCGCTGATTTTTTTCTCTTTGTTCCTTTTTGGGAGCGAAAGCGGAAAAAGGGCAAGCTATGCTTGCAAGTAGACTTGGCCCCTTTCTTATTTTCTTCTCAAGTAAAACTGTTCAAAGTTCGGGCGTTTTTCTCGCCTTACTCTTGACATAGGCTCAATATAAAAAATAAATGCCCGATGCCTGATGCTTGACCGCTGATGCTAATGCTGTCAAGCTGCTGATGCCGCTACGCCCGCTGATGCTGCTCCGGCCGCTAGTGCTGCTTCTTCTGCTGCTGAGGCTGCTGTTGCCGCTCCCGCCACAGAGGACGTTTTAGCTGCCGCTACCGCCGCTTAGACTGCTGCCGCTGCAGCAGACGCCGAGCCTTCGGCAAAAGAACGGCCAAGTGTTTTTGATTTTATTAAGCGCCAAGTCTGGATTAAAATTCGCCACATTAATCACCTTGGCATACATCTTTTCCCGCTTCTCTTCCGGCCTTGCTTACCTCTAAGGACTCAGCGGTGATCTTGAATTTCTGTAGTTGGTCTGCCTTGGCAGTGGCAACGCGATTGGGATTTTTTTTTAAATGGTTAACTCGCGGATATACTTGTTCGTTTTCCAATATAAACAAAATTTTTTTTTTCCAATTAAAAGATTTTGGGAGCCAAAACGAACTTCTGGCTCGACTGCCAAGATCGCTACTGACTAGGGAGACGCCCCGAAATGCGCGAGACCCCTCTCCATCTTTCTCGGTGCCCTTCGGATCGCAGCCGAAACCTGACATTTGAGGTGGATTAGCCCCCTTAGTTTCGATCCGCACCACGCCCAAAGCTCTGTGCACCGCCTGCATCCGCTAGATGGCGCCAGGGAAGCATCTGAATCTTCCAAACTTGCATCAGGCGATGCAACCCGCTGGAATAGCATGTGGTTCCACATCGTAGGTGGTAGACATGTTGTTCCGCTCCGACTTCTTGCTAAGTTCCGTTCTGAAGACTTTCACAAAACTAAACTTGGATCATGAGAGAACTGTGCGCACTGTGCTTGATATACTGTAACATTATAAATTTTCGCATTCGTGATTTCAGAGCGTCTGCTCAGTTAGAGTACTTTTATTTGAATGAATATATGAACATGGTAGACTTAAGACTATGTATTCTTAAAGGTAACCTGCAGTACCACTTTTCTCTGTCGTCAACGATTCATCAACAGCCGACGGCGACCTCTACCGAGTCGACGCTCTATTTCGACCGTCGAGTCAAATCCGACTCTCTCGCGCTCTCATTTTTCTCTCTTCACACAAAAAGGTTGATGAAAAATTGATTACAAGTTGTTGATGAAACGTTGATGAAAAAAAGGCCTAAATTAATCAGTAAGTCATCAACAAAAACGGTTCTTCCTCTCTCAAACTCTCCCTCTCCCAAACTCTTGCTCTCTTAAACTCTCGCTCTCTCAAGAAACAAGCGTGGTGAGCGTTTTTTATTTGCGCTTTAACTTAGCCAGGAGGATATGTTCGAGCTGAAAAAAATTAAAGGAAAGTGCAATTTTGTTAACAAATTCCATTATACAGCAGTCTAAGCATATTTTTATAATAACCAAATTGTATAAAACAAACAGCAAAATTATACGAAACACTTTGGAATTCAGCGTTTTATGCGGATATATATTGCTCTTGTGGGTAAGGTTTCATTTAGTAATTTTTGCTTTTTCTTTATATTTATTTACTGTTTATTTGTTGTAGATGCCATTGGTCAGGCTACGTCATCTGAGCAACCTACACAAATCCTTACAATATATTTATTTTGTTAATTTAAATATAAGTTCATTTTAATTTAAATTATTATTGTTACTAATATAAGATAAATAAATAAATAAAATAAATTAATACATTTAAAAAATCCTTGATGAATCCTCGATTAATCGTTCATGAATCGTTGATTAATTGTTGATGAATTGTTGATGAATTGTTGATGAATCGTTGATTAATTGCTGATGAATTCATCAACAATTTGTTAATGAATTTTTGGTATAAGTGTTGATGAATTTTTGGTCTAAAGTGTTGATGAAAATGTGATACATTGTTGTTGATGTAAACAGCGGACATCCCATACAAAAAAATTAACAACAATTGTATGGGCTTGTCATCAACGTTTCATCAACACAACTCCATATGTGTTGATGAAAAGTTGATGAATCGTTGATGACCGGTACTGCAGGGTATATATATACATATGCATATGTATGCAGAAGGCATGTATATGTTATGCATAGCTTGACCACTTGAGCTGCAAAGTGCATGCTCAGCATTCTCACGCTCCGCGATCGGCTTATGTATAAGCGTTAGATCGTATTACAAGAGCTGGAGTGCTTGTGTAATGGTTGGTGGTCTTTTTGTGTAGTTTATGCTTATTATTTATTATGACAAAGTGTCACAATGTATTTACTGTATATATACGAAAGGTAGATACACTACACCTCCCTTTTAAAGAAATGACGTAATATATGTAGTCATTTTATTTATTTTTTTTTTCGGTAATATACTATTTCTTAACTATCTTAATTATTAGAGAAAAAAATTTTTGTCTCGAAACATTTTGTGTAATGAAACTTTTTTTTTTTACGATTACTTATGCTTCCATTTTTAATCTTCTTAGAAAAAGGCAAACTTTTTTTTTTTACGATTACTTATGCTTCCATTTTTAATCTTCTTAGAAAAAGGCAAATTTTTTTTTTTACCTTATACAAAAAAAATTTTTTTTCGGTTGATCTGACCTCTTTTTTTTTAACGTTTCATTGATTATATATCTTTAACCTATCCTTATGTACTGTTTGCAGCTTATTTTTACTGCTTCTTATTATTATATTATCCCTATCATTTATCCCTATGACTTCAAAAGGTCCTATATATACCTGATCCAATTTATGGCCAGCTTCATTTCTAAGTAAAACCTTATCTCCTACTTGGATTTTAAAATCTACAACTTTCTTATCATATTGTTCCTTACTCTTAGCCTTACGTTTTTCTAACAACATTCTTGCTCGTTTATAAGCATTTTCTAATCTATGTTGTACAACGGAGAAATGTTATCTACTGTATTAAAATGTTGTGGCAAATTGCTTTGTTTGCCGGAAGCTAGTTAATATGGACAATAATCATGTGCCATAGAGGGGGTCGTGTTGAAACAATAAACTAAATATTGAAGCCATACATCCCAATCAGTTTTGTCGACTGATATATATGAACGTACGTATTCATTGAATGTTCTATGACTTCTTTCGATTGTTCCAACTGTCTGGTGATGATGTGCCGTTGACGTTATGTTGTCATATATATACTCGGTTCTCATGTCCGAAATGAACCGAACGTCAGTATATAGGATTCAAATATTGCTTTTGCGACAGTATTTGCATTTTTATTCGGTACTGGAATGGCAACGAGATATTTTGTCAAATCACATAATAGTATTATTGCATATTCATTACCATTGTCGGACCTGGGTAGTGGGCCAATTGTATCCACTATTACTCTGTCGAAAGCACATATTGGGGTATCTGTTATTGTTAAAGGGGTCTTTGTGTGGATTGTCGTTTTCGACATCTGACATTTTGGACATCTACGAACATACTCTTTTATTTCACGAGTCATGTTTTTCCAATAGTAGTGTCTTCTTACTTTGGCAAAAGCTTTAGTTATGCCAGAATGACCTCCTGGCACAGGATTATCATGTAGTGTAGACATTATAGCTTCTTTTTCTTTTACATTTTTAATTATGGTCACCGGCTTGAGTAGCGCTACTCTTAAATTCTTTAATAATTTATTCCCCATTATTATGAAATTCTCTGTTGAAACATGTTTAAAGATTCTTTCATGCGGTGCCAATTTCAGTTGAGTGATATTTTGCATACCGGCCTGCAATTCGAGCCTTTGGAAAAACTGACCTAAGTCTAGAATTCCATTAGTGTACAAATCACTAACATTTACTCTTGCAATGATTTTATTGCCTTGTTTAAAATAACATAGGCTTTCTTTCATACGCAAGGCCACTACTTTTCGTACATCGTCATTTTTAATGACTGAAGTTATCCTTGCCCTTTAGATACTCGACAGTGAAGTCGTATTCTTCGAGTTCTAATCGCATTCTTGTCAGTTTCGAGCTTGGATTGACCATAGAAAATAAATAAGTTAAAGGCCTGTGGTCTGTTTTCACTGTAAAGTGCTTGCCATAAATATATGGTCGAACATGTACTATTGCACAATGAATTGCTGTAAGCTCTTGTTCCGTAGTGCTTTTATTAATTTCTTCCTTAGTGAACGATCTTGACGCATAGGCTATGGGAAGTTGAACTCCATTGTGGTTTTGTGTTAATACAGCACCACAAGCCAGTTTACTTGCATCAGTTATTATGCAAATGCGTTTTCGCATTCACTTCT
Organism: Drosophila seguyi; assembly: GCA_008042675.1. Lineage (NCBI taxonomy): Eukaryota > Metazoa > Arthropoda > Insecta > Diptera > Drosophilidae > Drosophila > Drosophila seguyi. The sequence continues at coordinate 20,806 of VNJU01010831.1, forward strand.
CCATACAAATTGAACATTCTTTTTACATAATCTAGTTATGTGCCGTGAATAGTCGGCGAAATTTTTTATAAAACGTCTGTAATAATTGCAAAATGCAACGAATCTTCTAGCGCTGTCCGCGTCGTGCGGGACTGGATAATTTTTAATGACATCATATTTTTTGTCATCGGGCAAAATTCCTTTATCTGTACACCTATGACCGAGAAAGTCACTTCGTGCATGAAAAATTAGCACTTTTGTGGATGTAATTTCAGGTTAAGGGCTCTGCATAGGTTGAAGACATCTGTCAATTCTTGAACATATGCTTCTCAGAACAACCAATAACTATCAAATCATCCATGTACAAGAATGCCTGTGAGGGTTGGAGCCCTGAGAATGCTATTGTCATCATTCTCTGGAAAGAATTAGGCGATATTTTTAATCCGAATGGTAATCGCGTAAAGCGATACGAACCATTCTCCGTAGAAAAAGACGTTATGTTTCTTGATTCCTCATCAAGTTCTATTTGGTGAAATCCGGACATTAAGTCAAGACACGAAAAATATTTAGCTCTACCCAGTTGGTCTAGAATATCATCTATTTTATTTATTTATTTTATTTTATCTGGCGATAGTCAATTACTAGTCGCCATTTTTTATTCTCTGAGCCTGGTAAGGATTTTTTGGGGACAAGTAAAAGTGGGCTATTATATTCAGACACTGAAGGCTCAACTATATGGTCATTGATTAACTTCTCGACCTGTTTTTGTATTTCACTTCTCTGACTTCTATAGTTTTTAATATAGACGGGTTTATCGTCTTTCAGCCTAAATTGTTGTTTGTAAAAATTGTTTGTAGTAACGGGATCGGTATCTAAACCGAACACATCGCTATATTCTGTGCATAACGCAATCAATTCTTTTTTAAATTGCTTTGGAAAGTTCTCTGACAATTGGGTTATTAC
>VNJU01010832.1:0-20472 GCA_008042675.1 Drosophila seguyi
CTTGGAGCTATTAGAAACCACCTCCCACACAGCCGACATCTTAATGGGCTGCGTTATAATCATCGGAATCGTCATAATAACGATCCGCGTCTTGATTAGGAGGGTTGCTAGATTTCACTTAAACCAAACCAATGATGACACCCAGATCAACGACCGCAACGAGTGGGGACACTCGATTTTAAAGGTGGAAGAGTTAACAACAAAAGAACTCACAGCACCGAATTGCGAAAGATCGCAAACGGATCCGGCCATGCGTCTGCAGTAGCGCGGGATCAGCGTTTCTGTGGGAGCGACGAGGGCAAATGCAGAAAGCTTGCACGCGCATCCGGCCGTGCACCTGCATTGGCCTCGAAATACGAAGCTCAGCGTCTGGAGAGCTTCCGTGGGAGCAACGAGGGCAGAGGCAGCGACGGAGCCAGCACCGACGCCAACAGAGGCAGCGACGGTGCTGGGAGGTATAAATAACACCCAAATTGTAAAATAGCTTTAGTTCAATTTTGCTTAAAAATAAACACGGACTTCTGTCCAATAAAAACTATTAAAAAATCGAATTAACTTCATTTCGATTAACTTACATAAGCCGATCGCGGAGCGTGGGAATGCTGAGCATGCACTTTGCAGCTCAAGTGGTCAGCCATACATAACATATGCATGCCTTCTGCATACACATGTACATATATGTAAGTTAACACCAGCAGTTCTCGTGAATTGAAACAAGCTACCGCTGATTGCGCACTCCGAGGGCAATTGCCCGGAGTCCGCCCGGAACACTCGTGATGACCAGACCCTTTGGCGGCTGGATCGGAGCATTAGTTCAGTAATTAATCGTAACAATGTAATGACCCTCGCCGTAACGGGAGAGAGGTAATAGAAATATAATTAAACTAACCCAAAGTCTTATAATTTGTATAAATGTAATTGCGAATACATAGATATAAGCGTCGCAGTAAAAAAAAAAAATGAAAAAAAACACTGTGTAATTTTCAACGGCCGAGCCTAGGAATCAAAGGGATCCCCCAACGCTAGAAGAGGCCTTGCAGGAAAACCCAGCGGATGGACCACGCCCACTCCAAATAGCTGAGTACCGGGCACGACAAGAAAAAAAATCACTAAAGATGCACATAAGAAGTGGACAACGAGTGAAGCTGCTACAACAACGGCGACTGGTCAATGATATGACCCAGCTCGCAAAGGACGAAGCATCCCGGCAACGCTACAAAGAGCGTCTCCAAGAAATCGAAAACAAGTTTCGCAAAGGTGCGAAACATCGCAAACGGGCTGCATAAATGCAAATGCCCCAATTCGCCTTAATATTAATTTCTAAAACCAAGCCAATGCGGGAAACCGCTGCTGGGAAAATACTAAAATCTATTAGGCTTTTCTTACTAACAATGAGTTTGGAAATTTGGCAAATTTTTTTTAAATTGTAAACAAATATGTGAGCCAACCACATTTATTAACAACTAATATTTCCACGTCTCTGGTACTTAATATATATATATTTCGACCAGGTATACTCAGCTGCAAATTGTTTTGTGAAATGACAAAAATATAACAATTCTTATCTTCATTTATCTTCATTATTTTTTATTTTTAGGAAAAAAATACTTTTCCTTCTTTAAAAAAAAATTCACAAATAGAACATCTCATTTTTCTTTTACCGATCCGTTTCATTGAATATAAGTTAACACAAGCCAACGAGCTAGAACAGTTGGCTCAGTGTGCGAAATATAATATCAAAACATCAAAGTGGTGACCCAACATTGGGCCGGATACTCGTGCATATTTGCGTGGCCTCTGCGAGTCTTTGTTAGCTTTAAGAATCATTTTATGTTTCAGTTTGAATTTGTATTCACGAGAATAAGGAGCGGCAGCTCATTAACACTCCGACTAAAACGTCGTAAAACTTATTTTTATTACTTACTCTGCTAGACCACAAGGCTGGCAGTTAAAAGAGGAAAGTTCCGCTCAACATAAATTAATTACATATGAAATGTGGACATTTAAGACCGAACTTTTTACAAGTACTGTATCAACAGTAAAGAAAAAAATTGTTTCCAAAAATTTTTAAATGAGGAGAAATGAACTTGTAAGACGGTGCCATTTTTATAAATGGTAACAATATTGTTAACAACTCCCACTAAGATGGATCTTTCCTCACAACATTTAATGGTACAACCAACATTAACAACATTTCATATACAAATATAGAAAACAAAATTCTTGATTATATAGCTGCAAACCATTTCACAAATTATGAAATATCCGATTACATTTTTTCAAATAATTTAGAACTCTCTTTAGATAATATTAGAACTCTAAATCGTTTCACTTTCACTTTCTTTTATATTATTAATTATTATATATTTAATGTCTTTAATTTATATTAAATATATTCATCTTATATTTGCAACCAAAAAACATCGGCCAGATACAGAAAAATCTTAAAATCCAAAAGAATTTTTAACAGAATTAAATCTCGAAATGAGTCGGGGCGCTCCATTTTAGAAGGGGGAGAGTTGTCCAACCTATGATTCAGGGGCTCTTACCAAATTAATAAGCAGTTTTTCGAAATTCAATCTCAACGACTGATTTGCCTTTGTTCTCGAAGTTGCACTTTGCCGGCCTGCAACTGTTTAAATAAGCAAATCTAAATCTTCCCACCAGTCGTGGGAACCAAGCGAAGCCGGTCCACATCTTGGCCACCAAGACAAATAAATCGAACTTATCGTAAACACAGCTTCCTGGCCGAGGTTTCGAGGATGAGACTTAAGCTTAAGCGGGGAGTCAATTCTGCAGATAAAAACCGATCGGTTAACCGATTCAAAAAACTTATAATTTCATAACGCAAAGAAACTCTGTTATAAATAAGAATGAAATAAATAATATTTTTTTTTTTTACAATCCGACTAAGAAATTTTATTTGCATACAACACTCGTCTCCTCCAATAAGTTAACCCAAGCAGTTCTCACGGAGTAAAACTGTAGAATTTCAGACCGTATCCGGTGGCATGCACGCGCGAGTTACCGCTTCAGCATTTACCCTCGGCGGTCCCCCACCAAAGCCCCCTCGACAACCAGAGATCTAGAGGGCCCAAGAAATACTTCGATACTACCCTTTGGAATGCCGAGTCGTCGTATCGAGTAACACTGGAATTGCTGTATCAACATAAACATCGGGCCAAACAAAACCTCTTGCAACACCCAATCGCCTCCGCTCCACTTCTACTTTTGGCCGATCAGCAGTTTAAAACAAACACAATGTACGAAACCAAACCGTTAAGAACTAGAAAGAAATATAAGAATTCATTCTGAATTATAAACTTAATCCAAACGGGTGTTATTTGGGGACAATCAACCGCTCAACCGCTACGAAATTCAAACTCCCGGACCTAATAAAGGAGTTAACTCACGCAAAAGAATTAGTGTCATGGAATTGCAGAACCTTATGCTACCGGTCACACTAACAAAAGTTAACGTAGTCAGTCCTATCTTCCTGAACCATGCAGATTTGGAAAATGTTTGGGGCGAGGAGCCCACCAACACCCCCATAAGAGAAATTTTGTCCCTTGCGTCTTTGCATTTTATAATAAAATTCCCCAAGATCATTATGGCCTGCAACAAGATCACCGTCCTTCCAGTGGCACACCACGATACGGTGTTGAGGTTAGAGGATAACGTGGTGGCGGAGTGCAACGGAGAAATCCGCACTGTAAAGAACTTCGGTGAGCTCGTGTGCCCAAGATGTCCACGCTGGAGTGGTGGCACATTGCGACACACAGCAGAGCGACCTGCATCACCTACGTCGACGAAGGCATAATTATCATCAACGATAGACCAGCACTCGTGCGCGTGGATAATGGAACAAACATCCACATTAGAGGCACCCACTTAAGAACATTCATTGAGATTGCTATGGTCAATGAGACTGTCTTCAAAAATCACAACATGGTCTCGAAACGGGCCCTGTAGTAGCTAACTCTCCTGTCCTAAATATCTCGATGAAACACGAGATCCTGAGCCTCCCATACCTTCACCGCCTGAGTAAAAAGAATTTGGAGCAAATTAGGAAAATCGAGAAAAACGTCGACGAGTACCGACTAAGTCAGATAGCGCACATTTCAGGAGCAATTTTCTGCGCCATTATCTGCATCGGCCTTACCGACCAGCGAGCCAAGAGGGCTAGAAAGTCAACAGCCCAACTAAAGGAAGTCCTCGCCCAAATAGGGTCAGCCGAGGGCGGCCTCGATCTTGAGGGGGGAGTAGTTAACTGAGTTAACCGGACCGATCGTCCGCTCTCCAGCACCGGTCAAATTGCTGACCAAGCATTTGGCCGGCAGCTCATACATAGCCGGCAAAAGCTGTGCACATTGGCAGAGGCCGCTATGAAGCTTTCATATGTTAGCCTGTAAGTTCAGTTCGTTTTGAATATCAATAAAGAGCACAAGCTTGAAAACCTACTCCGGCCTTCGTCGTTATTTTTTATAACTCACCCCAACTATTTGAGTCTTTAGGCCAGTAGTTGAAAGGAAGACAGTCATCTTCCCAACCTAATTTACATAACTCATCAAGAGAAGACTCCACCCCCCGTTCCATACGAGGGGCTGCGGAATATCTTGTAGTATGCATACATCTTGAATATCTACTGTACCACGAGTACATAATAAATACACACACTGTTCTTACATGTGCTTACATAAACAGAGCCCCCGGTCTTAAACCCAAGTGGCCGAAATATGAGTCGATCGTCGCGCTAGTTACCGGGTCCAGCCGGTATACCGAGCCACCAGCTTAGCCACCCAGGCTTACCCTGGGAAATATACAAAACAGTAAAATATAACAACAGATAAATAGGCCACACAACGACCGTTCAGCGAACGGCCTCCTCCCGGCAGCCACCAACTTATAATAATTTCTGCGTAGATGACGTCGGTTTTTTTTCTGAAAAAAAAAGAAGACCATGTTAGGCACATAGATATGGTTTTAAAAAGCCTGTGAGATGCCAACATGAAGGTGTCCAACGAAAAAACGCACTTTTTAAGCAAAGTGTCGAATATCCGGGATTTATTATTACCAATGAAGGTGCAAAGACCGACCCAGAAAAGTAAAAGCCATAAAGAAATACCCAGAACCGACAAATCTGTATGAGCTACGGTAATTTTTGGGTCCAGTTACTACCGTTGTTTCATTAAAGACTTTGCGCCGATCGGAAGTCCTTTGACAGACTTTCTGAAAGGAGAAAATGGCTCTATCAGCAAACACATGTTATGCCACGAATGAGAGAGAGTTATTGGCCATAGTGCGGTCGTTGGGCAAGTTACAGCACTACCTGTACGGCACTCGCGATATCAACATTTATACAGACCATCAGCCTTTGACATTCGCGGTGTCCGATCGGAATCCAAATCCGAAGATAAAAAGATGGAAAGTGTATATTGACGATCATAACGCTCCATTACAAACCGGATAAAGACAACCATGTGGCCGACGCTCTTTCCAGGCAGAACATTATTTCCTTACAAGATGAGCCTCAGTCAGACGCTGCGACTATTCACAGCGAACTGTCACTGACCTACACCGTCGAAGAGACAGACCAACGATTAAACTGCTTCAGAAATCACAAAGTTTTATAAGGGAAGCACGAGTTACCGCCTCGGCATTTACCCTCGGCGGTCCCCCGCCAAAGCCGCCTCACCTCAGCAATTACCCTCGGCGGTCCCCGCCGAGACCCCTCTTGACAATCGGAGACTTAGATGACATCCACAAGCACTTTGTACCGAACGGCACTTGAAAAGCTGAGTCGCAACAAACATCGGGGTTCACCCGATACCCCTCGACACCACAGAACTGCATCCGCTCTAATTCCACTTTTCGGCCAGATCAGCACTTTAAGTAAACAAATATGTAACAGAGTTGAGAATAACTTGAAGTAGAAATAAGGATTCATTCTGAAAATCGAAAGCAAATCGAACAGACGTTTAACTCCTCCAAATAAAATCCAATTTGAATACCAAACTCGAAGACACCCCGCAACTCCCCGCAACCTCTATCAACCCACAAGAACCTACTTATCATAACTCACGTTTCCAACTAAAACGAAGCTTGGTGTTGTTTCATAGCAAAACTCGCCACTTAATCAATTTCGCCGAAAAAAGTAGCATTTTGAAAATGCTGAAGGAAGTCGTGAACCCCGAGGTCGTAAATGCGATACACTGCGACCTACCCACCCTGGCAAGTTTTCAACATGACTTATTTGCTCATCTCCCGGCTACGCAGTTTCGATATTTTAAGAATATTGTAGTAGACGCTACCAATAGAAACGAGCAGTTGGAAATTGTCACGATAGAACACAATCATGAACACGGAGTGACTCAGAAAAATATCAAACAAGTCCTCCGCGATTACTATTTCCCCAAAATGAGCAACCTAGCATGGGAAGTGGTTGCAAATCGCAGAATAAGCACCAAAGCCAAATATGTCTGACACCCAAAAAAGCAGGAGCTCGGGGAAACACCCATACCAAGTTAGACCGGCGAAATGTTGCACATTGACATCTTCTCAACCGATAGGAAGCAATTCTTAACATTCTTGCTATGGCGGTTATTCCGCGTAGCTCCTAAACCCTTAGAGATACAAGCACTCAGGAGTGAATAAAAAGATATCAACGAAGCCACTAGTTTTGTCATTCAACTTCGACACATGGACGTTACCGTGTGACCAATACACAACTATTACCAATCCATTATTTTTATTTTTATTTTTTTGACTTTGCGATTATTTATTGAATCTTTTCATTTTCGAGACTAACAATAAGTGCACCAAATATTATAATATAACCTTACTAGCAGTCATGTAGATTGTAACAGTAAAAATAGCCCTGACAAATTATGGCTGAGTTGGAAAGTCGCTACGTTGCAGGCAGTTGTTCGGCTTCTCCCTTGCGGGAGGATTTGGGTGGGCACAGAATTTGTAAATTGTAGGACGCTTTCTATTTCTCGATTAGCATGAGGTGGTTGACGAGTTGGGTTGTTGCACGGACCGAGCATCTGGAGCGGCTAAGGATCGCAGTGCCGTCAGCAAAGGTGGATGTTGTTAGTCGGTCAATCGTGGAAGTCCGCTGTGTAAAGGACGAAAAGAGATGGCTCAAGTGTGCTGCCTTGTGGGACTCCAGCTGCTATAGTGTAGTTGTCGGATATTGTTGTGTTGCACCTCACTGCGACTGTTCAAGAAGTACGACTCAATGAGCTTAAGAGTGTAACCAGGAAACTGTGTTTTAATTTTATGCATGAGAGCCTTGAGGGCTGTGCGAATCTCTGTTTTATGCTGTTAATTTCCTCGATAGTCCCATGTTTTTCTATGAAGCCATATTGATGGGCTGGGATAATGTTATGAGTTCCCATATATGGTATTATGTGCGTTAGAGGCCTTTTTTGTCGAATGATTTGTACAGGCATGATAAGAAACTTATTGGTCTGTAAGATGACGGAATCATGTGGTCTTTCCTAGGCTTCGATAATAGAGTTTTTCCATTTACTTGGGTAATAGACGAGACTTATGATTTCATTGAAGAGTTTACAGATGACCTCAATAGCATTCCATTATCATTTTTGTAGGTATTTGGTCACCGCCTGTAGGCTTTTTTGTTTTTTTTTCTTTTGGGGGCCTTCTTTGTTTGCGGGGCAGTTTACGGAGTTGTGGAAGTCTCCGCAGACTATTCGAAGTGTGAAGAATGTCTTGGTGTGTCTATACTCCTGCCAGTTTGTGTATTGTACAAGACAGTTTCGTTTGTGTGGCTCTTTCACGGTGATCCTTCGATGCAGTAAGAGCTGCAGCTTGTAGATCGGGTGCACTTCGTTCTTTTTTAAGGCTTTGCTATCTGCTTCGAACTCGACCATGAAAAGTGGTTGCGACTTTTTGTTTCGATTTATTATTTGGCTTGCATTTTTGGCACAGAAGCTCTTGTCCATCAGGGCTTCTTAAATTTTAGAGGGGGAGACGTCACGTTCGATTTTTTTTAGTACAACTTGCAGTCCCTTGCTGGTTTTTAGCTGCTAGGTGAAGTAGGTTTCTTTTTTTTCTCCAGGTTTTTAGACACAGCTCGGAAGGGTTCTTCGGATGTGGTTGTATCTTTGGTTTCGTGTATGTTCCCTTTAATAAGCAGAACAAAATGAAATGTTCGTCCCCGACCAGTGCAAGGTCTTTAAGCTTTTTTCCTTTATATAAAGAGGTCCCGTATCTACTTGGTTGATTCCTCCTCTGCTAAGGTGGAATAACGGTTTTCGGTGACACTCCTAGTTTGTTCATTGCTTGTGTTGCTACGGTTGATCTTCGGTTTATTTCCAACCGTGTTTAGTGGACTAAGCTTACGCTTGATCTGGATGTAGCGATCCATACCGGTCTGTATAGCAGGGACCGCCTGTTGTTTGTCGAAGCTTACGGTTTTTGTTGCAATTCGCAATATTGGTAGTTGATTTAGTTGTTGGCAGTGATTTTGCTGCGCCTGCAGAAATCGTAGCACTGCTAGTTGTTGGAGCTCCTTCCATAAAAGCCGGCGGTGGTGGGGTTTGGCATTAATGGCTCCATGATGTGGGGTAAGCAGGGTGGGTGAGCAAGAGCTCGCTCTCTTGCTGTCTACGATCAGTAGAGCCTGGTTGCTCTTTGTTCTTTTCTTCGCTAATATCGCGTGTTGAGATGTAAGAGTAAAAGGCGTTTCTTGGATTTACGGAGCTTCTGCGCTCATTCTTTTTATCGCTGCTCAATTTTCCAGCTTACAACACGTGGCACTTATTAATTTAGATTAAGTAAGCACCTATCTTAATCAAAACATTAGTTATGAATATATACTCCAGAATAATATACTTTGTATTTTATTTATTTCATCAACTTTCTTTAATTTTTTTCCCGGACCTCACGCGAGACCACGTCCGCTCTCTGCGGGAGCTCATCAATTAAACAAAAAAAAAACTAAACGGGGATTACATGGACGAATCGTATGTAGAAATACAGAGCCAGAAACGCGAAACCTTTCGTTTAGGAAAAAAACTAGATTCAGTTCCATTGAAAACCAATTTTCCATCTTAGCAGAGACGGAGAACAACCAAGCAAGGCTGTGCCGGGAGACCCAAAAGAAACCAAAATAAGGGAAAAAAGCTCAAACGACCTGGTCAAAAAAATTGTTGCACTGGTCGGGGACGAAAATTTCCATCCTGTTCCGCTTATTAAAGGGAACATTCACGAGACTAAAGATCAAACCAAATCCGTAAACCTACTTCACCTAGCAGCTAAAAACCAGCAAGGGACTGCAAGTTGTACTAAAAAAAATCGAACGTGACGTCTCCCCCTCTAAAATTTAAGAAGCCCTGATGGACAAGAGCTTCTGTGCCAAAAATGCAAGCCAAATAATAAACCGAAACAAAAAGTCGCAACCACTTTTCATGGTCGAGTTCGAAGCAGATAGCAAAGCCTTAAAAAAGAACGAAGTGCACCCGATCTACAAGCTGCCGCTCTTACTGCATCGAAGGATCACCGTGAAAGAGCCACACAAACGAAACTGTCTTGTACAATACACAAACTGGCAGGAGTATAGACACACCAAGACATTCTTCACACTTCGAATAGTCTGCGGAGACTTCCACAACTCCGTAAACTGCCCCGCAAACAAAGAAGGCCCCCAAAAGAAAAAAAAAACAAAAAAGCCTACAGGCGGTGACCAAATACCTACAAAAATGATAATGGAATGCTATTGAGGTCATCTGTAAACTCTTCAATGAAATCATAAGTCTCGTCTATTACCCAAGTAAATGGAAAAACTCTATTATCGAAGCCTAGGAAAGACCACATTATTCCGTCATCTTACAGACCAATAAGTTTATTATCATGCCAGTACAAATTATTCGACTAAAACGCCCTCTAACGCTTATAATGCAATATGGGAGCTCATAACATTATCCCAGCCCATCAATATTGCTTCATAGAAAACTATCGAGGACTATCGAGGAAGTTAAAAGAATAAAACAGAGATTCGCACAGCCTTCAGATATAGAGATGTATTGTAGCATGCACACACATTGAGTATTCACTATACTTAATAAAATTGGCCACCCGTAAGAAACGCACAGTCAGCGTTCCCACGCTTGACCATTGTGACGGGTACTGTAGTATGTTCACATAGCGAGTGCATACTGTACTCAGTGTTATGCGTAATTACAAATTTAATTATGCACCTATTCAATAAGTCAAAGACCCTAGCAATGGGCCTGCTAAGTGCTAAGTCTGCATACCTTACATGCGCGACCATTTTGTCACTACGTGAACATAATACCTCCTCCCTACCTCTGCGACTCTTCGCCGTCGCTTACTTATATGCATATATAGATACATAGGTACTGACCGCTCTGCTGCCGGCTTTGCTGTCGTCGCAGCTGCGACTTATTTGGTAAGAATTAAATATCTAAAGAATTATGAATTCAATTTAATAAAGAACGTTCGGAGCGACACAAGTTGCTCCGACAAAAGAAAATAAAATCACTTTTTATTCAAGACATTATAGTACAGCCTAAGTGCAAAAATGTGTGCATGGCACATGTCATCCCTTTCTTTCGCTACACATTCCGGCGTGCAGCTAAATAGAAAAGTTAAATATAAGAATATATATAAGAACTAATAAGTAATAAATATGAACGGCAGCAGAATTCCGCAGCTTTAGTTTACATGTTTAGATTGATAAGATTAGATAAGAACTAAGAATCAATAATTTTTGAACACTCGGAGTGAGCATACTTTTAATGCTCCTCCAAATAAAGTTAAACAAATAAAACTAAAGCAAGACGCCGACGAAGCGGTCTGCAGACGAGACTGCAGATGGAAATCGCACGTCTTAGACGGAATCTGTACCATCGAAGTCCCCCAGTGCCTTGGGATATATCGGTAGCTCTACATGGAGAACTGATTCACTACGAGGGACTCCTGGAAAATATCAAAAATAACAACAACAATGTCAAAGAAACCAACTACAACAAAACAAAAAAACCGAAAAAAAATAAACGAATGCCCAGCAGACTGTGGCGGCTGCTGGATGCCCTACTGCCAGGGAACGTGCACTAAACAAATGAGCACCGCATAATAAACGACCGCTGAACTTTGCATTCTACAGTATCTCAAGAATTCGACGGCGTCTGGCTCAAAGCTCTATGCATAAAATTAAAACACATTTTCCTGGTTACACTCTTAAGCTCATTGTGTCGTACCTGTTCAACAAAGCCTTCGCAGTGAGGTGCAACACAAGAATATCCGACAACTACACTATATCAGCTGGAGTCCCACAAGGCAGCACACTTGGTCAACTCTTTTCGTCCTTTACACAGCGGATATTCCCACGAGTGACCAACTAACAACATCCACCATCGATTAGGACGACACTGCGATCCTCAGCCGCTCCAGATGCCCAGTCCGTGCAACAACCCAACTCGCCAATCACCGCTCGCCAAAACGTTTAATTAAAGATCCAGCGAACTATCACGGGGGCACCATGACATATTCGAAACCGAGACATCCACAGGGATCTCGGCATTCTTTCGGAGGCAGGCATGAGGGTATCCCAAGGAATTTAAAGTTCTTTGAGTTCATAGTGTCACAAGGGAGGCTACGAAGGTAGAAAATGGGAAAGCAAGCAAATTTTGGTCTACACACATATCGAGTACACACTGTACCCACTGTGACTCTTTGTCGCAGTCGTTTAAATAACAGAAGTCCAAGCATAAGTGGCAGGACGTAATATAATGGACTGTATGACCGATCAAGTGCAGTGGTAGCATAATAATGCAAGTTAACGAGCGTTAACCACCTGGCTCCGCCTTCCCCCCACACCACTGCCGGTCAGCAGCGGAGCGAAGACTGCCCGTTACCACCTTCCCCGGCAGCCCGTGCCGGCACAGCACGACGGCACCAGCCGTACCACGGATCGCTGACAATCCACCTTCGCGAGCTGCGAACCTTGCAGTTCTCACCGTGCTCCAATTGCGCGCCCGCCGGCCGGCTACCGAAGCTTGGTGACTGAAAATAACAAAACGGCAAGGCAAAACTTTTTGGAGGACCGAACCGACTATCAAATATCGTTATTTGGAACTTTACCACTGGTGATCATTACTTGGAGGTTACCACTGAAATAACTCTGGCGCGACTGCCGCAATTACTTCGGAATCTCAGCTATGTTTAGGTCGTCCTGTGACAGGACTTAACTGGCGCCCGAACAGGGACCTCGTCCAAAGAGCGATGAGGGCCCTGTTAGAAATAGAATGGTGTAAGGTGAGAGGTGAATTCGTGTGTATCCTGTGACGTGAAATTATAATTTAGCCAACCCGGTCCGGTGACCTGCCCCTAGGTTGTGGACGAGCGTAAAAAATTTAAGGTGAAGTAAAAGAAGTGACAAACCCGAGCGGGGATTCCGAATCACGGGCGTTAATGCCACCATCACAAAAAGTACAAATACGATAACCGCTGTGGTAGCTGGTCTATGAGCAGACCACCCAAATAAAAAATCCAAAAATAACAAAAGAAGTGGTGTGAGTAATTTATTGGAAATACCCTGTGTTACCAGAACAAAAGGTTTGCCAAGTGAATTGTGTGGCACCGTACCTTAGTAGTGTAGTATGTTCACATAGCGAATGCACACTGTACTCAGTGTATAACAGTGTATACAAGTGTATAACAGTGTATACAAATATATCAATGCACTTATTTTAAAAGTCAAAGACCCTAGCAATGGGCCTGCTAGTTGTAGTATGCATACATCTTGAATATCTACTGTACCAAGAGTACATAATAAATACACCTCACTGCTCTTTGTTGCAGAGTTTACATAAACAGAGCCTAGGTCTTAAACCCAAGTGGCCGAAATATGAGTCGATTGTCGCGCTCACAGAAAATGCAAGTGTCAGCATTCTGTTACACGCGCTGACCACTTGACTGTATGCATGTACCCTAGCGCTCCAGCTTAGGAGAACATAAACAGATATATAACATAAAGGATATATATAGTGACATATCCACAGTACCTAAGCCCTTAGCACATGCCCACATAAAACACTCACCTACTATATAAGTACACGCATACCACATATACCCTACACTACCCTACACTATTCAAATGTAATAACCAAATCCAGCACACCCTATGTTACCCTTTGCTATCCAGTCAATACCAGATAAGAACCAGATTGTCATACGAATCCTCAGGACAAGGCTAGATGGATAAACACCAAAGTCCAAAACAGGATGTAAACATTCTCACCCACTGGTAGACTAAACATTAATGATTATTGCGTAAGCTCTCAACCCAATTGTCACGTTCCCACGTTCAAAGTTCGGACTCGCCAAAACTCGAAAACAAAAGAATTAGATTACAAGAGCACTTGAATTTAGATTCAAGATTTAAAATTAAGAACACCAAAGCTCTCTCCTTATTCTCTTAGGACTCGTAGTCCAAAGTCCATTATCAAAAAGCTCGATACCGAAGCTTGAACGTAAATCAATCTAGATCAAAAAGTAGAGTTCAGTTTGAGACCTAATACTAATTGGTCGGTGTTCTTCTCACAAAAACATATTGTAATATTTCGGTTAAATAAAGTTATATTTTTTTGAATTACAGAAATTGCAAATGTGTAATTATATATATAGGGACATGTTCACATTACAATGGGAATATGCTGAATAATCAGATCCCACGATTTGTGAACACCTGCGTTGTCTTTAGTCCAGCGGGACGGGACATTTGTTTGACTCAGAATAATCATAAACATTTCACTGGCGCAGTCGAAAAAAAAAGAACCTCGAGTGGAAAATAAATTAAATTTTATAATTCAGTTCTCGTGAAATTTCCCAACATAAATACGAGAAATCCCTTCAACTTGGATTATAATTCCAATTCGGTTGTCCAAAAAACAAAGTGGAAGTGGCAATTAGCAGTTAAAACAAACAATAAATTCTAAACAAAAAAAATTTAATTTAAACAAACTTTTACTCTTAAATAAGTGAAACAAAAAAAAATAAAAAAATAAAACCAAAAAAATATTTTTTTTGTGTACTAAAACAAAATTAAAATTAAACAAAACAATAAATTCTAAACAAAAAAAAAATGTATTTAAACAAACTTTTATTCTGAAAAAACCAAATAAATATTTTTGTTGTGTACTGAAACAAAATTAAAATCTACAATAACCATGACGCAACCAAATATTGCCGCACCCCAAATCGTGGTGCTAAGCGACAACAACCTTGCCGAAGCCCGTCGGCAATTAAAAGATGTCATGCCATTCAAAGGTGATCCAGAAACCCTCTACACCTTTGTCAGCAGAGTGGACTACGTAATTGCACTCTACCCATCTAATGATGTGCGACAACAGAGAATCCTACTTGGAGCCATTGAAAGGAACTTGGACGGACAAGTAACAAGATCTTTGGGGCTTCCGAACATCGAAGATTGGCCTACCCTAAAATCAAGTCTAATCGCAGAATTTAAACCCCAAACACCGAACTACAAACTACTGGAGAACTTCAGGGAGACACCTTACAGAGGAAATCTCAGAGCATTCTGCGAAGAAGCGGAAAGACGACGGCAATTGTTGATTTCGAAATTACACCTGGAAGGTATCCATTCGGATTTTCTTGTTTACGTTCAGGCTATTAAAGATTCCATTAAAATACTGATCAGAAAACTACCAATACAATTATTTACTATTTTGGCTCATCATGATGTTTTAGACTTAAGATCTTTAATTACTATTGCAAAAAATGAGGGAATTTATGAAGAACATATTAATTTTAAATCTAATAAAAATCCGGAAAATCGTAATAAAAACTCAAATCCTAATCAGAATTCTAAATCACAAAAATTCAATACTAATAATACCCAAACTCAATATCGACCAAGTTATCCACAATATTCTCAACCCTTCCAACCTAATTTTAATCAATCAGACCCATCTACACACAGCAGATGCCCAACAACCAACCCATTTGGCACGCACCTAATTATTTCGGACTAAACCCATACATGAATCCACAACCAATTACTCACAAAACTCCTTTTCCACAACATTCCAATAACACCCAAAATCCTCAATCCGCACATTTTAGAGGAAATACATAATCTCAACTACAACAACCCTCCACATCTAAAAATACTAACTTTCCGATTACCAAACGACTAAGACTATCGGACAGTGAACAAACCAAAATGTCTATTGACGAATCGAGATTTCAAGACGCGCACAAATACGAACAATTTCAACCTAATTATTATGAACAGCAGTATTATGACCCCAATCAATACCATGGGTTCGTTAATGAAGACCAAAAAAAGGGTCAAACCCGTACAAACATACTCAAAATAACTCAGAACCAAACGAAAATTTTCGGTTAACAGCCCCGGACAACACGAATACATAGAAATAACATACAAAGGTTGCACATACAAATGCCTTATAGACACAGGATCCACAATAAATATGATCAATAGAAATATATTTTGTCTTCCTATTCAAAATACTAGATGTGAAGTTGTAACATCAAATGGCTCAATTACGTTGAACCATTTGGTTATTTTACCCAGAAATAGTATTTTTAATACAAATGAACAATTTTATGTACACAATTTTTCTAATAATTACGATATGTTATTGGCAGAAAATTGTTGAAAAAAGCGCAATCATTTATAAATTACAAAAATACTACAGTTACCCTTTTTGATAAAACATACAAATTAAATACTTCAGAATCAGGAATAAACCAAAATTATTACATTCAAAAGACACCAGAACCATTTAAAATTTTAGGTCAGGAATCAATAAATAAATAGATTTTTCACTGTTCCGATTAGATTTCCTAAATCAGGAGGGAACTGTAAAGATGAAAGGTTAATTAAATACATTTCAAAGTCTTCAATATAAAGAAGGAGACAAACAAACATTTACAAATACTATTAAACACTTATTAAACACAACACATAACTCCCCAATTTATTCAAAACAATACTCACTTGCTCAAATGCACGAAATTGAAGTCGAAAACCTAGTTCAGGAAATGCTTAATCAGGGTTTAATTAGAGAAAGTAATTCACCATACAATAGTCCTACCTGGGTAGTACCAAAAAAACGGATGCTTCCGGTAAAATTAAATATAGAGTAGTAATTGATTACAGAAAAATCAACGAAATAACTATTCCCGACAGATATCCAATTCCGAACATGGACGAAAGCCTTGGTAAATTAGGAAAATGTCAATATTTTACAACTATCGATTTGGCAAGAGGATGTCATCAAATCGAAATGGACCCAGAATCAATATCTAAGACTGCATTTTCCACCAAAAGCGGTCATTACGAATACCTTCGAATGCCATTTGGCCTTTAAAATGCACCCGCTACTTTTCAAAGGTGCATAATTAACATCCTTCGACCGTTGCTTAACAAACACTGTTTAGTGTATCTAGATGATATTATAATTTTTTCACATCTCTTACCGAACATTTAAATTTAATACAATCAGTTTTTTCAAAACTTGCAGAAGCCAATTTAAAGTTACAGTTAGATAAAAAAAGAAGCTAGTTTTCTTGGTCACATCGTTACTCCTAACGGCATAAAACCAAACCCTCTAAAAGTTAAAGCCATAGATTCATATCCAATTCCAAAAAAGGTAAAGGAAATCAAAGCTTTCCTTGGATTAACCGGTTATTACCGTAAATTTAGCAAAACCAATGACCAAATGTTAAAAAAAAGGGAGCAAAAATAGACACACAAAATCTTAACTACATAGAAGCGCATTCAAAAAACTTAAAGCTTTAATAAAAAATTTACTTTAACCACAGATGCCAGCCCTTGGGGCAGTACTTTCTCAAAACGGTCATCCTATATCCTTTCTTAGCAGAACACTTAATGAACACGAATTAAATTACAGTGCTATCGAAAAGGAATTAGTCGCCATAGTCTGGGCCACTAAAACTTTTCGACATTATTTACTAGGACGACACTTCCTCATTGCTAGTGATCATCAACCTCTTAGATGGCTGCATACCTTAAAGGAACCGAATGCAAAGTTACAAAGATGGAGAGCTAAATTAAACGAATACCAATTTAAAATCGATTATATTAAAGGGAAAGAAAATTCAGTTGCTGACGCATTATCAAGAATTAAAATTGAAGAAAATCATCATAGTGAACTAACTAACATAGTGCAGAAGAAGACAATAGCAATCTCATTTATCTAACAGAAAAACCAATAAACTATTTCAAAAAACAAATCATTTTTATTAAATCCGACAAAAAAATAATAGAGCATTTAACAATATTCGGTAACTCAATTACCACAATTCAATATGAAGTAATGACATTCGAAAAGGCCAAACAAATTTTACTTAATCATTTTATTCATAGAAACATAACCATTTATATTGAGAGCGATGTAGATTTTGAAATTATCCAAAGAGCACACAGAGAAATTATTAATACAACCTACACTAAAGTAATTCGCAGTCTCCTCCTATTAAGGAATGTTGGTTCATACGCCGAATTCAAAGAAATCATACTTCAGTCACATGACAAACTTTTACATCCGGGTATACAGAAAATTACAGAATTATTTAAAGAAAATCACTTCTTCCCAAATAGTCAACTACTAATTCAGAATATAATAAACGAATGCAACATATGCAATTTGGCTAAAACAGAACATAGAAACACCAAAATGCCTTTTAAAATCACACCTAATCCCGAACATTGTCGAGACAAATTTACGGTAGATATTTATTCATCTGAGGGAACACATTACATCAGTTGCATTGACATTTATTCTAAATTCGCTACAAGGACTGGATAGAATGCAGGAACGCATTAATGCGCATTTTTAATCAGTTAGGTAAACCCAAATTATTAAAGGCAGACAGAGACGGAGCTTTCTCTAGCTTAGCTCTAAAGCGAAGGCTTGAATCCGAAGAAATCGAATTGCAGCTCAATACGGCAAAAACCGGAGTAGCAGACGTCGAAAGGTTACATAAAACAATTAATGAAAAACTCCATATAATCAATTCATCTGATGATGAAGAAGTAAAATTAAGCAAGATAGAAACAATCCTTTACACATACAACCATCAAATTAAATATGACACAACTGGACAAACACCTGCTCAAATTTGTATATACGCATGTCATCCAATATTAGACACTCAACAAATTAAAGAAAGAAAAATAGATAAAATAAATGAAGGACAGGACAGGAATTTAATATTAATACTAAATACAGAAAAGGCCCACTACAAAAGGGAAAATTAGAAAATCCGTTTAAAGAAAATAAAAATGTAGAACAAATAGACGATGATCTTTACAAAGTTACTAATCGAAATAGGGAAACCAAATACTACAAAACACAATTTAAGAAACAAAAGATAACTAATGCCGTTAAACTTCCACAGGAACCTTGTGTATAATGATGTTGCTTCTATTATTCACCACGGGCCGTACTCAACAAATTCAAATAACCAACCCAGATTCCGACCTTGGCTATTTACTCTTCTCAAGTAACCCAATTCAAATACCGGTAGTATATGAACACCACTGTCTAAAAATTAATTTAACGGAAATCAATGTCATTACAAAATCTTTTGGTAACAAAATCACAGATTCACCTAAAACGAAATATTTGTACAACAAACTATTGAAAGAATTAAATGGTTTAACTATTCATCAACAAATTAGGCAAAAACGTGGACTATTCGACATAATAGGTTCATCTTTTAAATTTCTTTTTGGCACACTTGATGAAAATGATAGAGTAAAAATTAACAAAAACATAGATCTAATTGCAGAAAATTCAATTCAAGTTCATAAATTAAATGATGTCGTAAAATTTGTGAATGAAGGACTGCAGAAACTCACCAACTACGAAAATAATCGCAATGATATTGACACACTCGTCTATGAGCTCATGCAATTTATTGAATACATAGAAGATATTGTGAGAACCCGATTCGGGCCTCACAATGTATGTATATATAGTAATTAGTGTATATATGTAAATAATTAGTTTAAGTTGGAATTTAGGGTATATTAATAAGTTAGTAGTAAGTTAGTATTTAATTAGTAGGAGTAAGCATAGACATAGGGAGACGACAACACCCACGAAGGGCACCTGTACATAGTTTAGACTTAGGAAAACGACAAGACCCACGAAGGGCATCTGTACATAGCTCAGACTTAGGCCTCATGGATAGGAGCAACAGTTAGGTGCACGCACACACACCGCCGACCCAGCACCCATGCCGATCCCCAACCACGCAGCCGCATAGCAACAGCAGCCGCATAGCAACAGCCACCGCCTAGCAACAGGGACCAGAAGTACAGTCGGCGACAAAAGCCCGCTTGGCAACAGCGGTAATATCACCCGGATCGCAACATTTCGGCAGAGCCAACGCATATCGGCAGAGCCGACATACCGGCAGAGCCAACATTCGGCAGAGCCAATACCTTCGGCAGAGCCGACATACCGGCAGAGCCCAGCACGCACCGGCAGAGTCAATGCATACCGGCAGAGCCAACGGCAGAGCCAACACACCGGCAGAGCCGAACACCGGCAGAGCCAAGCCACCGGCAGAGTCAACGCATACCGGCAGAGCCAACGGCAGAGCCAACACACCGGCAGAGCCACCGGCAGAGCCGAACACGCACGGCAGAGCCAACACACCGGCAGAGCAGCAGGACCCAATCACGGCCGAGCAGAAAGCTACGCAGCCACGGGGCCGAGAGGGCCGATAGAGGAGAGAACGAGAGAGCGCACGGCCGATCGCGAGCAGCGCTCACCAAAGCCGAAGCCGACGCTGCCACGTAAGCACGCGAAAGCTTCGTGTCGGCAGAGGCGAGAACGCTGACGCCGAGGGACGAGCGGCAGAGAAAAGCTGCGAGCAGCGACTCTTTTGAGCAGCACGGAGGAGTTGGTTTTCGACTGCAACCGGAGAAGTTCATTTTTAACCAGCAAGCGGAGCGGAGTTACCTTTTCAACGACGGAGTGCGGAGCAACCCCGGGGATCGCCACGCGGAACTGGGACACGTGGGTGGCCACCAGTATGGATAGGCTGGCCCCCACACTGGAGCTC
The DNA here is from genome assembly GCA_008042675.1 of Drosophila seguyi. NCBI lineage: Eukaryota > Metazoa > Arthropoda > Insecta > Diptera > Drosophilidae > Drosophila > Drosophila seguyi. The sequence goes on from VNJU01010832.1 coordinate 20,137, forward strand.
GGGTGAGCTGGGCCTCGGGCCAGCCCCTGCGTGGGGTTCATCAGTGAGTGCGAGTTAGGGACAAAAGGTTAGGATAGTTATGTACGACTAAAAATTATAATGAAAAAGACAGTTGCGCCTCATTCAAACTTCCCCGCTTCCCCTCCTCCTTCGGGCTCTACATTCGGCATCGGGGCCAAAGGATGTGCGCGGCTTCCGGGTGACGGGGCCGCAAACACCAGTGCCCCCAAATGTCGTGCCTTCCCCTCTCCCAACCCGGGGGGCGGTTTCCGGCTGACGGGACTGCCTACCCATCTGAGGGAGTACTCCGGGCTCGCGGGGCGGTACACGGGTGAC
>VNJU01010833.1:0-15081 GCA_008042675.1 Drosophila seguyi
TCATCTTTCATCATCTTTCATCTTCTTTCATCATCTTTCATCATCTTTCATCATTTTTCATCATCCTTTAACATCTTTTATCATCTTTCACCATCATCTTTCTGCACATTTCATCATCTTTCAGCATCTTTCATCATCTTTCATCATCTTTCATCATCTTTCATCATCTTTCATCATCTTTCATCATCTTTCATCATCTTTCATCATCTTTCATCATCTTTCATCATCTTTTGTCATCTTTCATCATCTTTCATTATCGTTCATCTTCTTTCATCTTCTTTCATAATTCTTCATCATCCTTTAACATCTTTCATCATCTTTCACCATCATCTTTCTGCACATTTCATCATCTTTCATCTTCTTTCATCATCTTTCATCATCCTTTCACATCTTTCATCATCTTTCACCATTATCTTTCTGCACATTTCATCATCTTTCAACATCTTTCATCATCTTTCATCATCTTTCATCATCCTTCATCATCTTTTGTCATCTTGCATCATCCTTCATCATTTTTCATTATTTTTCATTACCTTTTATAATTTTTCATTATTTTTCATTATCTTTTAGCATCATCCTTCATCATTTTTCATAATTTTTCATTACCTTTCATAATTTTTCATTATTTTTCATTATCTTTTAGCATCTTTCATCATCTTTCATCATCCTTCATCATCTTTCATCTTTTATCATCTTTCATCATCTTTCATCATCTTTCATCATCTTTCATCATCTTTCATCATCTTTCATCATCTTTCATCATCTTTCATCATCTTTCATCATCTTTCATCATCTTTCATCATCTTTCATCATCTTTCATCATTTTTTATCATCTTTCATCATCTTTCATCATCTTTCATCATCTTTCATCATCTTTCATCATCTTTCATCATCTTTCATCATCTTTCATCATCTTTCATCATCTTTCATCATCTTTCATCATCTTTCCTCCCACTTTCCCCTTGTTTGGAAGGAATCATTTGTTACTCCTCTCCCCAAAAAAGGTAGCAAATTGGATGCCGATAACTAAAGAGTCCCTTGCCGTCACCAGCTCCGACTCTAGATGTGCGATCCTTTCCATTAAGGCCGCCACTTGTACAGTCGTGGAGCCCCGTAGCTGCGGGCTGCAGGTTACTTGCTGTTTCTCCAGCGGCTATTACACTTTCCTTCGTATGCTGTGGCTGTGGCTATCCTAAATATCGCCGTTTCTCTTCCCTCTCGACTTGATAGCTCAAAACGTAGTAATTAAGGCCGCCGAAATTAAGCTTGGCTTTTCCCGGCTTAGTGTGCCTGTATTACCTACACACGACAATCCGGACACAAAAAACTCTAAGTTCTGGCGGCTCTAAAACGCCACTTGATAGCCCTTAACCGTTCCGCGACATACCTAAAAACCTACATTTTAATTAAAAATAAGTTTTTTAATAATAAACAAGAAAGGAAGCTAACTTCGGCATTCCGAAGTTTAAATACACTTGCAGTAATTACAACAAGAAGATGAAAAATGTTCTGACTTTTTCGCTTTCTCGGGTACTGTCATAAAATAAATGTTGCCAGTGCAGAATGTTGCTGGCAAAAACGTTGCAAGCAACAAAGCCAAAGAGATTTATATATTCCTATGGCAGCTTTATGATATAGTGGTCCGATTTTGATCAAATTAAAACCTAAATTCTGGTATAATACAGAATGGCCATGTCTCAAATTTTATGAAAATATGTGGAAAATTGGCTTAGTTAAATTTTGTTTCTCAAAATTTTCCGGTCGGTCCTATGGCAGCTATATGATATAGTCGTCCGATCCGGCCCGTTCCGACTTATATAGTAGTGAGAGCATATAGAAGACTATCTGCAAAGTTTCATTCAGATAGCTTTAAAACTGAGGGACTAGTTTGCGTAGAAACGGACGGACGGACGGACGGACGGACGGACGGACGGACAGACGGACAGACGGACAGATGGACATGGCTAGAGCGACTCGGCTGTTGATGCTGATCAAGAATATATATACTTTATAGGGTCGGAAATGTCTCCTTCACTGCGTTGTAAACTTCTGACTAAAATTATAATACCCTGTAAGGGTATAACAATAAATACAACATAAATAGTTTTTAACTTTAAGCAAACAGAATGTAAACAAATAAATAAACAAAATAAATATATATGATAATTTGAAAATAACTCCATTATAATACGTTATTTTTCAAAAGGGGGGAGATGTAGTATGTTCACATAGCGAATGCGCACTGTACTCAGTGTTATGCATAAATACAAATATATAAATGAACTTATTCAATAAGTTAAAGACCCTAGCAATGAGCCTGCTAAGTGCAAAGTCTGAATATCTTACATGCGCGACCTCCTCACTACCTCAGCGACTTTTTGCCGTCGCTTGGTTATTTGCATATATATATATACATAAGTACTGACCGCTCTGCTGCCGGCTTCGCTGTTGGCTCAGCTGCGACTTATTTGGTAAGAATTAAATATGTAAAGGAACAATAAGACAATCAATAAAGAACATTCGGAGCGACATGAGTTGCTCCGACAATAAATAATAAAAACACTTGGAGCTTCCTATTTACACAGCAGCAACATCGCCTAGGAATGGCGCAGACCTAGATAGGTGACTAAAGGAGCCGCGTTAAGCCTTCGTCCACAGGAGCACCTCCGTCCAGGGGAGCACCTTCGTTCAGCGGAGCACCGAGGGAAAATCTAATTAACCGGCAAGTGTAGCTTCTAGCTAAGGAGAAATCGAAAAAAAAATAGTGCGGATGTAGTCCCAGCCGTTATTAATGCAGCCGGCCATGGCCAATAAAGTGGCAAAAAAAAGTTCTGGGCCCAACTCGTGCCCAATACAGTGACCCCCTTAATAATAGAACTGAAAATGTACTTATTGCGAAGCGTACATAATTTTTTGTAAACGCTCACGAGTTCCCCAGTTTCGGTGAGTTCCAAGCGGCCACCGCATGTTTGCATATATACACTGTGAGAAAATTTCTTTTGGAAAAATTAATTGATGTAAATTACACTCAAATTAGGCCGTCAAACAGCAGGCGTACAGGGGGAAAAACAGGTGAGAATTCCCTGCCGTAACTGTTCGTACCGTTGGAAGTGCGACTATACTCTCCTCGTCAGGGCGGCTGGAAGCAGGTCCCAGTAGGTCATGTCTCTGCTGAGGATGCTGACGAATTGTAGTCGAGAAGAAAACTCCTGCCCACAAAATCACCCCAATCCAAGGTGGAACATCATATGCCGAGGGATGCATGTCCGGTGGTGCTTGGACGTTAATATGCGGACCGGCCGACCCATCAGTTTCAACTAGGCTTACCACGGTATGTGGGCTCTGCCGTGGCGGACCATTCCCATCCCGGCATACTCGTGGAAACAAAATATGAACAATTCGACAAATAAAAACAAAAACATAGGTGGGCGCCAAACCTTAAGGGCGGCTGGGGACGTTCCCCTCTCAAATTCGAGCTCAAAGACGCCTAGCGGTTGAGCGCAAAACAAGGAGGAAGAGAGCTCCACAGAGCGCCTTCATCTGGTGGCCGGAGCTAAGGGGAAGGGTCAACCAATGGGTCCGCCTTGTGCCGTGACCGGGGGCAAGTCCCTCGGCGGGACCGCAAGCGACTCTAAAAGTGAGCTTTACCATGAGCGGAGAAGAGCGGCCTTCATACTCGCGCGAGCCAATCCAGCCATGGAGGCGGACCCAGAGCAAGCGGGTCTTATTAGATGGGCGAAAGGCATCCTGCCAGATTTCCAGCCTACCAAGGCGGGGAAGGCAGCAGCACCCAAGGCCCTACCATCCTACCCTGACGCGGGCAGGAGCGCTGTCAAACGCCAGAGGTCTGCGGAGGTGCAACCACCGCAGCCAAAGCGATCCAGGGTGCAGCCCCAGCGGTCCTTCGCCAAGGTTACGAGAGAAAAGATCCTGATTGAAGGCGTGGACCGAGGGCTCCAGTGACCAACAAATCCCGAGGAACCAATGGCGTTGGATCGTTGGGGAACTGCACAGCAGGTTCGTGGAGGAGCCCTCGGATTGAGAGGGCACCCGAAGGGCTGTCCGACGAGGAGGACATCCTTGAGGGCTAGGACTCCGAAGAGAGCGAGCTGGCGAGGGGCCTGCGAGAAGTTGGGATGTCCGAGGAGGATGACGAGCTGGACGAGCCGACCTCTGACGCCGACATTACAGTGGTGGAGTTAAAAAAACAGAATGTCGTTGACGTTTCTGCAGATAAACCTCCACCACAGTACAGCAGCCTCCGCTGCCTCACTTATCCATCTGGCGGAAGGTGGCACCGACGCTGTCCTCATACAGGAGCCCTGGATCTGTGGCGACAGAATCCTAGGGTTAAGGGCAGCTGGCTTTTGGCTGTACGCAGCCTCTACAACAGGTAAATCGGGAGCCTGCATACTCGCTAGGAAGGATCTAACTCTTTTCTTGCTACACAATTTCAGTAATGAAGACTTCATGACCGCATGTTTGGAGGGACCAACCGGATTCCTCCGGATCTGCTCAGTCTACCCGGGACACGACCAGGACCGCATCCCCGAAACCCTTATGCAAGTCACCGAGGACAGCAGAAGATTAAGTCCGTGCCTAATTATTGGGTGCGATGCAAACGCGCACCACCATCAGTGGGGAAGCACTGACACCAATGACAGGGGTGATTCTCTTTGATTTTATCTTTTTATCTAATCTACTGGTGGGAAATTCGGGCAACGAATTATTACTAAAAACCGCAGGAAGGTACTAGATATCTTTATATATATATATATAGATATTTCCTTCTTCCTAAATCCCTCAGGGATACCCTGATGTTGTGGAGGGTGCTGGAGAAGCACTCTTTCTCTGACCACAGATGCATCCAATTCACGCTAGGTTCAACCTAGTCACTTTCCGTAACACCCGGAGGACTGACAGGCGAAATATAGATCCCAGCTGAGTAAGATCCTGAAACCCCCTTCAGCCCCAACCAACTTGGACCACTGTCCAGATTGGCTGGAGCACCTCGTTAAAACCTTCACCGATGCTTGTAGCACGGCTCTGGACAGGTCCTGCCCAAGTAGTAGGAATGGGGGGAAGACGGGGAAGAAACCACCGTGCTGGTGTAAAGAATCTATCCGGGATCGCCAATACGGACGCAGCGTGGCGCCTCTATAAAACTAACTTGTTGAAAGAAGAAAAGAAGGGCCTGGTCCGACTTTTGCTCAGGAATCCAGGGGCGTCTAGGCGGGGGACGACGACGGCCCCAAACTCGGGCTTCGTCAGGCGTCCTAAAGACAGCTGGACGACCTCTAGCAAGAAAGCCCTCGGGGTTCTGCTGGATGCTCACTTCTCTGCCTGCACGTCTCAGAGCAGCCCGCCCAACCCCCCGACATGGCGGGGTCCGTCCGAAATGGAATACCTCCTTAGTGAAAGGAACATCAATTGGGCAATTAACAGCTTCAGCCCATACAATTCCCCAGGCGTGGACGGTATCATACCTGCATAGCTATGCTATGCAGCCGAACTATCCACGCCCTGTCTTCGACTGATCTTTTCGATCATCCTCGAGACAGGGGTCATTCCGAGTGGATGGCTCCGCTTCAAAGTAGTATTTATCCCCAAGGCAGGCAAGCCTTCGCACTACACGCCCAAGGACTACAGGCCGATAAGTCTCTAATCGTTTCTACTCAAGACGCTGGAGAGACTCATTAGTCTGCAGCCAAGCATTCTTATCAGAATGCCAACATGCGTATAGGAGAGGCAGATCAACAGAGACAGCACTCCATTCGCTTACCTCATTAATTGAAATATCAATCCACGAAAAGGAGTTCACACTCGTCGCCTTCTTGAATATAGAGGGCGCTTTTAACAACATCCCTCCAGGCTCAATCACAACGGCACTGACTAAGCTGGGGTGATGCGCGGATGAAGTTGCTTTAGCGTTCACGGGTAAATTCCCGCAAACCCTTTGTGACAAGATGAGTAACAGCCTTCAGTTTCTGGCGGATTGGATTGCCAGATGCGGTATGGGAGTAGACCCAGCAAAGACTGAAGTGTTCCTTTTTACGAGGACACACAAAATCCCCAAGATGGTACCCCCTAAGCTCTGCGGGGTACCTCTCCCCCTTAAAAATCAGGCCAAGTTTCTAGGCCTTATCCTAGACAAGATACGCGATTGGTCGCTTAACACGGACGAAAGAGCCAAAAAGGCCACAATCGCGCTATATACCTGCCGTAAGGCAATCGGGCTAAACTGCGGAATGACCCCAAAAATTTTCCGATGGCTGTACACGGCTATTATCCGCCCGATACTCCTCTACGGAGTGGCAATCTGGTGGCCTGCCCTTAAGCGGTCCACATGCCTGGGCAAACTAAGACGGATTCAACGCATGGCCGAGATCTGAATAACAGGCGGCCTGCGCACGACACCGGGGGACGCATTGGACGTTCTCCTGGACATCGTCCCAATTGAAATAATGGGGGAGATAACCGCTTCAAAGGGGTCAAAGGCACTAAGGCTGAACGGCGCGGGCCTGTGGAGAAAGGCGAGTTTTGGGCACACGAATCTCGACTGTACTCCACTCATTATTAAATAATTAATTTAATAATGTAATCCACTTTATTATCAACAGCAAGGTTGACTAAAATTAATCCAAGTTCTATACTTAATCCAAGTTGACAAAAATAAATGCTGTTTATGTGAAGGCAAGTGAGGCGAAAAAAATAAAAAAGTCTATATGACATAGAAAAGAGATAAACAATAATAAAAGTGTGAACTATTCAAAAATTCGAATACCCAAACAAGAATATTGGCAAATATTAAACAAATAAACAGAAAAACATTAAATCAATGACAACAGATAAAAATTAATAATTCACGTGCACGCTTTTATAAAATTACATGAAAGTAGAAAAGCTTGACCACACATGAAAATGAGCAAAAAATTCATGACATAGAAAGAGACATAAAAGAAGTGTACAAACAGATTAAAAGTAAAGTGGGAAAAAAGATTGCAAACGCAAAAATCGAAGACATTGTTATGCCCGTATTTGGAAGCTGGAAGTTTAGACTAATGACAATACTAGAATACAAAAAGAGTGCAAAGAACCAGCAGTGCGAACAAGAACAACTGAAGATAATGAAACAACATGGATGAAAACAGATTTAAAAGCAAAAACAATTTTAATCAGTACAATATCAGAAAAACAGGTAGAATATGTTTGTGTGTGCCAAACGACATTAAAAAATTATGAACCAGTTACACGAAATGTATTCGACAAAGTTAACAGCCCTGCAAATACTCTTCAGAGGAAAAATTGACGAAATCAAACTAAAAGACTAAAAGCTGTGGAAGAATTTTTTATAGAATTCGAGAAAGCAGTGAATCAATTTTAAAATGCTGGAGGCACCATAGACGAAAACAAAATATGCGGTATCTGCTAAAAGCGCTACCAACAAGCTTCAGTTATATTGTGATTCCTTATATGTGATTCCAGAAGCATAACGAACGGTAGAGTACTTAAAATCAAAAGTAAAAGAAAATAGCTTGAACAGATGTCCAGTGGACAAAAACCAAAACTAAAAAGAATGCTATGTGTGTGGCAAAACAGGTCATATTCAGAGGGACTACTGGCATGCTCAGCAAAATGCGAGAGGCGAATACAGACAACAACAATAATACGACAGGCGATATCAGAATACGATTCAGATAGGCGGTCGAGGCAGAGGTCAACATCATGGAAGTGGTTGAGGACGTGGACATTACTCAGGAGACGGGAACCAAGGAAGACAACAAGGAAACAGCGACGGTGTACAGTCATGGTTATAAATGATTGTAGACTTTTTAAGGGCTGTGTAAATTTGAAAAATCCGATTGATGTTAAAGTAGCCAATGCCAAACAATTGCAAGCGACCAAGATTGGAAATGTAGAAACCTATTTAAGAACATACAAACAATGAAAATTTGTTCGATATAAAAAATGTATACTTTGTACAGGGCAAAAAACAAAATTTGCTAAGCAGAACAGAAAATAAATGTACAGTCGTAGCCAGAAATAATGATACAAAAATCTATAACGAAAAAAGATAATTGTTGACAGTTGCGAATAATATTGATTTCCATATTTCTTCTTGGCCACCCCTTGTCGCCGAATCTTGTCAATGTCCTCAGCCGATAGCTGTGCTCTCGTCGGCATGCTCCAGCCCCAGCTGCTCTGGTCCTCCGTGTGCAAGTCCAAAATGTGGCGGTCCGGCGACTTCATGCCCTCCGGTGCTTGGCTTGGCGGAGTTCCCGGGCGTGGTAGCGTTTGGTGCCCGAGAGCTTGTCGATGCTGATAGCAGCCCCTTCTAGGCGCATGGGCGTGGTGGCGCTAGTGGTTGTAAGGTTGCCACCCACATCGTCTGTGTTTGCCTAACCCTTTGGTGTGTGCGCGGTCCTCTCTTTCCCGCCCGCTGTTTTCGCCGTTGTTACCCGGGCAGGCGGTGCCAGTGGGTCTTTCCCGGATACTGGTCGGCCCATTTTTGCCGGTGCCGTCCTCTTCCTTATTGCGCCGGGCGTCACCGTTGCCTCCACCAGTTTGGCCCTGCTACTGGCGGCCGCAATCCTCTAGTGCGCTTCCTTAAACTTGCGCACGCTTTTCTGCATCCGCTGCATCTCGTCGCCTGTGTGCTTCCAGGAATATGTGTACTGCTTCCTCCATCTTCCCGTCCTCCATCTCCCCGATGGTTGATACGCCTCCAGAATTTCCCTTGTTCTCCTCGTCATCTCTTGTTGCTATTTACAGTTCCAGGTTTCCATACCGTAATATGCTATTGGCTCCGGCCAGGAAGTCTATCCCTAGCAGTATCTCTCCTGATACGTGCGTAGATATGATAAACGATATATGGAAGGATCTCCCCCCGAATCGGATTTCCGCTTTAAACTTTTCTACTGACTTCTGTTTTACTCCATTACCCAGCGTTATCTCCGATCGTTCTCCACTCCATTTTTCCTGTTCTCTCAGATCTCTATACTTGCTCATGCTTATCGCACTCCGTGACGCTCCTGTGTCTATCACTCCCTTTGTTGTATTGTCTCCCACCATTATCTCCGCTATTACTATTAATCCGTTGCAACTGAACTGGTCCCCTGCTGCTGGCTCTTGTGCTGCCGCCTGAGCTGCCAGCCTGGCCTGCTCAGGCCTCCGGCGTTTCCCGATCCCGTTCTGCAGCTTTCGTCGTTCTAACGCCGTTCCTTCCGCAAACCCAGCAGAACAGCCTCGGCGGGTTGCCACAGGTTCTTGCTGTGTGTCCTGTTCCGCCACACCGCATGCAGACGTCTGGCCGTAACTGCTGTTGACGTGGTTGTTCGCCTCTTGCCTGGTTCACGGAGGCCTCTATCTCCTCTACTTCTTCTGCCAACTTGAGGAACTGGGTTAGCGTTTCAAATCCTGTTCTGCGCGTGTACAGTTTTATCTTGCTTCCACAACTGGCCACCCCAGGGGGACCAGCGAAAAATCCTTAGATATCAGCGCAGGTCTTTCGTCAAGGCTCACACGGTCGACTACGAGAATGGCTCAATCCGCCCTTGAGATAGCCATGAGGAAATTTATTGCCACAACGGATCGGGTGAGCCACTTTGAGGCAAACCTCCACACTCCGGGCACCTCAGAGGCTGAAAATCTGTCCCCGTCCATGTTCCAAGTCCACCGGGACCAAATCCGTGCTCTGTGGGATAAGGTGGAGAAAAGCTATGAGAGCTGCTCCGACCTTATTTCTGAGACCGCTGACAGTGCGACCGCCGCAACTGAACTGGAATCAAAGTACAGGTACTGTTACTCCGTTTATTCGAGGAGTGTTGTCCAACTTCAGGACATAATAAAGCAGGCTGAGACCCAATCCACTCAGGTTTCCGTCAGTGCGTCTGTACCCCCGCCTGGCTGTCGGCTGCCACCCGTCGACACTGAGGTCACAGGCGACTATCTTTGCTGGCCCACATTCAGGGATTTGTTTACCGCGATTTACATACAAAATTCGCGCCTCACGCCGGTGGAGAGACTGTTTCACCTGCTCTCCAAGACTACTGGCGATGCGCACTCCATTGTGTGTAGTGTGTAACGTATAAGTTCGGTTGCTTTGGGGAGGATCTGAGCTGCTGGGGCACGCTGTATATTTCCGGCTCTAGCTCGTCGGTTTTGGGGGTGGTGGTCTTGCTCACCCAGATCTCGGACACGAACTACACATTATTATCAACAAGTCAAGAAATTGAGCGTGCTGCGACAAAAATAAAAGCTAGAACTAAACCGGAAGATATGATAAACAAATTCATATAGCAGAAGTTTAGAGAAAAGAAAGAAGGACAGAGAGAAAACTAATTTTTTTTGTGGAGACACAGATGTTGTTGTGCTCGCATAATGCCCACCCTACTTACGATCACCTGCCGCAAGAGCAGGGCTCTGGTGATCCCTTCTGATCCTTACGACCGTGGAGTCATTTTTCGAGTCGGTAAAACACAGGGATTTAAGATTTCATTGTTTCATTAGACAATAAGATAAAATATAAAGGCTAATATTACGTTTAAATTCATTTTTTTCTTTGAGATAGAATGAGAAATAATTAATACATATGGCTTAACAATAAATTTAGAACTTGAAAGTAATCTTTCTAATTGTAGAGATTTACTTTAGTTAGTTTTAATATTTAAACTTTTTTTAATTCCATTGATTAAAATTTAATTTTTAGTAGCAATAATTCGTTAATTTAATTTCTTGCCATATTTAATTCAAGTTTAACTTTTAGTATAAGGTAGAATTAATTTAATTTCTTTAGGCTTTAGTTTGAGATTACCAAGACAAACAAGATGTTTTATTTATTTAACACTCACTCATCATGTCCATCGGTGAAAGATCGATCTCCCTCGATGTGGCTGAAAATTAATTGGGGTTCTTCGCTAACAAAAGCGATAAAAAAACATTTGTTTTACCCTATCCTTCAGATGTTGCCTATGGCCACTGATCGGAAAAATTCTCCAAATAAACTCGCCACCGAATATAGGTTAACCCGCAAGGGCACTGAGGTCATGCCAGGGTCATTTCGTTTACAATGCCGATCACTGCCAAATTTTCAAATCAAAATTCTCTGCAACTGCATAGCCGGCCACTAAGGAATGTTGCGCAGCCGCGCTGGTGGCCGATTTAACCGCACTATATGTTACTGGTTCATCCTCCTTTTCGCTTCCTAGCCCGTCATGCCCCGCTTAGGGGTGCTCCTCGGGACCGACACTCAATTCCTGCTTGCTGGGTTCAATCTGTCGATTTTAAAATTTACCACAGTAAGCTACCGATAATCTAAACACTCTTTCACAAATTATTTACCCGCTGAATAATCGTTTTCGATGAAAAATTAGTGGGTATTCCAGGTCTAACCTCTAACTGAGGTACTGGCCGTCGCCGGACGGTCACCTTGCTACCTTTGCTGATCTTCGTTTCCGCGACCTGGGCAATAAAAAGGGTTTCACACTGTATACAGACACAGGTAGCTTTTATTTGCTTACTTGAAATCTGCTTAATATCCAGGTAAACCACAATTTGTATTTTGTCCTCGTGGACTTAGCACTTGCTCAAAATTTTGACTACGGGAACCAACTTAAATGGTTGTGCACTCCACAATCTTCCCTGGCGCATCTATGAGCTATCTAGTATATTTGCCCTAAATTCTGTTTTGGCAGAAATACAAATTAAAAATGCAGCTCACGAATTTTATGCACATGCATTAAAGCTCGGCTTAAAAATGAAGAAAAAGGTTGCCTGCTTTTAGGCCGAAATACATCTTCGTTATTTCTTACTCCCCAAAGCTTGGCTTATAGCTTGTAAAATCTGTAGCATGCTTCTTGGCCGAAATTTATTTCGCGACTCTTTAGTCGCCACTACATGTGTCCAAGGCGCCTCTAACCAACGAAGGGTTTAGCTCAGTGTGGCGAAGCCTAACGGAGCGCTTTGAGAATAGGAGGCTGCTAGTGAATAGTCAGTTGAAGATCCTTTTTAATATTTAGGCTATCCCTCAGGAGTCCGGAAGAGCCTTAAAGGAGCTGCAGGGCACCCTTCAAAGTTGTCTAACAGCCTTAGAGATGTCCGCCATTCAGATGGAGGTGTGGGATTCCATCCTTGTGTTTATGATTTCCGCCAAGCTGCCCAAGCTCACACGTTCCATGTGGGAGCATTCCCTTCAAACCAAGGCTGAGATTCCGACTTGGAAAGAGCTTGATGCCTTTCTAACGGAGCGCCATCGCGCACTGGAAGCCATTGATGATGTTCCGCCGAAGCCGTCAACCTCCAACGGGCCGGCGAGCAGGCTTAACGCGTACGAAGCCAGGGTGGCTCCAGCACCAAAAGGGTGTGATCTGTGCTCCAGCAGATGTGCAAGTTTGTTTTGCGTCCGGCTCAACAGCCGTCCTACTGGGCACAGCCGTTATTAATATATGTCATTTAGGCTGCAATTTTCAAGCGCGCGCGCTGATCGATTCTGGATCTGAGGCGACCTTCATAACTGAGCGTCTGTTCAACCTCGTTAAACTCCCATTCAGGACTATCCAAGTCCAAGTCTCTGGCCTTAATCAGACAGTTGCCGCTCAATCCAAGAAGCTCTGTCACTTTTCTATTCGATCCCCTTCCAGAAACGGGCTACAGTTAGAGACTACAGTTTACGTCCTTCCTCAGCTGGCCGGAAATCTGCCCTCCTATCCGGTTTCACGAGATTGTCTTAAGGATCTTCCGGATCTTCCCTTAGCGGATCCCAAGTTCTTTGAAAGCTCCCAGATTGATGTTTTAATCGGAGCTGACATCCTTCCTTCGGTCCTTCTAGATAGCTCTAAGCCCAACATTTGTGGCTCGCTCCTCGGACAGGAGACTATACTCGGCCGGGTGCTTACTGGGCCTGTGTCTGCAGCAGCTCCTCGCAGCATCTCCGCGTTTTCAACGCAACTCTCCTGTTCGAGCGATACCTCGTTGGATAAACTCCTTACCAAATTCTGGGAGGTGGAGGAAGTTCCGTCGAACCCAATGACCGAGTCTGATTCGGCCTGTGAACAGAATTTTATCCGATCCACAAAAAGGAACAACAGTGGGAAATACGTGGTGACGCTACCCTTCCGCGACCCTGATCACGTTGGGGCCGGACTGACACATTCCAGGGCTTTCGCGTTGTCTCAGTTCCTGCGGAACGAACAACGCTTGAAGAAGGACGCTTCTCTCAAGGCACGGTATGAGGCCGTCATCCAGGAGTACCTGGATCTAGGTCACATGACCGAGGTCCCTCCTACGACTCATGCATCCAATTACTGCCTTACATATCACGCGGTGCTCAAGCCCGAGAGCACGACTACCAAGGTTCCAGTCGTTTTCAATGCGTCCAGCCCTTCCGCGAACGGAACCAGCCTGAATGACATTCTTCACGCAGGCCCCGTGCTCCAGTCCGATTTAACAATCCAAATACTCAAGTGGCGTTACTTCCGGTACGTTTTTAACGCTGACATTAAAAAGATGTATCGGCAAATTTGGGTTGACCCCAGCCATACTGCGTTCCAACTCATCCTTTTTCGAAACTCGGAAGGAGAAATTCGCGATTACGATGTCAAAACAGTTACCTTCGGAGTCAACTGCGCTCCTTTCCTGGCAATCCGAGTTCTGCAGCAACTCGCAGACGACGTAGAGATTAATTTTCCGGAGGCGAGTAACATTATTCGGAACTACATGTACGTTGACGACGTCCTAGCCGAAGCAGACTCCAAAGGCGGCGCTCAGCTGGCAATTCGAGAGTTAGACAGGGCTTTAAGTTCAGCGGGATTCCCTTTAAGGAAATGGACATCCAATAGCAAGGCAATTTTGTCCAATATCCAGAGTGATCATCTCCTTCGCACTGACTTCCTTGAGATTGACTGCAAAGACTCTGGGTGTGCGGTGGATGGCAACTTCGGACGATTTCTTCTATGTTCCGCCTGATATGACTTCCGAAGCAGCGTTCACAAAACGTCTGGTCCTTTCCCAAATTGCGAAACTATTCGATCCAGCGGGCTGGCTCGCCCCGTTTATTGTCCAATCAAAAATGTTTATGCAAGACATTTGGCTCCAGGATCTAGGGTGGGACGATGCTCTTTCTCAAGAATTGTCTCAGAAATGGACCGATTTCCTTCAAAGCTATTCCGCGCTAGATCGAATCCGCATTCCTCGTTGGGTCGCGTTCCGACCAGAACTGAAGGTCGAGCACCACAGGTTTTGTAACGCTTCCCAGAAAGCGTATGGCGCTGTCATCTATGTCCGAGTGGAGGTGGGGCCCACAATCATGGTGAACCTGCTCACAGCAAAGACGAGAGTGGCACCAGTCAAAACGGTGTCGCTCCCGAGGCTTGAACTGTGCGGAGCTCTGCTGCTGTCCGAGATGGCCACTGCGATTCTTCCGAAGATGCCAGCGTCCACCTCACGCCTACACTGTTGGACGGATTCGACAATTGTGCTAGCATGGCTGAGCAAGCCAGCTTGTCACTGGACTACGTTCGTGGCTAACAGGGTGACCAAAATCACGCAGGCCAATCGCTCCGATGTCCGAAGATCCCGCGGATCTGCTGGCACTCACGCCGGGTCATTTTCTTGTTGGTGGACCGCTACTCGCCACTGTTGAACCCGAAATAAAGGGGGCCACCACGTCCATAATTAATCGCTGGCAGCACCTTAATGCTCTTCACCAACAATTTCAGCTGCGGTGGAAGGAAGAATACCTAAAGGAGCTCCACAAACGAAATAAGTGCCAAACCCCTACAGCTAACATCGGCGTTGGAGACATGGTAGTCATTAAGGACGAAAAACTGCCATCCAATGAGTGGCGTCTCGGCAGGATCGATTCCGTGTGTCCCGGGCCCGACGGTAATGTCCGGGTGGTGAACATCCGCACTGCCCGGGGTTTAGTCAAACGTCCCGTCGCGAAGGTCGTACTGCTACCAGGGGGGTCTTTCGAAAAACCGCAATAGCCTCTCTCCCCCCCTGCTCCGTAGTTCTTATCGGCACCTAGTTCTAAGTCGCAAGTCTATCTCCTTCTAATATTTACTTTTTTCTGTCAGATCAGAC
>VNJU01010834.1:0-31667 GCA_008042675.1 Drosophila seguyi
TCTCGTCCGATCACCGAAATTAAGCAGCGTCGGGCGCGGTTAGTACTTAGATGAGGGACCGCTTGGGAACACCGCGTGTTGTTGGCTTCGTCAACAACTTTTTGCCTTTTCCCACTTTTTTGCTTCTTTACTCTTCCCTAGCAGGAAGCATCTATTATATCAATTTTTTTCTAATTAGACCAATTTTTAGGTAGTATTTTGAAAAAATTCTCCCTTTTCCTTTTGCCATAAACCATAAAAATGTTTTTGCCCTAGTCGAAATAGATGTTTCGGCTAAGGAGCAAGCAAATCATTAATATGCCAATGCAAAAGGGCCACCCGCAGCCCTGTATCTGAGATAACTCAAAGGTGTAAATACAAATAAATCGCTTCGAGAATATGGGGGCCCAAATATGCCACAAGGGTCCAGTTAAGACCTTCGATCACGGAAATTAAGCGGCGTCGGTCGCGACTAGTACTAAGATGGATGACGGGGAAATGTGTTTTTTTTTTTTTTTTTTTTTTTTTTTTTTTTTACGTGAAGGGTTGTTGTATTGTATATCATTGAATGAGTGTCTTGAACTGTTGTGCTCCCTTTAGATTGCCGCGCACATTAACCTGATCCACCATCGACGAAATGAAAGATAGCTGGTATCAGCACCATTGATGATATGTATATTTTTCCTTGTGGTAATACTTTAAAAGGGCTGAATCCAAAAAAATATGTAAACCGGTTCAGTTTTAAGAATTTTCGCGTGTTCAAAGTTGATCCTTTTTTAAGTTGCAAAAAAAAACAGGTAGTTTTTAAGAAAAATCCCGTATTTGAGGTCGATTTTAAGATAAAATATGTAACCGACTGGCATGGTCTCTATCGAAAGGGTAATCAAATATCGGTAAAACGAAGGTAGAAGAAATTATAATATTTGTTGTACGTGCAGGCATACCAGTTTAACCGATGTATTAATTTTTTACCTATTTTTCTACTTTGATGGACATGCTATGTATGAGAAATGGCGCTGTATGAAAAAAGGTTTTTTTGCTATGAACCTCACGGAGTCCGAGACCTTTCCAACGAATGCACTATGGTCCAGAACTCGAATTTTTTGGATAAAGTCAAAAAATTTATTTACTTACTTATTTTTTTAATGCAATTTTTTTCTTCATTCAATTCAATATTATAAATCCTCATCGTCATCAGAATCGCACTGCATATAGTTTTCATTTTCAGCTGTAGACAGAAGGTCAACAAGACTTATGGTAATACCTCATTTGAGAAGGGCTTTTTTATTTGTTCTCTTTCTTTCCTTTAGAGAAACACTCGACAAGCTCCGTGACGTATATCAGTCATGGCATTCACGACATTCTATCTTTCTTATACACTTTATGGCGTGCTTCAGAAGCATTTTCTTCAAAGCATCCAAGGAACCAAGCTCGAACTATTTATCTGGTAACCGTGAACCAATATTTTATGAATTGTTGGTGACATCGTATAGCATTAGTAGCTACGCATATTTAATGAAAAAGTTGATTCACAAAATGTGCAAAATTTTTTGGAATTTATGCAGTAATTAAAAGAAATCGCTGATTTTTGTCTTTTCCTTTATTATCCTGAATTTCAAAGCGTTTTTTTTTATACCCTTGCAGGGTATTATAATTTTAGTCAGAAGTTTGAAACGCAGTGAAGGAGACATTTCCGATGACTAAAATTATAATACCCTGTAAGGGTATAAAAATGCGACATCTGGACCATAGTGGAACGCAAAGCCAAGGAAATCGGCTCGTGCGTTCTGGAGTGATAGCGTTAGTAAGGAAAACCCGACTTTTTTTTATATGGTAGATATGTATTTTAGTACAAACTTCAGAATAAATGGTCATGAAATTGTCCTGTAAATATAATCCAGTAGATTCACGGGTGTATTTTAACGCCTTACAAAATTTACAAATTATTTCCATTTCTCCAATTGTTACCGATTTGTCGCCACTATATTCAATTGCCGGATTATCGCTCGTTCAAGAACCACAGGAGCACTGCGTCTGCGTCTGCGGATTCACTCAATTTCATTATCTCGTGCTCGCTGTTGTGTTTGATGTCCACGAACTCCTTGTATTCTAAGCCTATCCACTTCATTGTCACTTAAGTAACTTAACAGTAAATCGTCACTGTCACACAATATCAACAAAAGAAGAGCACACTACTACATTTTATTTAGAAACCGTTTGCAAGGGAAATAGAAAAGGGCTGTTTTAAGGGGTTAGCCGGAAACTATTCGATTTTTTCTCGCGTTTTAAACCTTCCCTAGATCTCCACGAAAATAAGATAAGATATTCCGTTCAGAAGTTCTTGAGCTTTAGTGAGACTAACAAACAGCAATTAATTTTTATATATATATAGATATATATTGATATTTCGTTGTTTCAACGATTAGTACGATCATATTCTACATTGCTATACATACATTGATATCATATCGGTCTACTTCTTTCGATATATGTATGTATTTCCATTCCTATTGCCCAGTATGCGGTTGACTGGGCTCTAAGGTCACGTGGAACTACTACAAGCCAAGTAAAGTGCTTGCTTGAACACTCGAGACGAACATTCTATTTGTTTCTAATGTTTGTTGCTTCACTCCCCCATCCGCTGGGTTGTTTTTTATTTTTTTTATTTTTGATTTAATTTGTGGAGGAGAAAGTCACGATTACACATTCAGATTATTCTATACCCTGCAAAGCATATACACTCAGGTCTGCTTTGGTTATCGTATTTGTAGAAACTTACTGATTTCGATTTTGAAATCGCAATATCGGGGTTGCCGTTCTCTATTTCGTATGAGTTTTGCGATTTGTAAAACGGGCACCTTTGTTTGGCCGAAATATAAAGTAAGTGCTTTTCTTTTATTTCAAATCAGATCTTATTTATTAACTTGGTGTTTATACCGCACCACTTAAATATCATTCTGCCACATAAAGCCATGCTCCGATAATCGATTTTGTAATAATTTTTCGCTTTCGATTTGAAATCGCAAAATTGGTGCTTCGGTTTTCGTTTTCGTAAATTTGTTTTTGATTTGTAAAACGGGCACCTTTGTCTGGCTAAAATGAAAAGTAAATGCTCATTTTTTTAATCAAATCAGATCTTATTTACTAAGGGGAAAAATAGTTTACTCGGTGTTTATTCCACACCACTACAAGATCATTCTGGCAAGTAGTTATTTTATACAAAATTATTTTCTGACCCCACCTCAAATTTGAAAAAACCAAATTTTGCCGTCGGCAACAGGAAATTTCGATTTGGCAAGGGGTCTTAGGTACGTCGCCAAAAGCTATCGCAAGTTATGTTAAAGAAACGAAAATGGTTTGCCAAGTCAGTCTCCGACCTACACCGAATCGAAATTTTGTGGGGAGACTTGAAACGTCGAATAGGAACAAGAAAAATTCAAAGTGCGGAAGATTTGTGAAGATTTTTTTAAGAAACCGGGTACGAGATTCTAGTAGGGACTTGCCACCAACTTATTGCTAGTAAGCCAAAACCGATAGCAAAAGTTGTCCAAAATAAATATGTTTACCATATACCGAATACTAGTATAAGTTTATTAATAAGAAGAACAAAGTAAAAATATTCAATACTTTCCAAGTGCTATTAGGCTTATAAGAATGTCAGTACCTATTATATTGACAACCCATTTTCATGCCTTTGAATTAAATCAATCGCAGTTTTTAAGTTTGAAATGGAGAACTCTTTTGTTAGTTTTTTATATTATCTAGGGCAAGGTCGAAAACTAAAAATAACTTGGATATTGTTTTCATTGAACTTAATAAAATAGTTTTATGAGACTTGAAATAAACAATATTCTCATATACTTATTTTCTTGGCCACCAGTGTATATGATATAAGGATTTGAATCAAATTAAAACCAAAATTCTGGAATAATACAGAATGGTCATAGTTCAAATTTTATGCAAATATCTAACAAATTGGCCAAGTTAAAATTTGTTTCATTAAAATTTACCGATCGTTCCTATGGCAACTATATGATATAGTCGTCCGATCTGGCCCGTTCCGACTTTTATAGTAGTGAGAGCATATAGAAGACTATCTACAAAGTTTCATTCTGATAGCTTTAAAACTGAGGGACTAGCTTAGAAATGGTCAAACGGACAGACGGACAGACGGACATGGCTAGATAGACTCGGCTGTTAATGCTGATCAAGAATATATATATACTTTATAGTGTCGTAAATGTGTCCTTCACTGCGTTGCAAACTTCTGACTAAATAATAATACCCTGCAAGGGTATTTATTTTATTTTATTCGAGTAAACGAAGTGCTATTGTTTCAGGGGAAAGCACAAATCAAGTAGTAAGATCAAAGAGAAAAATAAAAATGTTGATGGCAAAAATTAATCGAGCAGCGGAGCAGGTAAAAATAAAATCGACCGATTTCGCCCAAATCGAAATCGAAAAAGGAATACGATAACCGGGGCACGCCTGCTTGTCTTACAACGTCCAACCAATTTTGGTCGAAAGACAAAGAATACTTTTAGGAGCTCTCGGCGTTGACGGCGCCTGAAATGTACATAGGAAATTTGCATGCAGCTGCTTCGAATGATATTTCCCTATGATACCCTAAAAATACCCTAGAACCTGCTAGACGGCAAAAGTGCAAGGTAAATATTAATGCAAATGATAAATGACACAGACACATGTCTCTTAGCACCATTAATTAATGACTTTTGGCCAAGATCAAGATCATTGGTTGGAAGCTCTGCCGGTTTTATATGCTGCAGCATGACTTGACTATAACCAATCCCCGGCCCAAATCCGTTCTGACGACAACTATATAAACTGGAGCTAGGCTCCGGATAAGACATCAGTTTCTTCTGAGCCATTTCCCGCTGCAGTTACAGCTTGCAGTTTCTGAAAAAAGTCAACCAAGCAGCTAATCATCATGCGCTTCGCTCTGCTCGCTATCTTCCTCTTGGGCGTCATCTTTGCCATCGTGTCCGCCGGCGGCAATGGTGGTGGAGGTGGTGGAGGCCAAGGAGGCTGGCAAAAGAATGGAGGTGGAGGTGGAGGCGGAGGCGGAAATGGAGGCGGTGGCCAAGGAGGCTGGCAAAAGAACGGAGGAGGAGGTGGAAATGGAGGCGGTGGCCAAGGAGGCTGGCAGAAGAATGGAGGTGGAGGTGGCAAGCACGGAGGTGGTGGAGGTGGAGGTGGCAAGCATGGTGGTGGTGGTAACGGAGGTGGTAGCAAGCATGGAGGCGGTGGCTGGTAAATTCTCGGCAGCGCAGAGAGAGAGAAAACCCAATCCCGAACCGAAGATGACCCCAACCCCGTGGCTCCAAGATCTGAATGCAGCGTGTTCCTTCCGACAAATACTGATCCCTCCTCCTAACCGACTTTCTACAACTCGCACCTACTCATTACTTTTTCTGTATTAATTTCTGCGAAAAACTTGCCTTTCCTAGATTGTTTTTATTTAAATAAACCTGTATTACTCTTGCAAAACGAAAACAAAGATAGTTATTAGTTCCGAAGGCATATTTAGAAACTAAATTATGGATACAGGACAAAGGGGCTAAGGTAAGGCACTTCTTGAACAATCTTTAAAACCGGATCTTTGATCTCTGGTTACTTCAGGAATTTGCGGGACTTCCATCGAAGTGATTTCGAGTCTTCCTTAACACATTCTTCTCGTTTCGGCTGGGATTTTTCGATTCACTTGCCGGCTTCCCACATACTGATGAGTTTTGTGTACAAACGAATCAAGTTTTCAGCAAAGTTCGTAGTATATATATATATATATATATATATATTTTACTTACATATTTATAGTAGTTACTTATAGTCAGGTTTCTGGTGTAAGTTATGACGTTATTTGACCCCTAATGGTTAGCTTTGCTTCGCCTCTCTTTTAACAGCCATTATTCTCTCTCATCTTTGGACGATGAGTAAGAGGGATTTTCCAGCAGATGTCATGCATTTAATTGCGGTTACTCTATGGGAAAGAGAGGTATTATTACTACTGCAATCAGACACCAAAGCGTATGAGTGATATTTTCACAAAAATAAATATTCGATTACCAAAAGCCGAGACCGATTAATATTAATAAAATATTTAAGGTTCAATAAATAAAATATCGATAAATCCACATTTACTATATTTTCAATTTTATTTTCAACTTTTCCTCTCGACATACATAGGTCTCCTGTTAGAGCATCAACAAGCTAGATCATCCAGCAAAACAGCCGCCTGCCCATTGAAAGTAATTAATGTTGTGTAACTCCCCCGCGCTTCACATGAGAGCAGTCCCACCTCGATTCTATACTTTTCCATCCCCATACATACCTATATACCCATGTTCCCAAGCAAACAATGGGGTGGATCTTATAAAGCTGGAAGCCCACCGCCGATTGATGACTAGTTGGTCAACAGCCGCGAACTAAACATTGACGAGAATCGGATCCGAATCCAAAGCCAACCTAACCAGAACCGGAACTAAGATGAAACTTTGGCAGAGGTCCAGCTTGTGGTTGCTAATCCTGGCCAGCTGTGTGAACTTTGCCCAACCCTCGCTGCTGGGCTTGAAGAAGAAGCTACTCTTCGGCGGTGGCGGCATAGGTGGAGGCTGGGGAGGTGGCGGCGGCGGTGGATTCGGCTGGGGCGGAGGCGGAGGAGGTGGCTTTAACGGCGGAGGCGGCGGCTTTCATGGAGGAGGCGGTGGTGGCCATCATGGAGGAGGCGGAGGCTATCAAGGAGGCGGAGGCGGTGGCTATCGTGGAGGAGGCCAAGGCCACGGCGGCGGTAGTACCATAGATGTCTATATTGTGAAGCCAGTGTACAGCGGAGGAGGAGGAGGAGGTGGCCACCAGTGGGGTGGTGGTGGCGGTGGCTACCATGGTGGAGGAGGCGGAGGAGGGGGCTACCATGGTGGAGGCGGAGGAGGCTATAATGGAGGTGGTGGTTACCATGGCGGCGGCGGCGGAGGTGGATCCAGCGGCAGTGGCTCCTATGCCAGCAGCAGCGCCAATAGCTGGAGCTACGGAGGAGGAGGTGGCAACAATGGAGGAGGCTGCCACTCATGCGGAAATGGCGGCGGGGGTGGCGGCGGGGGTGGCGGCAGTGGCGCCTACGCTAAGGCCTCGGCTAATGCCTATGCAGGAAGCTGGTAACCTTTGAAAATCCCACCTCATCTCTTTCTCCTCTTTTTATTTGTGCTTAGCTTTAAACAAAAATCTAAATGAAAGCGATTAATGTGATGAAAATACAGCTTTGAGCTTCGATTACAGAGACCAGTTTGGTTTGGGATAGTGAACATCTAAATTCGGTTGACAATTCAAAAAATAAAGAAATGTTTTTTGTATAATATAGTAAAATTTTTTCAAATTTATCTTGATTACTTGGATTCTTGGTGGCTTTGGAGCAAGTGCTATAGCTGTAAGCAGCCGATCGCAAAATATGGACGTTCTCTGTTATTATGAAGAAATGCTTGCATCTTAAATATAAACTGTTTATGCAACACATATGGATGGAATGGATTTGTAGGTAGATAATCAAAATAACGTATTCATGAATTCAAGAAGGCATGTATCCCTGCATAAGCGTTGTAATGCTTGGATGTCCAAAGAGCTGACTAGCGAAACAGCAATATTCTTTACTCGGTCCACTATAGAAGGTGATCTCAAAGCAGGAAGCTATTTTTAAAGGACTGTTCTATTTATTTGTATACTCTTGCAGGGAACTTAAATTTTGGTCAGAGCTTTGCAACGCAGTGAAGGAGACATTTCCGACCCTATAAAGTCTATATATTCTTGATCCGCATCAATAGCCGAGTCGATCTAGCCATGTGTGTCCGTCTTCTGCCTTTCTGCCCGTGCAAACTAGTTGCTCAGTTTTAAAGCTATCTGAATGAAACATTGCAGATTGTGTATTTATATTTGCTCATAGATTATTGCCGAATTTCGGCTTTATTTGTATGCAAATTTAGACGATTATATCGTATAGGTGCCATAGAAACGATCGTTAAATGCTGAGGAAAATGCAAAGATGTGAATGTAAAACTGTAAATATAGTATAATAGTTAAACGTTAAAACCTAAATGTTTGATATGTATAAATCTTTTATATATCGTAATTTCTGTTAGTATTCTTTCCGCATTTGATTGAATTTTTGTAATTCATAATTATCTTATCTGTTTTTATACTGTCTCTCAGTTGTTGAAGATATATGAAAAAACTTTGCAGCTAGTAAGTACTTTTTTTTTTGCCGTTAACATTCATATACATGCAGTGACTCGCAGCTTATTACGCTGCTGCTATGCCATTAAATATATAGACAGAATTTAAATGCAGTATCTTAAATCAGGTATTCAACATTTAAAATTGATTAATATTATCTTCCTTAGTATTAGGACCAAAGAGTGATGTTTAAAGAAAAACCATCTAGTTTAAATGTAATTATGATTTTTGGGCTTAAGTTAGGTTTTTTGCTTCTGTTTCGGGTTTAGTAATTCAACCTTGTGTATATTTTTTTAAGTTTCTTGGCCTAGTTACATTAAAATAAGAAATTACGGGAAAAAGTCTCAATTAGCATCATTAAATCATATGTCTACTTATAACAGGACAATCATTTAATAGGTGGTCCGTGAAGATCGGTCTGAAGAAACGCGCCGAATACATTTTTCACAGAACATAAGTAGGTATTATATTTTCCGAAAAATAATGGAAAATCTTGAACTATCGCCTGTAAAATTAGTTGTAGAGGTAGGCCACGAAATAGGCAACAAGTGGTGACTTAGTGCATCCCATGTTCCAATGCATACAACTGTCCCAATGGCAAAAAAACAATATCAAAGTCACCCACAGAACAATAATTAAGGATTTCTAGCACATTCACGCGATCTGAAAAATGCACTTAAATAAATTTATAAACCTTTAAAATAATTAGTTCCTTCGATAAAAAAAGAAAATATGAGGTCACACAGCATTTTATATATCAAATGAATAATAATAAGTTATTTCAAAGTAAGTGCTTGAAGAGGCCTTTAAATTTTATTTGTTAAATTACTTCATGGTTTTTAGAGCTAAGACATTTAATGCGAGGACCAAGAATACTACCTTTACATTTTATGATTATCTTTAATTGTTTTAAAATGTTTGATACTTCTTCCACTGTAAATTTGAACATATCGTTCATATGGTTTCCATAGGAACGATCGGGAAGAAAATAGGAAAATGTTAACGGTTTAGCTAAATGTAACCTATATATGGGCTATTCTCTGGAAAGTACAACCGAGGCTAAAATTCAGATTTTTAACACAGTAACATTAAAAAATTTTTCAAAGGATTAAATTTTGAAATAAATTTCAAAATATTCGAATGCAACCTCGCACAACTCAAGATTTTGCATCATTTTGATGAAAAACACCATAAAAAAGATCATGTTGCGTATTGATAAAAATCTCCAAAGCAGAGGAATTTTGGTTGGACTTTTGCTTTCTATCATCACTGGGAGATTTTCTGATTTACTTAAAACAGCACTACAAGATCAGTGGAAAAAATGTCGCGTGCGACATGTCGTGTGCGACAGTGATTAAAATTGAATTACAAAAAAAACTACCTAATATTTTTAAGTCAACACATATACATTATAAAGTTGAATAGGTTTATAATACATTAAAACTATTTGCATTAACGTCTTTTACCAAGTTTCGTTGAAATCAGTGCTTGAACTGGTTTTCGAAAAAGTAACTTCTGTTTGTGTCGCGTGAGAGTTTCTTACATTTTTGTAAATATCTTGAAAACGAAGAATTGTCAGAAATCGACCTTAACACCAATTACAGTGCTAACCAAGAGCTATAAGTTTAAAATTTTGCAAAATTAAAATAAAGTCTTGGCAAGTGTTTTTTCTTACTTTGAATGCGTACAAATGTCGCGTGCGACATCAGAGAATTGCCTATAAGTAGTTTTAAAATTATGTTTCAATATTTTTTTTCAAAACTCTATCCGTATTAGAAATTGTGAATTTACAACTTCACAACTCTTCTTGATGATAATAATTCTTCTTCCGGTACAAAAGATCTAACATCTGGTCGCAGTGCAACAAGGCCTTTGTAATAATAATAATACTTCTTCATTTCAAAAATAAATTTGTAACAGTTTTTGGAGACATTTATTGTGTTGGCCGCTTTTCGCGGAATATAATACAAAATTCTCAGGCTTCATGTATCAACAGTTCTGTGAGGGGTAAGGTGATCGATGTAACAAAAGCAAAAGAGAAGTACAAAGGGCCTACAGAGTCTACGGAATCTGGATATGTACAGTATTTACAAGAGTGGATGAAGTCGGCTCCTTCTTGGCTTAGGCCCAACCACCGGCTGGCTGCCAGCCACCACCGCCGCCTCCTCCTCCCGAGGACCAGCCACCGCCACCACCGCCTCCATGGCCACCGCCGCCGCCGCTGCTCAGCTTTATGATCTTGATGACCTTGGTGCCGCCTCCACCGCCACCTCCATGGCCACCACCTCCTCCTCCCGATGACCAGCCACCGCCGCCGCCGTGTCCGCCACCACCGCCTCCATGTCCACCGCCTCCTCCTCCGGATCCCAGGCTAATGATCTTTATGAGCTTGACATCACCGCCGCCGCCACCACCTCCTCCATGGCCACCGCCTCCTCCTCCACCTGATGACCAGCCTCCACCACCGCCGCCACCCGATGACCAGCCTCCACCGCCTCCTCCTCCTGATGACCAGCCACCGCCTCCTCCTCCTCCTGAAGACCAGCCACCACCTCCGCCGCCGCCGCCGCTCTCCGTAATCACCTTGATGATCTGCACGTCACCACCGCCGCCGCCTCCATGGCCACCGCCGCCTCCACCGGAAGACCAGCCGCCGCCACCACCACCTCCTCCTCCAGAGGACCACCCGCCGCCACCACCTGGCTTGGGCTTGGCCGAGACGCTGGCTACTCCGATGAGCAGGAGACACACAAAGGCCTGAAAGGTAAAAGGTGAGAGACACGTGAAAATAATTAATAATTAAGGGTGAATAATAAAAATCGACTGTGAAAGTTTAATTACAAATTAAATTGCATTTTTAGCGCGTATCTTCCAAAGACTCGAAAATAATTCCGATGCGCTCTGAATACTTTTCTAGAACGTAGAAACGAAGCTAAAATTTGAAATCCGAGGCTAATATATCCTTGCAATGTACAAATAACATACAGAAATTGTTTTTCGAGTTAAAACAAAAGTTAATTTAATAGTTATGGAATCGAACATTTTAGAATATTCATATTTTCTCTGGGACTTTTTAAGCACCCCCTAGTTCAGAAATCATTTCAGTTCTAAGAACAATAGGAGTTTTGTTGAAAGACAACAACTAAAAATGTTTTCTAAACATTCTCCGATCATTGTGATGATACTCATACGATAGGGTGATCCGATCAGGCCCATATATACTAGAAAGATCTAAAAAGTATTAGCTCTGTATTTCAGAGACTAGTTTTAAGTAGAAACTAATAGACGGACATGGTTATTTCAATTAGGCTGATACTGATCAAGCATCACTGTGTCGTTAAGCTTTGACACGATAAAGCATAACACGTTTAGCAAGGGTATCAAAAGACATACAAAACTTTAATTTTTAATCGTCCCAGTTAGAAAAGATGGTTCGAGACTCAACTAAACATATGTTTGTGTGCGAGTGCGAGAAGGATAATCATATAAGGGCTTGGGGCTGGAACTAGAAGGACTTTGTTGTTTAAAAACTTCCGAGATTATTATTCGATTTGGCTAAGAGTACCTTCGCACAGGGCTTATTGCGTGATATTAATTTACTTTACGCCTAAATTCACCAATATATCTTTGATATGGTTTTTCATTAACTGTTACATAGCACACGCTGCGAAATGAGTATCCTTATTAGTTGACGTACTTTCATTGCGAGGAACGATCCGTTTGGGTTAACTCGTTGTCTATGGCGCTTTACGGAACGCGGCGAATCCACAACTGACATGACCACCGATGGCGGTCTCCGCTTTTATACGAAACCAAGGAGCAACATAACACCACCACACCGCACCTATTAACCGGAAAAGCGCGGCTGGCAAGAGAAAAAGCCAACGGCAGCATGAGGAAAACCATTTTCCACGCTCACCACCGTCGCAGATTTTGCACTGGCCGAAAAAAACACAATTTCTTTTACTCAGTATCTCTGTGTACAAAAGTGATTTCGGTTGTTTATTCGTTAGACTTAAGACCTTTTCCTTATAAAAACTAGGCAAAACGATTGCTTAAGCCGATGTGTGCACAGTCAATTCCGAAGCAAGTAGAATTATTACATTAATTTTACATACATTAAGATAAAGGTAAGACTATATTTCATGAGCATCCCTAACATTTTCTCCCAGTGCAGACAGTGCAAGCAGGGTGAGAGACACCCAACAGACGCGCCGCAATGTGGGCCAAATGCTGCTGCATCATCGCACCATTAGTCAGGGGAGCAATCAGGGAATGGGCATGAGTCTGGCTTTGGATTCGAGCTTCCACTGGCTATGGGCATGGGGATGGCAGCAGACGAGAGCTGCAGACAAGTCATAACTGCAACTCTGTTCGATTGTCGCATCTGCAACAGTTTGTGGTTGTTGGTGGCCCAAAGAGATTTGTTTGCACAGGCATCGGCGCAGGCGCATCCCCCAGATGGCAGACTGCAGACTGGTCGCCACTGCACCTTTTTCCCATTGCATAATCCCGTCACGATCCGCAACAGCAGCAGTTGCAGCCGCAGCAGCATCAGGCCAACTTGCAACTTGTAAAATTGATGCCATTATTTGATTTGCATTTCGGCGGGGAGTCCTCCCCAGTCCCTGTCCCAGTCCAGCCTGTCCGCCTGTAATCGATGAAAACGATGACAAAGTCGGCAGGCTTTGGCTAATTCCACAAGCTGATCCATCACTATCTTGGGCGTGACGCCAGTCGAAAATGTATTCCAAAAATTATGGCCAAAAAAAGCGCTTACCGATTGTCCAAGGCTTGATTCGTTACCGACCACTGAGGATCAGGCAAGGGATATGGCCGGGTGCCAGGTGCCATTTACAAGTCGGTGTTTCCCAATCAAGTCGCCTCTAGGGGGACCAGCATTAATATAGTCCATAAAAAAAGTAATAATAACTCACAATCACAAAAGCTAATGAAGTTTATACTGGAACTTCATCAAAGATTTATTACTTTTGTTTTTTTTTTTTTTTGTAATAATAAGTAAGGCCACCTCTTAAAGATCTTCATGTCACTACTACAAGAGCCAAACAGGCAATATTTTTCAATATTTAAAAATTCTATATGTCAAAGTTTCAGATATTTTCCATATTATTTTCTGCAGAAAATATTCAAATAAATAAAAATAATAATTAAAATATGAACATAAATAGAAACAAAAGCAAGCATTCATCAAAAAGAAAACCATGAGCCGAATCATAAGATTTGTTGTTGCAAACTCGTGATCGTTATGTGGTTATTTCCGCCTCTGGGACGACTTTCTGGCGCCTTCAAAACAAAAAGGCACTTCTTGTCCATCGAGGCTTTAGCTACTTTAATTAATTTATTAAGCGGAGTAGTTAAACACCTTGTATTAACAACGGTACCTTGAATGAAACACAATAATGAAAGGAAATAAAGCCTAGCTAGTAGGTTTAAGGGCATTAATCAGTTTTTAATAATATATATATATCATCTATTATACCCTTGCATGGTATTATAATTTTAGTCAGAAGTTTGCAACGCAGTGAAGGTGACATTTCCGACCCTATAAAGTATATATATTCTTGATCAGCATCAACAGCCGAGTCGATCTAGCCATGTCCGTCTGTCCGTCTGTCCGTCCGTTTCATATAGCTGCCATAGGAACGATCGGTAAATTTTAATTTAAAAAATTTTAACTTAGTCAATTTTTAAAATATTTGCATAAAATTTTAGATCTGACCATTTGGTATTATTTTAGAATTTCGGTTTTAATTTTATCAAAATCGGACAACTATATCATATAGCTGCTATTGGACCGATCGGAAAATTTTGAGAAAAAAATCTAACTAAGCCAATTTTCCACATATTTTCATAAAATTTGAGCCATGGCCATTTTGTATTATTCCAGAATTTCAATTTTAATTTTATCAAGATCGGACCACTATATCATATAGCTGCGATAGGAATATATATATATCTGTTTGGCCTTGTTGCTTGCAACATTTTTCGCCAGCAACATTCTGCATTGGCAATATTTATTTAATGACAGTAGCCGAGAAAGCGAAAAAGTCAGAACATTTTTCTTCTTCTTCATCTTCTTCTTCTTCTAATTACTGCAAGGGTATTTAAACTTCGGCACGCCGAAGTTAGCTTCCTTTCTTGTTTTTTGTTTTAAATTAAAACCCCAAGACGTAAAAATGTTTTATATTTCTATATTTCTATATAATCCTGTTAGTTTTTTTTCCATTTGATCAAATTTGATTAATTCAGAATGATCCGATTGTATGCTGCAAGGGTATACAACCCTCGGCGTGCCGAAGTTAGCTTTCTTTCTGGTTTTAATATTATTTTTTCCTAATGCTTAAGATATTATATGTGCATACATCAATGTTTTATGTGGTAACTCCAATCAATCTCGCAATATGCTTTCTTCAGATCATCGTCATCATCACCACTGCCGCTGCTTATTCAACACACAAAATCCGTATCGACTTCACTTTTTACTCTTAAAGCTCTTAAACACAAACATTTGCCTATGTGGCTTCCCTAGGCATCCTCCTCCTTCTTTGCCTTCGTCTTTGCCCTGGGAAAGCACTGCCATGGAGGCGGTTGTCGCGCCATTTTTGGGGGCGTGGCGACACTTCACTAATTGCAGATGCGATCGCTACTCGTCGACTACAAGCCGAAAGTGCAATTTATGCTGCCCCTAATGCCACCATAAATCCCGCATCAGCACCTCTTACACAATCCCTACATCTGGAGACGGGAAGGGGCCTGTCGGCTTTGGCACAAACAAACTAAACGAAACTGGCGTCAATTGCAAGCGACCCAGAGGTAAAAATACCCAAGGCAGGTACCGTCGGGCAAGCACCCAGTTCCCACTTTCCACTTGTTGCCAGCTGAAGACGCAACACGCATCGTTGTCTCGATGTCTCCAAGCCACCACCAGACAGCAGTTTAAGATACGATCTACGAGGAGGAGGCACGGCACGGGGCCACAGTCAATGGCAAGGCGGGAAGCGGGATCTCTCTCACCATGGGATGCATAACGAAATAAAGATGGTATATAAAATACTTAGGGGTATATTATATGAGTTTTTTGTATAAAAGTATTTACATTTTACAGGTTTTCCGATTGAGTGGAGTCAGTTAATTTGCTTTCCACGTTCTCTTAAAAAGAAGATAAGAATATCTGGATGACAGAATTAAATGAAACATAATTCCTAAAAGCAGCATTAAAGGACTCTCAATAATAGTAATGTGTTCTGATTTACATGACAATGTATCTCCTGATATCAATTCATATAAAAACCACTCTTTGTTGTCTAATTTCCACTATGCTGAGCACGTCCATAATGGGCAACACAGACAGTTAGCAACATGCAACGAGGAAGCGCCACAACCTCGACCTATGGCACATGCATCATGCATTTTCAGCTGCTCCAGAGCCAGAGCTTCCCCCTTGGCGGCATTTGTAGTGTAGTGGAGCAGCGGGTCAACGTTCCAATGCGGAGGCTTTCATTTAAATTACTAAGCAGTGAGGAGATGGAAAACCAGTTTTCCGAACTTATGATACCTTTCAGAGTGTGCGTTGCCCGCCAGCTCTTGGCTATTGTTTCTCTGGGAAGAGAGGCAACCTTCCAGCAATTTCCGGATTCGTTGCATCACCCTGGGTTTCCTGTTTCGATGGGCTGCCGGCTTAAGAGCCGCATCCTATCGCTGATATCTCCGTCCTTTCTCCACTAAATCACTTTATCGGTCTGGCACTGTTTTTTGCTCAATAGAGTTGTATATTATCGGGTTCGAAACTGATCGTTAATAATTATGTAATTATTAAATTGAAATATTTAATTTTCATCTCTTTGCTCTTGATTTTCGTATTTGGTTATTGTAAGCTGACGCTTGAAATATTATGTACATATATGTTGGATATTAATGTATGTATGTATGTCAGTATGTCAGATGTCAAGCACCTGCTTGTTATGGTTAGGTGCTAGTAGGCGCGACAATAGAAAAGATACGAAGAATGTGCAAGGGCATAAACTACTGTCGTACAATACTAACTTAATGTAACTCAACTAAACGAAAAATAAAATGAAAGACTTTTAATTGGATTCGTAATTGGATAATTGAAAAAAAAGTAATTTTAAGAGCACATTGTGCGATAGTATTACACTGGGCCTGAGACTGAGCTTAGACTGCTGCAGAGACGTGGGGCTGAACATCAATCCAGAAAAACCACAGTTGTCGCCTTCACCAACCGCTTCAAGCTGAAATCCATTCGGCCCATAGTCATTGGGGGCGCAAAAATACCAATCTCCGCTGGGAGTCTCTGGGAGTCATACTAGACAAGCGATTACTGTGGAGACAGACTGTTCGCAAGGCTGAGCTCTAGGTCTCTTGCAGGGAAAAACTGGGAAGTGTCTCAAAAAATCCTATTGTCGATGTACGTTGCTATGGTGAGGCCCATAGTTAGCTACGGAGCTGCGGTTTGGGCGAATCGCGCTGACCTTGATTTCACGAGAAGACAAACTCCAGAGACTTGCCTGCACGTGCATCTCGGGCGCTATGCGCACTTGCCCATCCACAGCTCTAGACATGCTGCTCCGACATCCACCACTGCACTTGTAAATCAAGCACAGTGCGCGCAGATCTACCATAAGGATAACAGGGGCAAGACCAGCTGACTCTGCTGCGACTGATACTGACCTGTTACTGTAATATCCGCAGGATGCTCAGTTGGCCGAGGTCAGTATTGAGAAACTCTTTAGAACGGAACTTAGCAACAAGTCGGAGTGGACCAACATGTCTACCACCTTCGATGTGAAACCACATGCTATTGCATGGTACACTGACGGCTGCGAGCCTTGACTTAAACATCATGAACCTCTAGGGAAATTCGGCAGTATCTTTCAAGCGGAAGTACACGCGATTGAAAGAAGTGCCTCGTTTAACATTGAGAGGGGCTACAATCGGAGTGACATAATCTTTTTTCTAGGATAGTCAGGCAGCAATCAGAGCACTCAGTGCACATAGGATTGCTTCCAGACTAATATGGCAGTGTATAGAAACACTCACTTTACCCTGTAAAACTCTACGCAGTACCCGCGTAAAATATTTCCCACTATCGAGAAGAACAGTCAAAAAGCCCTTAAAGAGTATACTAGATGGTAGCTTAATACTTTTACAATAGAATAGCATTCCTAAAATTGGAATCCTTTTTCTTAAGTCCCTATAATTCTCCCGCCAACTTATCAAAATGTACTCACTCCGTGCATTGTAATTTTGTTGCACGTCTTGTGGCGAAAACAACCATAACACTTCTGTAATTCGGAATAGATGTAGTATTCGACATGGTACATATATTATTTTGATAAAATTAAAACCGAAATTCTAAAATAGTACTAAACGGTCAGATCTCAAATTTTATGCAAATATCTTAAAAATTGGCTAAGTTATAATTTTTTTCATTAAAATTTACCGATCGTTCCTATGGCAGCTATATGATATAGTCGTTCGATCCGGTCGGTTCCGACTTATATAGTAGTGAGAGCATATAGAAGACTATCTGCAAAGTTTCATTCAGATAGCTTCAAAACTGAGGGACTAGTTTACGTAGAAACGGACGGACGGACAGACGGACAGACGGACAGACGGACAGACGGACATGGCTAGATCGACTCGGCTGTTGATGCTGATCAAGAATATATATACTTTATAGGGTCGGAAATGTCTCCTTCACTGCGTTGCAAACTTCTGACTAAAATTATAAAACCCTGCAAGGGTATAAAAACAGCTTAAAACAAGAAAGGAAGCTAACTTCGGCATGCCGAAGTTTAAATACCCTTGCAGTAAGTAGATAAAAAAGATGAACAATGTTCTGACTTTTTCGCTTTCTCGGGTACTGTCATAAAATAAATGTTGCCAGAGTGTTGCTGGCGAAAAATGTAGCTAGCAACAAATCCAAACAGATATATATATTCCTATGGCAGCTATATGTTATAGTGGTCCGATTTTGATCAAATTAAAACCGATATTCTGGAATAATACAATGGCTACGTCTAAAATTTTATGAAAATATGTGGAAAATTGGCTTAGTTAGATTTTTTTTCTTAACATTTTCCGATCGGTCCTATGGAAGCTATATGATATAGTTGTCCGATTTTGATAAAATTAAAACCGAAATTTTAAAATATAATCAAATGATCAGATCTAAAATTTGATGCAAATATCTTGAAAATTGGCTAAGTTATAATTTTTTTCATTAAAATTTACCGATCGTTCCTATGGCAAGTATATGATATAGTCGTCCGATCCGGCCCGTTCCGACTTATATAGTAGTGAGAGCATATAGAAGACTATCTGCAAAGTTTCATTCAGATAGCTTAAAAACTGAGGGACTAGTTTGCGTAGAAACGGACGGACGGACAGACGGACAGACGGACAGACGGACAGACGGACATGGCTAGATCGACTCGGCTGTTGATGCTGATCAAGAATATATATACTTTATAGGGTCGGAAATGTCTACTTCACTGCGTTGCAAACTTCTGACTAAAATTATAATACTCTGCAAGGGTATAAAACGACGGTATGTAATAATTAGGATGTAGCAATCAGCTTTCAGTTGCACCTGCTTATGCCAAAAGCTCGTTTCTCTGCGACGCAATTGTCACTCCATAGATGGCGGTAGAAAATCTCACAATCTTGTCGCTCGCATCATTAACTTTACGATGAACGCGCAATAGATTTAGGTACATAAAGAATCTTACGTAAAATCGTTGATTTTTTAGCCAAATCTAGCTAAAATTACTCAAAATTGTATTTCAATAACCCCCTCGCTAGTGGTGGTAGTTGGTACTTGAAATATAGCTTCGTACTAGGGGTGCAAAATCATCGATGCATCGATGTATGTCGAATTTTCTAAATCATCGATGTTTTTTTTCTACCATCAATGTTTCTGTGCCGTCACTATCAACAGAAAAGGCAACAGAAAGGTACTTAAAAGAGAAGATTTTCGAACGGTTATTGGATTGGTGGTACAGGCAATGGAGCTAAGATGTACAAATTCTTGATGCATACGTATTTTTAAAATCAATGTCATTATTAATTTGATTAATTTATTATACTTTAAAGTCTTTTAAAAAGTATGACGTTCTTCAAAAAAGTTGCTCAGAAATGTCTTTGTGGTACCCGTCACTTCGTTTGATTCCGAAAGAGCTTTCAGCAAAGTTTGGCAGTTTATATCTGACCTTAGGACGATCCTTACCCCGAACTTAGTTGATAAACTAATATATATTATTAATATCTTGTTTTCAATTTTGTTTAAGACTTTTATAAGAAGTTATCTCAGTTATCCGATTTCTTAATTTATTTTATTTTTATCTCAGTTATCCGTTTTCTTAATTTATTTTATGAGGCCAAGTGAGTAAATACTTTAATTTTTATAATAAATATAACTTATATTGTAAATTTTAACAATTTTAATAATATTATTTCAATTTTTTAAAACACCGATGCTGTATCGATGTCTTTGCACCACTCGGCTCTATCGCTTGCTATCGAGCTTTATAATCGATAGTGACTGGCATATCGATACATCGATAAAACTGTGTGCAGCTGGCCAGCCCACCTCTAGCGTTGTATTCTCTTTCTCGGTTACCGTTACCTCCACTGCTGTCCGCGTCCCCCAGCCGAGTGCGTAAATGTGGCCGTTGTGTGTTTGTGTGCTTTAGTCGCGTGTCGTCGCCGCTTCCATGTAAACGAAGATTGTGCAAAAGGTAATACCAACAAAAGAAAAACAGGGCAAAACGGTAGCAGAACGAGCGAAAAGTTGTATTGAAAAAAAAGTCAAGTACAACGCGCAAACACAACTTGTGAAATACTTCTTCTGGCCTGGTGGCAAGTGGCAGATACAATAAAAAAACAATTCTCAACAAAAAAACAGGTTTTCTAGGGCCCCAAACAAAAAAAGGGGGAGAGCGATTGAGAGTGTTGTTGTGGAGAGGGGGGCACGAGCCAGCGAGAGAAGGTGCAAACAAATACTGCAAATGCGAATTTAGATTCTCGGCTAGTGCCGCACAGCGGTCACTTTATAGCTTGCCCTGCCGTGCCACGAGAACTTGTTTGCTCCTCAGCTTCTTATTTCCATTCTGCCTCCTCCTGTCTTCGTTGGTACCCTTTATATTGGCCGTATTAGAATGCATAATATTTGTGTGAATCCCACTTGCAGTTCCACGAAATCAATAGGAAAAACCGTTTCCCCGAAAGAGCCGTTACTTTCGGGAAATTCCAGCCCCTTCCCTTCCCTTCTCCAGAAAAACAGGCAACAATCAGCTGGCTTTGCAGTCGACGCCGATCTGCCGGCGTCGACAGAGTCGGCGACTGCGAGTGGCAGCACCGGGCGCCTAGCAACAGCGGTTAACCTCAGAATTCAGGAGCGGATCCGGGTGACAAGTTATCCGAGCACTGGAAATTAGGGGGGGACTTACTTCTATTTAAAGCAAATATTATGCGCAACCTTTATTATTCCTTCACATTTTCCAACATTTTTGGATAGGAAAGATAACTGGATTTGTGGGGCCCCGGACGTATCTATCTGGCTCCGGCCCAGTGGCCCGCTGCCGTCAGCTGTGCGGACAGTGCGCAGGCGCCACACACGAACACCAGAGCAGCTCAGCTCGGCACACTCACACTGGCACTCGCAGGAGCCACAGGCAGCAGCAGGCTGGTCTCTTGTTAACTGCCTGACTTTGGCCCGTAAAATTGCATTGCTGGCGTCCCGCTTGCACGCACTTACTTTGCCAGTAATGCCGGAAAATGGGGAAAATTCGGTCGGTTCACAGTTCGCAGTCGGCAGTCGGCTTTACATAAGCTGTCGTCAGAGGCAGGCGGCGGTTCAGTGCGCTCCTGAAGCTCAGTGCCCGGCTGCAGGTCCTTCGCTAAGGTTGTGTGGGCGCGCTTTCCGATTTCCAGGGATCAGCTGCTGGCTGCTTTGCAACTGGTTCGACGTTGGTTTTCCATTGTTTTTTTTTTTTTTACCGATTTACTTACTATTCTGTTAGTTGTACTTTATTTTATTTTCTTGTTCATTCTGGCGGTGGAAACCGGCTGGCTAAAAGGTTCGTCGACAGTGTCGGTCTGTTTTTTCAGCTGTTTGGCTGCTGGTGAAAAAAGTGGTTAGACATCTTTTTTATTACACTTTAATTTGTCTTTTTCGCTATTATTTATCTTATTTCTCAACTATTGCTATTTGCTGCCTGCGTGGGCCACTTTCAAAAGCTTTTTCGGGGCTTCCGTTGTGTTTTAGTTTGTGGCTTTATTTATTTATTTCGTTTTTGCTCGTCGTCCAATCATAAAGCAAAAACTTGATTTTCGCGCACGGCCAGCAGTAAATCAATTTAACAATATCAATTCGCTCGTAAAACCATTTGAAAAAACACGTTGTATAAAACAAAACATAAATCTGTCCGCATTCAAACCATATGCAGCTAAAGTGTTAATCGAAAAGCTACAATAAAGCCAAAGAGAAACAGAAGCGGACTGAATACAAAAACAACATGTGAGGCAGCTGAGGAGATGTTAGCTCTGCCACTTGAAAAGATGGCCGTCAGGATGTGCAGCGTCGCTCCCATCGCCATCATCTAGCTGCATCACCAGCAGCAAGCTTTCCTCACTCACAGATACACACGCACACCTATGCCGCTGAAAGCCAGACACTTGCACACAGATACAAATGCCAGCAGCTCTTAAAGGTGAGTCCCCGTACTTAAAGTTTTACATTTTAAATACTCTGCAGTCGTAAAATTGGGTGAACCGAAAGTCCCCCGAATTTGCTGACTACCAAAGGCGAAGTGAGTGAGAAAAGTTTGCAATAATAGTGATCTTGAAGTGAAAAGCTTTCGAGGTCTTTAAATCCAATTATAGACATTAAAAGAGGTATTGACTCAACTAGTAAATCAATTACAAATATTGAAAGCAACTACTTTATTAAGAAAATTTTCCCAAAGTGACTTAATAATTTTTAAATCTCTTGTTTGTTTCGGAAGTAAAGTTAATTATTTTTTGTTTATGTTAACTTATGTTAGCCCAATAAAAAGTTTGGATTTCTGCTTACACTATTGGCAATCAATAATATTTTATACATTTTCTTCATTTATTTTATTTTATTAAAACATTCAACATAGTTAAAAAAAAAGTTCTGTTATTTAAGAATGTTTTTAAGGACCTTTGCATTAAGGTAAATCAATATTTGTCAATGCTGATTTTCATTTTATTTCATATGAACTTTAAGTAATTTTAATGCTCTACCATAATGTGTTAGAATGTCTTCAATTGTTAGCGCGTCTCCCTACTTTCCTTTGTATTCGAATATCTTAGAAAATAAATTTGTTTACTATAAATATTTATTCATTCTCCCTCAATCCGAACACGATCCATTTTTATCTCAATTATCGTGCTCCATTTTAGATAATCCTTAATAAATTTGTGTGTATATTGAGACCTTCGTCTATGAAGCCCCTGAAATGTCCAATCAACTCGAGAATCACATGATGAATGACCTCAGTATTCCCATCAATCTTTCGCAATCGCCCCCTACCCGAAACTTCTTTGATATCTGGCGACTCTCCTCGTCTTCAGTATGTTTATTTTTTCGGGCTTGCGTGCGTAGAGCATCTCAAAGTTTAACATTTCTTTTCTTATTTACCGTGAATTTTTATGACCGCTCCGAGTCGGAATTGGAATCGGACTCCGACTCGGGACGAAGCTGGGATTTGGCCAGAGGAGAGTTCAGCCAAAGTATAAGGCTGCTCTTTTTATTTTGCTGTTGGTCGCGAGCCCATTGAAAAAAGCCCGTCAAACCAGTCGCAGTTTTTATTTCGTTTTTGCCGATTCCTAGGCCTGGGCAAACTGGCCCCCGTTGATGACTTTTTACATGGCCGTTGGCCCGAAGAGATACCGACTCAGATACGGGAGACAAGAGCGAAGCCAGCCAGCCAGCCAGCCATCTCCACTAACAGACAAAACACACGTCTCTAAACTTGTTTGAGACGTGTTACATTTTAAGAACGTTCGCCGCCAGCGGCAAGTGGCAATAATCCTTTCCAACGTGACAGGGCTGCCATGTCCAAAAACGCCAAGGGTCGTCCCCAGTGGGAGTGGAAGAGACGCCTGTTTTTCCCGCGTAGTCGCAGAGAATTAGGCTATATTTAGTCGTGTCAGTGTGTGGAACAGTTTTCCGCATATAGAGGAAAGATATCATTTTGACCGGATTGTTTCTTATAATTTTTTCATTTTTTAAAAGTATGTCTGGGTATACTATAAATGACAATACGTATAAGGTGGCTGTCCCTTAAAGGATTTTTGTTATCACTATGCTTTTAACATTTTTTTACTTTGCAAACAATTGCGAAGGCTCCCATATCCAACCCAAACACACAGAAAATATTCAAAAAGAACTACAAAAAAAAAAGTGAAATTGATATATTTTCGAAGAAATTGCCTTTAATACCGATTGGTGAGGTTGTTGTGATGCCTTGGCAACGAGAAATGTTCCTGGTAAAATTTGCATGGAAATTTGCAGAAAAAATCAAATGTTGGACAAAATAAATATAAATAGGTGTAAACGGGAAATTGTTTACCGTGGTTTCAAAATGATGTAATTTCGCGTGTTCGTGCAATTCAATTTCCTGCCAGCGGAAGCCCGTGTCGCTCTGTTCCCCATTTGAAGTCAAACATTCTTTCCCGGTCCATTACAAACACCCACGTCCTATTTTTCACCCAACAGTAGAAGAAAGCAGCTCTTAAAATTTTAACCATCCCAAAATAGTCCTCTTTCCAAGTGTCTGTATAAATATTAATAAATATTTTCAGTATTTCATTTCATATTTAAGTATTATTAAACATGAATTGCCCCTTAATTTATTAATAGAAATATTTAATTACCTTCTTCGTAAATCCTTTGGTATGTTTTTATGTGTATATACGTACATATATATACATATATAGTTCTTATATGCAAATATTTTTGATAAATCGCATGAATAACAACCATCTAAAAAGGGGAGAACATTGCCAATATTAACAACAATTTTTTTTGTGCTCCTTGGCATTTAGCCAAAAATTGGAACGACCGGCTGGTCCTGGCAGCGGGAGACAAACGTTTTGTGGCCAGTTTCCCGTTTCCAAAGACTGTTTTGTGGGACCCATTGTCGAGTTAAGTCAAGGCGGACAAGGATTATATCCGCTGTTTTAGGCTACATCGTTCAATTCACATGTGGAAAGGTCGAGATAAAGTTATATATTTTTATTTGAACTAAAGCCCAAATATTAAATATAATTGAGTTTAAAGTAACCTTAGTAACAAGCTTGTGATTCGTGCCAAATGATTAATTTTTTGTGCAACTAATGTATACTAATGCTACCTAATATTATTTTTTTTTAAATCACTGTATAAAGGTTTTGATTTTTATGAAAATATATCAGACAGCTTGGTATTTGACTTGAAAATAAAAATAGAAACGTATTACATTTAATATATTATTGACCAAAAATAAAAATAAAAAACCCCAAAAATAAGGAAATAAAATTTACCACCATCGATTTAGCTATGTCCGTCTGCCCGACCGTCCGTCCGGTCTCAAAAACTATAAAAAGGCCTTCAAGAGTAATGCAAATATTCTTACATCATCGTTATTATATGATGTAAAACTATAAATCATCCGAAGAATTCATTTCGGAGTCTCTTGATAAGATGCCCACTGAATGATATTTGCGCTGGCACTGAAGAACCCATGTTATTTACTATAAGAAGCCATAGGTTTGGGTATTTCACAGTGGAGCACACTAGTCTATAGCTTTCGTAATTGTTTTATTTCTTAGCGCCTGATTTACGCATTTCTAGGAAACTTTTGAAATTCGCTCGATTATAGAATATTAAACACACCGAAACATGCAAACTAGGACAAGTTACGTGGATTTTTATTGTAGATGTAATAGTAGCCGCCACTGAACCTCAGAGGCGTCAACTCGTATTGCGGGCTTCCAGTCACCGGGATAGCGGGCACCCGTGCCACTGACGTCCTAAGGTTGAGCGTTCGGTAAAAGAATGCTGTCAGGAAGCTGGCGCTGACCACAAAAGCCACGAAGAAACCCAGACAGAAGACGCAGTCCTTGTTGACCTGCAGGCACAGACAGAAGGCGGCGAGGAAATCACCCAAAAAGCGACTTATCCGGCCGCAGAACGTTTGCCGGGGGACTTCCTGACGCGGGGGCAGGTTGTTGCCAGTGATAGTGATCGTGTGGTGACTGCGTTCGCAGGGAGGTCGACTATCCGGTTGATGCCGAGTTAGATCCGTTCTCCGTGTGGTCAGATCCACACGCAGCCGTCGCGGCGTGGTATGCAGCTCACAGGTCTGAGTGCCCAGCTCGCAATATTGCTGCGGCACTTGCAGAATAACCGCCGGATAGGCATCTTCCGTTAGCCGCTCCTCAATGGCGTCCAGGTTGTCCGAAAAGCGGTCAAGTAGGTCCAGTATGTTCTGCAACCGTTCCGATTCCGTATTCGCACCATCAGATTTCTCAGCCTTGTCAGCCGCCGTTTGGTAAGGA
This sequence comes from Drosophila seguyi, assembly GCA_008042675.1. Taxonomy (NCBI): domain Eukaryota; kingdom Metazoa; phylum Arthropoda; class Insecta; order Diptera; family Drosophilidae; genus Drosophila; species Drosophila seguyi. The sequence goes on from VNJU01010834.1 coordinate 25,828, forward strand.
TCTTCCGTGGCTGAGGCTTCGTGCAAAGTCTGTGTGTTTGCTGTGCAATTACGACTGCAGCTGGGCTCACAATCCAGCTCAATGGAAATATGGTTAGACCTAATTCTTTTGCCTTGGGTGGTCTCCGCATCCGAAATCGTAAGATCCGATTTGTGGCAGTCGACTGAAGACTCCGTAACAGACTCACCGAAGTTGGCATCCGGCAGATACACAACTTGGTTGTGATCAACGGCAGGTGGTTTTCTTACTACCGGTTGATCCTCGGATTGCGGCGGTACCTGGTCGTCATCTCTCTTGGTTTCAAATTTTTCATTATCCATTTTATTTGTTGTTAAAGTCACAGACAATTTTTAAATTCCTTTTTCAAATTTCATAGCTTTTAGAATCACTTTCAGAGGTGACACTTGTCATAGCTTTTTGTACTGGGTTCAGAACCTAATTTCAAACATTTCCAAATTGAACTGTGAACGATATAAACTTCATGGCGAGCAGGGAGCCTGCACAAACTGCGATCGTCATTAATTTGTTGATCGGCGACTTAGTTCAAGATGCCGTAAACGAGCCGCGCAAGCTGTCTAAGCAGAAGGACACCTGCCAGAGGCTCTTCGATATTTTGGGCTTCCAGGCCGACGACTCTTTCGAGAACATTGACGGCAGTGAAGTCCCAAGTACACCAAGCGCCCGCACCCTGCAGAGTTCTTCTAGGCAGCGTTCGGCCGATGCCAAACAAAAAGCCTGGCACAATTGGCTGAACAAGGCATTGGAAGAAGGTGAGGAAATATCTTGATGTCCGACTGACACACACAAGCAGACACCGTTTTCTGATCCATTTGACGTTATCATCCGCAGAAAGTTCAGAGGACGAAGTTGAAATCTTTCGAAAGGGTAAACCAGTAAAGAAGTATGATTCCACATCGGTGCAGACGGAGCAGCCGCGTTTCCGCAAACGTCTAGACCGCAACCAGCTGCCTCCGCTCGCTCCCTGCGAGATGACTCGCCAAATGATCTTTATTGATGCGGTATCCGTACCCATACCGAACGTGCTGGGCCGTCCCCCTCTAGCAGATCGCGTCTGCTACATGTTGACCGACTTCGCTTCCGCGCTATATTGTAGTCTCGCAATCATGTGTTGTTGCACACCCAATATGTTGAGATAAATGCACCCACAACCGTAGCTCTCTGCTTTACTAAACCAATACTTTTTATTCCACCAAGAGCAAAACTAAACAATTTATACAAAACTACTTGGGATGGGCCCGGGCCAAGTCTTTCTTCAGGTTGATCTGCTGGTTAATGTTCGCTGGCAGGGAGCTATAGTAGTGGCCCAGCAACAAATAGAGACACCACACGCAGAGTACAATGAATAGGACATAGGTAAAGTTTTCGCCGATCATGTAGATGAAGGCGACGATTGAGTCCGATGTCTGGGTCAAGACGTTCCACATCCTCTGGCGCAGTGGAGCCCGCTGCATGTCTGTGGCAGAGGTGACAGATTCTACCTCGATGTGGATTGTGTGTTGCAGGGTTTTGCTCGGCTTTTCACCTCCATACTCCACGCTTGCGTTTCCGCCAATGCCACCCAGCTGGGTCTCCAAGTCCTTCATGTCGACCTGCTTCTGATCGACGGCACTCCAATATGTCTGGCTGCTGACGTCGCAGGTGGGCGCCTGGATTCGCCTGTCCTTGATAGTGGAATCTGACAGCTCCGTTAGACTTGATGTTCTGCATGGCTCGTCTGGAAATTACGAAGAATATTAGTAACTCTTGCAGTGTAATCGCCTGGCCAAGATTAGCACCACTACATAATTCCTAGCTATGTACATAAATCAATAGAAATTCCTTTTTATATTATTATTATGACACCTTATCAGTGCCGCCCCACAGATAACATACACCCTGATTCGCCCCTCTCAAACTAAAAGTGTCACGCTCTTCACCGGTTATTATTTGTTCTGCGAGCAACATGGGTTTTAAAGAATAAAATTTTACCCATTCAAGTGGAAAAGGATTAACAATAAATCAATAAACTGCGGCCTTAAATATAGTTCCAAAGTATTATATAATTGTCCTCTGAAAGTATTTCAATCACTGCCTAAAGGTTTCATTACTATGAGCACCAAAAATATTTAACAGTTGTAAGACGAACCTATCAGATATACTCCCATCTTCTGTACTAGGGTCTTAAAATATGTGAAGTTTTCAATATAAATTTTAAAAATATTCAGACGACTCGTCGAGTAGGACATTATCTTGATTTATCTTGCATCTTACCTTCATTTATCACAATTTCCGAAAGGACGCGCTTCAGCTGGAACGGAACATTGACTCGCTCATGCTCACTTTTGAGAATTTTTGTATAATCTTCAAACAAGTTGAGGAGGTCGCCAAATCGTCTGGTGATCTGTTGGTGGCTAAGATGCACCTCAGACAAGTAAGTGGGCACCTTGCAGTCGCCATTCTTATGAAGGCTCCAATCAACTGGCGGCCGACACTGTGCTGAATTCACATCGCCTTCCACCTGTTTGATCACGGCAGTGCTTTGATCTTTGAGGCTGTCACTTTTTGGACTCAGCATTCTAGTCGGTTTTTCCCGTTATGATTTTGAGTGTTTGTGTGTATATGAAAAGCATGAGTGTGCGAAAGTACATACGAGTACTTCCGAAGAAAACAGGATGCAAATTAATTATAATTTGACTTTCTTTTAATCTGTGTGATTCCAAAATTGTCTGTCTGAATTTTTAATGAAGGGTTGCTTGTTACCGTATCTGCTTTAAACATAACAGGCAGGCCGGCTGCTGACCAGTGGTTAATTTTTGCGCTAAATTAAGCAATTTTCAGTCATGTCTGAGCCAGTCGGGATGCTTCTGCCACAATTGACACTTCAGACTCTGGTCCATGGATTTCCCATCTAATGGGACAATTATTTCGGTCTAGCGCACTAATAAATGCATTTATGGATAGGACTCAGACAAGTGGGTTTATAGAGTTTTGAATGTATTCTGGCTTAGTAGTGCACATGCATTATATTAATATCTTATTTGATATAGAAAAATAAAAATAATAAAGTATTAGAAGCAGATTTCTTAGAGCCTTTCACCCCACAGAAACTGTAATATTATTATATAATAATTTCCTGTTCAATATTTAAATATTGGAACCACAACTTCTGGTGTCTCCGTGTATTTCGTATTTTGACTGTAACTCTTCGATAAAACTCTATTAAAGAAGTGCTTAATAAATTCATGGAATATCTCGGGTGGTAACTTTTACAACTGACGTCGCACCAAGTCCTCTGGCGGCTAGTCCACACCTGCTACCTAGTGGGCGCGCTACATTCCTTGACCTGGCCATTGTTATCATTTAAAAGGCTTAAGTGCGTCGAAGATTTATATTTGTATTTGAAGGGGAAGGAATATACTCATGGCGACTCTGTTGTCGAGCGAGGAAGACGAATCCCAGTCCCATGGTACGACAAAATAAGATAAACGTACATTTTATTGATTTTCCTCTCGCCTGGGCTGTGTGTTTGCCTTTGGATTCTGTTGCCATGGACTGCACTTTCCATCCCCATCGCAATTTTGTCGCCGGTCCAAAAAATAAGGAAGTTGCGAGTGGGCCGAGGGCTTAACTGGGCAGCCAACGCCTGCGCTTGATTCATCCGCCAGTTGATTGGTGTTTGTGTAAAAGTGTTGAAGCAGAACAACTGGGATCGAGTGGGCCGCCATCCATTATCTTCCATTTCACCCTTTGCCTGTAAGCTCTGCTTTAAGGATGTAAAGCTGGGTTAACCATTCGATCTGGCTTATCTGACTTATTCAAGTCAGATTTGACAATTTTTCTGTAAATTAAAAAGGAAGATTCAAATTTTTACCAAAGATTTTATATCATAATAACTCTATGAAGTTTGTTTGTCGAGTTTGATCGACTTTGGATTTTGATTACTACGAACTTTATTGTATGTATGTATTTATTTACATGTAGGACGAGGAATTTGCTATGGTTCTTACTTATTTACTCCAACATGATTAATTGGAGTAATTATTTTATTTTTAGTTATAGGAAAAGCTTTTATAGGACCTTGAGGACAAATATCATTCTGAGGAGCAACAGTAATTGACAGTATTAACAGTATTGACTTAGTTCAATGATTATGAGGAGGATTCGCAGTTGATAGTGCTACAATAACTCGGTTTTTTACTTTTCATTTTATTTTCCCTTTTGTTGTATTAGCAATAACAATAATTCACTTATTCGTTCTTCATCAGACTGGTTGAAATAATCCTATTGGATTAAATTGTAATATTGACAAAATTCCTTTTCATCCATACTTTACTAAGGATTTATTGTAATAATTATTATTTTAATTTCTTTAGTATTAATCAGACCAAATGTATTAGGAGATCCAGATAATTTATTTCCAGCTAACCCCTTAGTAACGCCTGCCCATATTAAACCTATATGATATTAGTGCATAATAGAAATAGATTTTTAAGTGCATTTTTGAATGCTTTCTTTTATTTTTATACCCTTGCAGGGTATTATAATTTTAGTCAGAAGTTTGCAACGCAGTGAAGGAGACATTTCCGACCCTATAAAGTATATATATTCTTGATCAGCATCAACAGCCGAGTCGATCTAGCCATGTCCGTCTGTCCGTCTGTCCGTCCGTCCGTTTCTACGCAAACTAGTCCCTCAGTTTTGAAGCTATCTGATTGAAACTTCGCAGATAGTCTTCTATATGCTCTCACTACTATATAAGTCGGAACCGGCCGGATCGGACGACTATATCATATAGCTGCCATAGGAACGATCGGTACATTTTAATGAAAAAAATTATAGCTTAGCCAATTTTTAAGATATTTGCATAAAATTTTAGATCTGACCATTTTGTATTTTAAAATTTTGGTTTTAATTTTATGAAAATCGGACATCTATATCATATAGCTGTCATAGGACCGATCGGAAAATTTTGAGAAAAAAAATCTAGCTAAGCCAATTTTCCACATATTTTCATGAAATTTGAGACATGGCCATTTTGTATTATTCCAGAATTTCGGTTTTAATTTGATAAAGATCGGACTACTGTATCATATAACTGCCATAGGAACATATACATATGTACAGCTGCGAAAAAAAAAATAGCACCACTTGCCCAACCAAAGTTTAAATAGGTGTCCTACGTACATTTTTGAGTTTAAAAAGAGCTAAAATTCATTTTTAGAAAGTTAAAACCCTTAACTAATTAGGAAATAAAAAACAACTACAATTGTTCTATGAATTCTTAACATTTTTAAGGAACTTTATTGAAAGTAACAAAATTAGGCGAAAAAATAAGAGCACCACTTCAGAAAAAATGCTTTAAACTCAAAATATAAACTAAACAGTAACAAATTCACTAATAACAAATGATTGCGTATTAAAACTACACTCATCCCACTAATTTAATATTTGGTAGTGTATCCCTTATTAGCAATAACAGCTGCGCAGCGTTTTGGAATGGAGTCAACCAGGTCCTGGCACCATTTTGGGGATATTTCGCCCCAGGACTCCTTAATCACGGCCCATAGCTTTTCGTTATTAGTTGCCTTAGAAGCTGAAACTGCCTTTTTAATATCCGACCAAAGATTTTCGATGGGATTGAGGTCTGGCGACTGTGCAGGCCACTCCAAAACATGAACTGATTTATTTTGGAACCATTCCTTGGCTTTCCTGCTGGTGTGCTTGGGGTCATTGTCTTGTTGGAAGTCCCATTTAAGTGGCATATAGTATTCAGCGAAAGGTAGCATCACTGTCTCCAAAATATTCACATACACAGGTTGATCCATGATGGTTTTTATCAA
>VNJU01010837.1:0-11555 GCA_008042675.1 Drosophila seguyi
AACCTCAGCCGTCTTCATGTCCGCGCTTGGAAGCGGAAAGTAGCCGATGAAGACAGCGGCACGTGGAGCCTCTGCTTCAGGAACTACCTTAATGCGGGCGTCCTTCCACAGCCGGAGCTTTGGCACCTCTGTGCTTAGCCACTCGGCTGTCTCCGCGTTTCCGCATGTGATCGCCATCCAGCCCGAAGGCTTCACAGAGCCGTGTCTCAGAGCCATCACCCTCGTCAGGATGGCGGACTGGATCTTCGAGAGCTGCTCTGTCGTGAGCAGACTGCTAGGATAATCGGCCAAGAGTATTGCCATCTTCACCGAGCTGGCAACATCCCTATAAGAGGCCATGACACCGACTTGGGGTGTCTGCTCCTGTATTGCCTGCCCAGCCGCAGTTGTGGCAGCGGAGTCTGCTGGAGCCTCCGTGGCAGGCAGTACGCTTGCAGGTTCCCTCGTCTGGGCACTAGGTGCCGCGGTTTAAGTCATGGTCTTCTTTGACGACGCCTCTTCTGGGGTCGTATTGGCCGATCTTAAGCGTTTGGTGGTCGCGCCACTCTTGCTGGGTCCTGCCCTAGGAGGGTCCATAGGCTTCTGAGCGAGCCTTTTGGCCTCCTCCAGGGCCATGCCGATCGCAAGGTGTCTGCGCAACCTTTTCCTTGCGGCGCCCGATAGAGCAATCCGCTTAGGCTTATCTACCTTGGGAGCGGCGAAAAGGGCTTCTTCCTTTTCCATGGTGATGGTGTCGGTGCCAGAGCCTTGTGAACAGATGTCCATGGCTACTTCGGACTCCCGGATAGGTTCGATGTTAATCGATGTGGGGCTGCTAGAACACCCTGTTTCATTTTCGTTATTGGTATCCATATATTGGTCCCACGAGTAGTGAGGAAAGGAGTATCCCCCGGGGCAGAGCCTCATACCCCGGATCGGGCGCTTGTACGACCGGAGATGCCAGGTATCCGGAAGCCACCGTTAAAAGACACACTATCGTAGTGCCATTCATCAAAGGGGCACGGTACGGTAACACCGGTGATGACGGGGTTATTCGAGATGTCCTCCTTAGATCCGCCATATTAAGTCTAGAGCAGGGGCACATCGAGCAGGATGTTGTTCTTCACCACGTATGGTCGGTCTTTGGTAGTCGGCATGTGACTGCCAACACCCACTGGCTGAGTCAGATCGGCGCGGCGACGGGCGCGCACGCTTCCTTAACAGAACCTTAGCCCCCAACCTCCTTGGTTTACAAAAGAGTTGAGTCATCTCAAAAACAAAAAAATTAATCTGTATTCTAAATATAAACGTACCGGTTCTCAATCTGTCCTATCCTCTGATTTATCTGCTCGGTCGAGATTTGCCGAGCTGAACGCGCAGTGTTAGAAAAATTATTTGACTCGTTGTAAGGCCCAGTTATCTGAGGACCCAAAACAGTTTTATGATTTTGGTTACACTAAACGTAAGCCAATTACTCATCCTTCCTCGCTTTCCTTTGAAAATACTACCGTAAGAAATGATCAGGCAATTGCCGATCTGTTTGCGCAGTTTTTTCAAACCACTTACATACTACTTTCATAATGCCCAAATCGAAATTTATTTTCACTTCTACCTTAAACGAAAGCTCTATACTTTTAGATCTTCTCTGTGTTAAGCCCGTTTACTTGCCAGTTCCCGACGGAATACCAGGCTAAGCAGGTATTATGCCGACGCCCTGTGCAATCCCCTTCTAAAATTGTTTACCTTGACCTTAGAAACCTCCCACTTTCCCCTTGCTTGGAAGGATTCATTGGTTATTCCTCTCCACAAAAAAGGTAGCAAATTAAATGGCAACAACTATAGAGAAATCTCTAAGTTGTCGGACACCGCAAAACTTTTTAACAAAAACCCTTACTCCTCACTTGCAGCACCTGTGTAGATCAATTATTTCTCCATGCCAACATGGATTTATAAAGCGAAGATCAACGACTACTAATCTTTTGGAGTTAACTTCCTTCATAATAAGGGACTTCCATAAAAACTTTCAGACAGATGTAATCTATACTGATTTCAGTTAAGCATTTGACTTTGTCAACCATTCTCTCCTTGTTCGGAAACTCGATCTAATGGGATTTCCAGTTGATCTTCTTAGTTGGATCTCAAGCTATCTGAATGGCAGGACGCAAAACGTCCTATTTAAAAACACCTTATCTAATGTTCTTAGGGTTACTTCTGGCGTCCTGCAAGGAAGCCATTTGGGTCCGCTGCTGTTTACATTATTTATTAACGACCTGCCCAATGTCCTGACTAACTCCAGAGTACTTATGTACGCGGACGACGTCAAGATTTGTGTGCAATATACGAACGCGTCTTGCCAGTCTGATTTACAAACAGATCTTAACAATTTTCAAACATGGTGCAGTGCAAACCTATTAAACTTAAACGGCTCTAAATGCAAGCTTATGACATTCTCTCGCACCAAAGCTTGCAAATTACACGCTGAACTGCTGCTCTTTGGAAAGAATTGCTTTAGTTGACGATTTAGGAGTCCGTCTGGACCCTAATCTTGACTTTATTGATCATATTTCATGCATGGTGAATAAAGCCAGAGGTGTGCTTGGCTTTATTAAACGTTTGTCGAAAGAATTCAATGACCCGTACGTTACAAAATCTCTATATATTTCTTTAGTTCGTCCTATCTTAGCATATGGATCTTGCGTTTGGAGCCCTCAGTATGGGGTCCACAGTAAACGCATAGAGACGGTTCAAAAGAACTTTTTACTTTTCGCTTTACGCGGCTTAAGCTGGGATGCAAACCAGAGGTTACCCTCCTATTCTAGAAGACTCCTCCTTATTAACTTACCATCCTTATCCAACCGTAGAACCATGCTTGGCATTACCTTTATTTATAACCTTATCCTAGGTGACGTGGAAAGTGCTGACCTGTTGGGTCAGCTTCACTTTCACGTACCGAGTAGAAATACTTTCAATTGCATGAACCCTTTAGAGTCTTATGTGCAAGTTATAACGATTTGTACATAATAATTTCAAACGTAGATAACCGTCCTAAACTAAAAACGTTAATACTAACCCACTTAGTACGCGTGCAAGCAATCAATCTGGCAGCACGCAAGTAGTTACTTCCTTGAATTCCTTTTCTATACTTTCATCTTTCCCGCCTACTAACACCTAACACGAACAAGCACGTGCTTGGTGTCATACGGGCCACTGATCGTAGTGCATCACGTCCAGGAAAAAATATTAGAGGGTGCAGAGGAGGAAGAAGGAAATAACAATTAAAAACTGATTAGCGTTTGCTTAGTCTTAAACATTGCAGAGCTAATTAGCAGTTTTGTTTATTGTTTTCCTTGTTGTCTTTTCTTTGCCACTCATTTCGTATTAGTCTAGTAAGGCTAGGGAAGAAGCTATGCTTGAAGGCAAATAAATGTTTTGATTCGTTATCATTTTGTGTTTACAAAGTTTGTGTTTACAAAATCTTTCATAATAATTATCATTTTATTTTTTTTATTATATATATACATTTACATTATTACAGCCAAAAGTTCAGGTGATGGAGGCGGAATTGAAGTGTCGGTGAAACCGGCGATCTCTGCCGCAGCTGTAGGGAGCATGATTACGGAAGCTGTGCAAACAATGCAAAGCGAAATGATATCACAGTTGTCCGGGCACATGGCTCAGCTAATACAAACAACAGTGGCTGCGCAATTTCAGTCGCTTTCATTAGGGCGAGTTGCTACTCCAGTCACCATAGGTCATGATCAGGATCAGATTTAATCTCAAGAATTTCAGCCTGACTGAAGACAAACCCCCAGAAGCCAAACATCTGATCTTGCGAATAGGCCAGAGAAAGTAGTCCGAATCATAAATAGTTGGAAATTGCGTTTTGACGGTAGTCCGGGAGGCATTCCTGTAGACCACTTCATTTATCTTTTATGTAGCAGTGCCAGCATTCTTTTCGATGGCAAAGCTAAGGAATTTTATTGGAGATTCCACAAGGCGTCGAGGAATATCCGTTGGTATTCGCTTTGTCAGGCGTTGAGGAAGTAGTTTAAGGACACTTGGACTGAGGGCGACATTGAAGAAGCAATCAAGGATAGGAAGCAGCGGGACAAAGAAAGTTTCGATAGCTTTTATGAAGCCATAGCCCAGCTGATGGATAACTTAGAAGCTCCTTTGTCCGAGAAAAGGTTAGTGGACATACTGCGGAGAAATCTAAGGCCCGCAACCAGATACCAACTGTTGAATTTCAAAATATAGTCAGTAGAAGAGTTAAGGGAAATGTGCAGACGCCGAAAGGAGTATCGTAATGAGAGAAGGCGAAATTTTGGGTATCAGAATAACGGGCCGGCTCACAAACAGGTGGCCGAAATTGTTGAGGATCAATTAGTCGAAGATGCGGCAGAATTTTCTGAGGGCGATTTAGAGGAATACGATATAGAGGCGTTAGCACTGATGTGCTGGAATAGCCGCAAAGAAGGTCATCGGTACTAGGATTGCGGAGGCAAGCGGAAAGTTTTCTGCTATGGTTGTGGTGCCCCAAATACATATAAGCCATCTTGCGAAAAATGCCAACAAAAAGACTCCAGGGCGAACACACAGCCTCTTCAGCTAGAGCGTGTTCGTCGCCACCAATCCTAGTTATAAATTAGGTTTGTCGAATTAAGTTCCGATAGTAGTAAGGTAGTTCCTAGAAATTTAATAATTAAGTAAACTCCATTCCATGTGAGGATTTAGTTCGTCTGGAAGTTGCCTCAAGGAACTCGAAGCGGATGAGAGCATTCTGGGGAGCAGCTAAAACAATATATGCAATCCGATATAAAAAGAGTGATAGGCGTCCATACGCGGAAGTAAAAATCCTGGGTCGAGAAGTGCTTGGTTGGCTAGATAGAGGGGCAGTTGACCAGGAGGTATTTCGGAAGAATTTAAAGCAGAGAAATTTTCAGGCTGGATATAGCTCCAAGCTAGGCCCTGCCTATGTGAAGGCCAGGATCCGAAAGAAGGTGGGCAGTGCATGTTATGAGTTCGAAGACCTCCAGAGACGGGCAATTGGGCGGTTCCAAGCTAAGCACCTGAAGCAGACCCAAGCTTAGCTGGTATCAGCCTTGGTTGATTTACCCAAAGTCTGATCTTTGGCGGGGGGTATTTGTAACGCTCGGTTGCGAGGCCCGTTAGCGCCACCTAGGTTTTCTTGGAAATAGTTGCAAAGCGCCATCTGGCGGCAGAGTCTGAAATAGGTCAAAGCGGACGAGAAAAGTTAAGAGAAATTAACTAGGTCAGCTTCCCTTTCATCCGAAGGCTTTATGACTTCGGCAGGGCGATCGAGGGTTTCCGCTCGCTGGAGGTGGCCGGCAAAACTCAATCTTGGCGTCCCCACGAGCAGACCAGTGCGACTCCAGAGGGAGCAAAGTTATATATATATAAAGTGTTCAGTGCGGTCGAGGAAATTAAGAAATTCGGCCCGAAATTTGCTTTCCCTGGCGGTGACAAAAGCGGCGGCAATAAAAGGCATAGCGAAGCGCCAGAGGAAAGCGGAGGAGGGGAAACGCATAAAGAAAACGCAGCAGATCTTCCGAAGCACGCGTCCCAGCAGCCCAGCGCCAGCAGCAAAAAGGAAACGCGGAGAACCTCGTCCCCCTTGCCACGGGATTGGGATTAAATGGAATTTCGGCAACTGGTGCTAGTTAGCTTGGTGCTAGGTGTTTGCTAGTCCGTTTTCTGTACAAATCTCCCGCTTCAGCTGAAGATTTCCGTCTGGCCCTTTGCAGTACATAGCTCCCGCTACCTCTCGCACAGTTGTTGTTGCTGCGATGCTTTTTTTGGGGTTAGGGGTTAAGTCGTGAACACTTCCTCTACTCTACAGAGGAATGATTGCGTTTAGGAGCGAGCACAAGGCAGGAAATGAGGCAGAAATACCTTGTCATTTATTTATACATTTTAATTTAAATTAATTTCTGTTTAGTGTTAGGTTTGTATGACGTCGAGTGAGTAGTATTATTGTGAGTGCAGAGTGAACAAAAGTATGAGCCACGGCATAGAGGGATAGATAGAGGGAAGATTTTCGGGGGAAAAATTCCAAATTAACATTTTTCCCACAGCCAGCCGCCTCCAACAACATCTACGCAGGAAAGCGCTTTCTTCGCAGGAAAAATTGTATGAGTGTGTAAGGATGCTAATCACGGGCCAGGATAAATACTCAGTCAGACCAGGATCCTCCACAGAAAAATATTTATTTTTGCGGGGACAGGCAGGAAAGGGGTCGATTGGCCGGGATTTGGGTAGTATAGGCAGGGTTGGAGTGGCGGGAACGACCCGAAAAGGATCACGGGGGCGTGGCAGCGAGTCGGCAGGAGCAGCCCCGTCATCCGGGCGTCGGCTCCTGTACGAGATCGCGGCCCGCAAGGGGAGATGGCCTCGAGAGAGCGCCCCGTCACCCGGAAACGCTCCCAACCAGCCAATCGCAGGGCGGGGCCGCGAGTCGGCACTGGTGTTTGCGGCCTCGTCACCCGGAAGCAGCGCACATCCTTTGGCCTCGATGCCGAATGTATAGCCTGAAGGAGGAGGGGAGGCGGGGAAGTTTGAATGAGGCGCAACTGTCTTTTTCATTATAATTTCTAGTCGTACATTTTATTGAATTGCGCCAACTTAACTACCCTAATCTTTTGTCCCTAACTCGCACTCACTGATGATCCCCACGCAGGGGTTGGCCCGAGGCCCAGCTCACCCGATTACTCCTCCAGTGTGGGGGCCAGCCTATCCATACTGGTGGCCACCCACGTGTCCGAGTTCCGCGTGGCGATCCCCGGGGTTGCTCCGCACTCCGTCGTTGAAAAGGTAACTCCGCTCCGCTTGCTGGTTAAAAAAATGAACTTCTCCGTTTGGCAGTCGAAAACCAACTCCTCGTGCTGCTCAAAAGAATCGCTGCTCGCAGCTTTCCTCTGCCGCTCGACCCTCGGCGTCAGCGTTCTCGCCTCTGGCGACACGTAGCTTTCGCGTGCTTACGTGGCAGCGTCGGCTTCGGCTGGGGTGAGCGCTGCTCGCGATCGGCCGTGCGCTCTCTCGTTCTCTCCTTCATCGGCCTTCTGGGCCCTGCGGCTGCGCAGCTTTCTGCCCGGCCGTGATTGGGTCCTGCTGCTCTGCCGGTGTGTTGGCTCTGCCGTACGTGTTCGGCTCTGCCGGTGGCTCTGCCGGTGTGTTGGCTCTGCCGTTGGCTCTGCCGGTATGCGTTGGCTCTGCCGAATGTGCTGGGCTCTGCCGGTATGTCGGCTCTGCCGAAGGTGTTGGCTCTGCCGAATGTTGGCTCTTCCGAAAGTGCTGGGCTCTGCCGGTATGTCAGCTCTGCCGATATGCGTTGGCTCTGCCGAAATGTCGCGATCAGGGCGATATTACCGCTGTTGCCAAGCGGGCTTTTGTCGCCGACTGTACTCTGGTCCCTGTTGCTAGGCGGCGGCTGTTGCTATGGGGCTGCTGTTGCTATGCGGCCGCTGTTGCTATGCGGCTGCTGTTGCTATGCGGTCGCGTGGCTGGGGATCGGCATGGGTGTTGGGTGCTGGGTCGGCGGTGCGTGTGCGTGTGCCTAACTGTTGCTCCTATCCATGAGGCCTAGCGGCCTAAGTCTAAGCTATGTACAGATGCCCTTCGTGGGTCTTGTCGTTTCCCTAAGTCTAAACTATGTACAGGTGCCCTTCGTGGGTCTTGTTATTTCCCTATGCTACTATGCTTACTCCTACTAGTTAAATACTAACTTACTAATAACTTATTAATATACCCTAAATCCCAACTTAAACTAATTATTTACACCTATACACTAATTAATATATATACATACGTTGTGAGGCCCGGAGCGGGTCCTCACACCCCATCCCTACTTCGGGGGTGGTGGCGGATGCGGACGTATCCACCGCGTTGGGAGATCTGCACCCGGTACCTCGTGTCTCCCACGTCGACGAGAAACCGCGCGCTGGCTCTCCCCATCTGGAGGCGGTGCTGGATTTCGTCGTGCAGCGCCCAAGGGAGTCGCGCCAGGGGCGTGTCCCAGCCCGGAGGGGTGGGAACGAGGCTGATGTGGTGGGGCCGGTCGGAGAGACCAGCAGCTGCTGTAGTCGTTTCCTGGCCGTGACGGCGTCGTGGGCCGGTGATGCGCTAGGTCCGGGGAGCGAGCTGTTGGGTGGCCTGATCGGCCGTCGTGGCGCCGCTCTTGGGTGAGTCCAAGATGAGGACTTCCTCTTGGTGGCGTGAGGGCGACCACGTCGTGGCGCTGCCGGGGCTACTCTCTGGATGCGGCTCGGTGGCGGTCGCAGGCCTGGCTATGGCCGGGGCGACGGCGGTGATGAGCGGCGGTGGTTGTTCCGGGAGGGCCGTCGGAAACGACGATTATCTCGTCCTTTGACTGGCTCTCCTCGGTCGAGGTGGTCGTCTCATCCGTAGGCTCGTCGTCGCTGGAGACCAGGCTGACCTGCGGGACATCTTCCTTGGCAGCTGAGATGTCTTCGTAGATCGGCTGGCTGGTCGTTGTCGTGAGCTGGGCTGGCACCGGCGGCTCAGCGGGTGCGTGGCCCGGGGCCGTGTCGAGTTGGGCCAGGTCGAACACGAACTCCATGTTCGAGTCCTCGTCTCCCATGGCTCCCACCATCTCCTCCAGTGTCAGGCCCTCGCACCAGGAGGGGCTGATCGGTGGCTCGGCGAGGTCCTCGGCCCTGGGGCCCACGTGCTCGGGCTGTGTGGGTGCTGCGAGCGGCCGTGCTCCGTCGGTAGTCCTATCTGGGGTCGACGGGAGGAATGGAACTCGCTCCGGTGTGGCTCCGGTTTGGCTCCATCGTCGTTGTTTTGTTTTGTTTTCTTTTCGTTGGCTTCGCTGGTTCTTTTCCTATTGCGCAGTTTTCACCGATTTCGGCGCGGTGCGATCGATTACCCGATATCCTGGGTTTATCGGGGCGGACCTGTGCCCTCGATCGGTCCGGCAACCCTATCCGATAATGGTACCAGGATGGGTTGATCTGGGAACTCTGTTCTGCTCTTGTTTTAAACTCAACTGTGGAAACGGAGAAAAATAAAATGATTAGCTGAAGTCGCGACCGGACATGGGAGGTGCAGCTGTCCTCTTTGTCCGTATTCTTCTCGGTCCGGCGTCGTGGTCATTGCTTGGATGTGGCCCAAAGGGAACCTGGGCGGTGATCTTCCCCCTGCGGGGGTGGGGACGTTGGACGAGCGCACTCATCATCAAGTGGCCCCCTTGACACCTTGGTACCCTCGGCCAGGGCTTCAGCCTCGTAGTTCTCCTGGTCTTCGTATGTCGTGATGATCTCGGCGCGCTGGGTATCCTCGTGGTCTTCGTCGTTGTCTTCGGTGCCGCCTTGGTGATACGGCTTCAGGCTATTGATACTGGCGGTGCGTCGGCGGCGGCTCTGGACTTCTTGAAGTCGAACGATGTTTGGTGAGAGGAATTTCACGACCCGATAGGGCCCGTCGTACTTTGCGGCCAGCTTGGCGGCGAATCCTTCGGCGGCGTTGGATAACACATGGCGGCGCACTAGGACTTGAGATCCCAATGCCGGTCGCCAGTCTCGTCGGCGGAGGTTGTAGTGCCTGCCTTGCTCGGCGGCGGCTCGCTCGGCGTTGTCTCGGGCTACCTTGAAAATGTTTCGTAGTTGTTGGCTTCTCTCCTCGGGTGGGGTGGCTGCTGTTCCTCTTCCCGGCGTGACCTCGTCGTAGAGTGCGTTGGGCAGGCGTGGTTCCCGTCCCTGGACAAGAAACGCGGGGCTAAAACCCGTGGTGTCCGACACACTGCTGTTCACTGCAAGAGAGATCTCGGGAAGCAATTGATCCCATGTATTTTGTGGCGTGTCGCCGAGATATTGCTCTATCATGGTTTTCACTGTTCGGTTCGCTCTCTCTGTTGGATGAGAGGCGTGTATGGTGCGGTATATTGTATTTCCATTCGGTATATTGTATTTCCATTCTAGAACTGTAGCCCGTCGTAGGGGTGCGAGTTTGACCCATTTGCTGAACATGTCGAGGAATACGAGTTCTTACTTAGATCGAGATCCTTGCTTAGATCGAGGAAGGGGTCCCACGAAGTCGGCGCATAGAATTTGAAAAGGTTCGTCTACCTGGCGGGTGAACATCCTCCCGGCCGGTCTCTCTTGGCTCACCTTGAACTGTTGACAGCTAAGACATCGTCGCACGTAAATGGCTACCACCCGGAATAATCCGGGCCAGTAGTATTTCTGGGCCACCCGCGTACAGGTTTTGCGGATGCCCAGGTGTACCGCGGTGGGGTGGTCGTGGCACTCTTGTAGTACTCTCCCTCGTTCGTGGACACCCACGCACAATTTCCAGGGCGTGTACTCTTCTTCTACCACGTCGGCGAAGTTGGGCACAAAACGTCGATACCACGACGCTATGCCAAGGCATCGGCGGAGCTCCTTCAGATTGGTGGGTGCTTCTAGCTCTCGAATGGCCGCGATTTTGTCGGGGTCAGTCTGGATTCCAGCCTCACTGATGATTTGGCCGAGGTATTTTAAACTCCTTTGGAAGAACTGGCACTTGTCTCGGTTTAGGCGCAGGTTCGCCTCTCTTAGTCGCCGGAATACTTCTCATAAGTTCCGGACGTGTTCCTGGAGCGTGGATCCGATCACGATGATGTCGTCTAAATAAGCAAAGGCATGGGGCTCCATATCGGGGCCAATAACGGTGTCCAGGGCTCGTTGGAAAGTCGCCGGGGCCGAGTGCAGGCCGAAGGGCATCACCTTCCAGTGAAACAGTCCACGGCCGGGAACGGTGAATGCCGTGCATTCGCGGCTAGCCGGGGCCACTGGTATTTGCCAGTACCCGTTTTAAAGATCCAACGTGGAAATGAAGCGGGCATGGGGAAGCCGCTCCAGGATGTGGTGAATCCTCAGCAGCGGGTAAGCGTCGGGAATTGAATTCTCGTTTAACTGTCTGTAGTCGACGCACATCCTGACATCTCCGTTCTTCTTAGCGGCGATGACGATCGGCGCGCTATGGGGTCTTCTGGAAGGCTCGATCCGTCCGTCGCGGAGCAGCTCGTCTATCTGTTTGTCGATAACGGCTCTCATGGCGGGATTCCTAGGGTGGTATCTCTGTTTGATTGGGCGGTCGTTCCGCATTACGATGCTAGGTTCGGCGATATGGGAGACACCGGTAATAGTGTCGAACCGGGATAGCTCCCGTTCCAAAAACTGTCCGACCCAGGGCTCTGGATAGTTTTCGCCTGCGTCGCTGGGATGTGACTCCTCCTCTGGGTCGTACTCGGCATCAGTGATTCCGCACGCTGCGGAGGCTCCGGGTCCTGAAAACGAACTCTCTTCACGGTGCGGCGAAAGGGGTTTCGCCGAACGGCAGAGGCGTTTGGAGCGGGCAATGCTCTCACCCAGCTCGGGGCGGATGCAGTTCCCGTGTCGGTGCTTGGTGTCAACGCGTTCTCGCGTTGTAGTTGCGCTTGTGGCGCGGTGGCTCTGCCGTTGGCTCTGCCGGTATGCGTTGGCTCTGCCGGTATGTCGGCTCTGCCGAAGGTGTTGGCTCTGCCGAATGTTGGCTCTGCCGAAAGTGCTGGGCTC
>VNJU01010838.1:0-14928 GCA_008042675.1 Drosophila seguyi
TGCCTGCATGGCACATGTCATCCCTTTCTTTCGCTGCACATTCCGGCGTGCAGCTAAATACATAATTTAAGTATAAGAATATATATATAAGAACTAATAAGTAATAAATATAAACGCTGCGCCGCTGCCGGCGTAACGGGCGGCAGAATTCCGCAGCTTTAGTTTACATGTTTAGATTGTTTAAGAACCAAAATTCAATAATTGTTTAACACTCGGAGTGAGCATACCTTCAATGCTCCTCCCAATAAAATCAAACAATAAAAATAAACAACTCGTTATCGTTTCCTCCCACAATAAAGATTTTCCCTCTCTAACGAAGCAGGAATAAGAAATTATGTGTAACCATTTTTGTCACTTCTTTCATTCCTGAGTCAGTCGCAAATAAAATTCCGCAGCAAACACACGGTGTTTCTTTCTTACTTCTCTTGGAATTCTGCCACTCAATAGCAACCTCCTGTCCCTTACTGACGCTATATGCATGTATGTGTAGATCGCCGAAGCAAAAACATAATATGGAATAATGTTATAAACTAATGAAAATGAATTTTTCCTTTTTTCTTGTTATTTATACTTTTGGAAATACCCTATGAGCGCTTACGGTGAATTTCGCGGTGAGCCGAGCAGCGACGGTAGGACCATGAATTACCCTACAGAGCGCTCAAGGTGAATTTCATGATGAGCAGAGCAGCGACATTGGCATCATGAAAGCGCAGTGAAGAGTATGGAAGCCTGGGCGTGTAAGAAGCCTTGCGTAAAACATCTAAAAATATTTGGATCTCTTGCAGTTGCTCTAGACAAGGGTCCGCGGAAGGGCAGCAAGTTTTAACCCAAGGGCAAAGAGTATATCATGGTTGGGTACTCTGTGGCAGCCAAAGGTTATTGGCTGTATGACCCAGCAGCTCGACAATTGGTCGAGAAACGGGATGTTTTGTTTGATGAACATCATGCTGTGACATCCAAAGATAATGTTGTTTTGATCGACGTGGAGGAATCCGAAGAGCCCTGCCTGCGATATGAGGCTAAAGAAGATGGCAACGAATCTGACATATCTGTCGATACCGGCAGCTCGGGGGAGAGCACAGATCAGTCCAAGAGTGCTGAAGATAAGGAGGATTAGGTAGTAGAAGAGGCGCGCAGAGGCCCAGGTCGCCCCCATTCCTGAGTCAGTCGCAAATAAAATTCCGCAGCAAACACACGGTGTTTCTTTCTTACTTCTCTTGGAATTCTGCCACTCAATAGCAACCTCCTGTCCCTTACTGACGCTATATGCATGTATGTGTAGATCGCCGAAGCAAAAACATAATATGGAATAATGTTATAAACTAATGAAAATGAATTTTTCCTTTTTTCTTGTTATTTATACTTTTGGAAATACCCTATGAGCGCTTACGGTGAATTTCGCGGTGAGCCGAGCAGCGACGGTAGGACCATGAATTACCCTACAGAGCGCTCAAGGTGAATTTCATGATGAGCAGAGCAGCGACATTGGCATCATGAAAGCGCAGTGAAGAGTATGGAAGCGTGGACGGGTAAGAAGCCTTGCGTGAAACATCTAAAAGTATTTGGATCTCTTGCAGTTGCTCTGGATAAGGGTCCGAGGAAGGGCAGCAAGTTCCAACCCAAGGGCAAGGAGTATATCATGGTTGGGTACTCTGTGGCAGCCAAAGGTTATCGGCTATATGACCCAGCAGCTCGACAACTGGTCGAGAAACGAGATGTTTTGTTTGATGAACATCATGCTGTGGCATCCAAAGATAATGTTGTGTTGATCGAACTGGAGGAATCCGAAGAGCCCTGCCTGCGATATGAGGCTAAAGAAGATGGCAACGAATCTGACATATCCGTCGATAGCGGCAGCTCGGATGAGAGCACAGATCAGTTCGAGAGTGCTGAAGATAAAGAGGAGCAGGTCGTAGAAGAGGCGCGCAGAGGCCCTGGTCGCCCCAAGATCATCCGGACTGGAAAACCTGGACGTCCGAAGAAACAATATAACATTTTGGGCGCTCTTGTTTCGGAAAATGTTCCTATCCCCATTACTTGCAAAGAGGCGGTCGAAAGTTCGCATGCCATGGAATGGCGCGAAGCTATGGCTAGGGAATACGATTCTCTGGTTGCCAATAAAACTTGGCAGATTACTGATTTACCGAAGAATCAGCGAGCAATTGGATGCAAATGGGTTTTCAACGTGAAACGAGATAAGGATGGCCAAATCGAACGTTTCGAAGCTGTCTGGTTGCAAAAGGATGCTCCCTGCAATTTGGAATGGAAACATTTTTGCCGGTATGCCGACTGTCTGATGATAGCACTGGCGGTGGAGCATAAGCTATATCTTCATCAGATGGATGTATGTATCGCGTATCTCAACAGCGATCTTAGTGATAAACCGTCTCACATGAAGAAGTTCGAAGGATATATTGATGAGAAGAATCCTGACAAGGTATTGGTGCTAAGGAAAGCAATATACGGCTTAAAGCAGTCAGGAAGGGCCTGGAACGAGAAGCTTAATGGCGTTTTGGTGGATATGGGATTCGTCGCCTGCAACAACGAGCCATGTTTATACAAACAGAGCGGAGAAGGTAACCTTTCACTAATTTTGGTATATGTTGACGATATACTTATAGCTTGCCAATCGCACGAGGATTTGCTGAAAATTAAAAGCAGCATTTCAGAATCGTTTGAGTGCGTTGACAAGGGTCCATTAAACCATTTCCTGGGAATGAAAGTGGAGCGACAAGGTGATGTTTGAGCCATTATTTTGGGACATTCGCAATATATCAAGGATCTATTGCAAGCCCATGGAAGCGAATTTTGCAAGTCGGCGAAAACTCCCATGGATGTAGGTTTCTAGATAGATTGCACCAGCGACTAGTGCAAAGAGGTGGAGCCCACGGTCTATCAATCCGTAGTGGGGAGCTTCTGGCTAACTCTTACAACAAGGCGGGACATAGTGCATTCGGTGTTCAAATTGGCTTAACGGAACAAAAATCCGCATGCTGAGCACATGGCTCGCATAAAGCACATCATCAAGTATCTCTCGTCCACTGTTGACATGAAATTACATTATCAGCAATGTGGTCAATCGTTCCGTGGATACGTGGATGCTAGTTGGGCAAGCGATAGGCTTGACAGGAAGTCTTACACTGGCTATATTTACTTGTTGGCCGGTGGACCAATTTCTTGGCGATCAAAAAAACAACAAGGCGCGGCGTTAAGCAGTACCGAGGCGGAGTACATGGCACTATCGGCAGCGTTTAAGGAGGCGATAGTCATGCGAAGGCTAATTTTGGAAATTGGCTGTGGAGACGGTAACATCCCGATCGTCGTGTTTTGCGATAATCTGAGCGCGCAGGCGTTAACCAAGAATCCTGTTAATCATTCCAGAACGAAGCACATTGATATACGTTATCATTTTGTTAGAGATGTTGTAAAGGAAGGGCAAGATTTGTTAAAAAATAAATGTACAACCGAAATGATAGGTGATATTTTGACCAAGAACCTTCCGAAGATCAAACACGAATTGTTTACAGAAATGTTAAATTTGTATTGAATATCATCTGTAAACATCCATGCATTGAGGAAGGGTGTAGAAAATATAGCTCTGTATATTTTCCATGTGATACAATGCACGCTTGTATTTGTAACAGATCAAAGCTTATAGATTTGTCTCTATTTAACGAATCAGCAATAAGAAAATATGTATAACCATTTTTGTCACTTCTTTCATTACTGAGTCAGTCGCAAGTAAAATTCCGCAGCGAACACAGGGTGTTTCTTTCTTGCTTCTCTTTGAATTCTGCCGCTCAAAAGCAACTTCCTGTCCCTTACTCGCGCTTTATGCATGTTTGTAAAAAAAAAAACAATAATTAAAATTCTGAATTTCCGCGTTTTGTCTTTTGATATATATTTTTGAAAATACCCTAAGAGTGCTCACGGTGAATTTCGTGGAGAGCAGAGCAGCGACATTGACCTGCCCTATGAGCGGTTCGGTGGGAAAAGAATGTAGATTGCATGGGGCAAAGTCCCACTGGGTTGCCGAAGTGGAAGTTCTCTCGTCTTCCCTTTGCTCAGAAGGTGCACGCATATCGGCACACATACACATATACTGCACTGACAAAGAAGGGCGACACAGTGCAGACGTGATGATACCGTACAAGGGAAACATAAATAAAAAGAAAAAAAGGTTCGACAACAACATTTTTAAAGCCGATCCAAATAAATTATAGATAATTAGCATGTAATTATAGCCATTATTAATTGCTGTCTTGTTGCTAAAGCTTGGTATCCAGTTCTTAAAGTTGTCACGCAGCGGGAAAATCTTTATTCTTTTGAAGTGTGACCGCTCCTTATACTTGTTGTTCGACATTTTCTTTGCGGTCATACTTTGTTGACACCCGGCAATATTTGAAACAATAAACACGTTCATATTTTAATGGCATTAAAAGTTGTCCCTAAGCTATAGGCATGCATTCCAGCGGCTGCGCCATACTTGGACAGCTCCCAGTACATGTGGAATTGAGTTCCATGGCCCGTTCGGGAAGAAACTTCATGGCGCTAGTGGCCATTCCAATAGATGAGAAGCTGCGAGCTGTGCCAATTGCATGACAATATGTAAAGGTGGACCATTTTGCCTTCGATTGTCCCCTGTATTCTTAATTTTATTTTTAGTTTTTGTCCCATGTCTCTTAAATGCAAATTAATGTAATTTCCAAAGTATGGTATTTGTGTTGCATTTCCAGTCGGAATGGGCTACAGGGACATCGATATATCGATAGGGTAGGAGCGATAGGATTAGTGATGACGGGATTCAAGAGCGAACCGGGAAAAAGGGAACGGTGGCGACCAGCTCTTTTTAAGAGAAAGGGATGTTGCCCTTGAAGCCGATCGTTGCACTGAGCGCCAAAACGAACGGGGGATCGAAGGCGGAATTCAGGCAACGGAACGAGCCCATATAGGTAGGCGTAGACAGGCAGGGAAAGACAGTAAAGCAGAGGAACGGGAACGAACAGGCAGCAGATCTAGTGCAGATTTAGATTCTGAAAGAAAATAAAGAAATTTTGGGGTGCCTTCGCCTGGGCGAAGACCTGCAGTCGCCGCTTGGGTTTTCTTTTCCACGGCAACGGCCCAGTTGCCCAGTCGGATCACCCGCAGCTTGGAGCAGCTTTTCTTTTGCTGCACTCCGTTTGTCCCACCATATTTTATGCCGCTGCCAGAAGGAGCCGTCAACTAAGGCCGTTTCTTCATGCTGTAAAATAGAAAATAAGCATTTATGTGTATAAAATTCCAGTTGTTTTTTTCTCCGTACCTTGTCCGCCGCGTCCGTTAAACTCGTGTCAGGGCTTTGTGCAACACAAGTGCTGAAAAAAAGAATGAAAAGTCGGTTTAGAAGAAGCAGCAATAAAATATTGACAAGAACGAATCCCCCCCTTCTCAAGCTCAAGCAGGGATATTAGGTAGAAAATTGTGAACTAACCTGGCGCCAGCTTGTGGCCAAATTGCCTAGCGGAATTTTTTTTTTTTTGTGGAGCGCTGCTTCTCCTCCGCCAGACTTCGATAAAGCCGCAGCCTTGGCGCGAGCGCATCCTGTAAGGTATTAAAAGCACAAGATCAGCAGCGAATAGAAGCCTTTACCTGGGGGAGATGGACCGGTCGCCAGACCGCCTGGAATAGGCTCCGGTCCGCCGGAGATGGGTGACAAGATCCTCAGGAGGCATCACAAGGTTGGGTGGGTGCGGCGTGGCGAAGTCATCCAAGCCACCAGTTCCGTCCAGAATACGTCGTCCAATTTGCGTTTATATTGTTTGTTTGTTTACATTTTCTTGGTAGTGATGAGAGTTTGCAGTTTCGGGACGTCCGATATTTATCAGTATTTTTGTTCATTGTGCGGTCTGCGGGCATCGGGTCGAAATCCCGCCCTGGGCCACCTGAGCGTGCCCCGCATTGCCCAACCCAAGCAGTTCCGTAACAACCGTATTTGCTCTTTTAACTTCTGGATTCAACTCTTCAACTCATTATTGTTCGTGGCGGGATCCATACTTTGAAATTTATGAAGGGCAGAGCAAGAGGCAAGCATCGGGGACGGACTGCTTAATTAAAATTTTTATTCTTTTTCGCGACGCGTTATAGAAATACTAAAAGTGCGCCTTGCACCTTGTTCGTAGGGGGATTCATGTACTTTATTGCAATTTAGTTTGCAGACTAACTTCTAAGCTTAAACCTAGAGTCGCGCTCCCGCACGCTTTACCTCGCTAGAGCGAGCGCAGGAAGATCGACGGCGGCCGACAGCGGAGATCGGATGGGAACCCGAGCCCGAGCTCAGGAGCGCGCGAGCATTAGGAACGTTATGGAAATGGGCCCGCACCGTCTCGCTCAGTTCCCGGACTGGGGTGCGAATGCGTACGTAAGGTTCGACCTTGAACACGAGATCAAACCGGACACTGCTGTCACGTTTTGAGATCACGGTGGCCGAGGAAATCAGCTCGTCCCCAACTCTGGTAGTTGGCAATCGGAAACAAGAAGCAAGCGACGCGTCGATGCAGCTCGTAGGCGTGCACGGGTCGATGAGTGCCGCCGTGTCGAAACCCTCAGTCCTGAGCGGCTAAAAAGTTCCGGGGGGTGTGGTTCAAAACAAACAGCTGGGAGAGTACCGGTTGGCGAGGACAGCCCGTAGCCGTTTCTCGGCACTCAAGCGGAAAAATCGACGGCACTTCCGTAACGGATGGATCCCACAGCAGACTCGGCAACGGTAGGAGTTGGTACCTGGAGTATATCTGCTCTCCAGTGCAATGGCGCTGCGTGGACGTGGAGAAATCGTGATTGATATGACTGGTAAAATAGTACGGAGAGAAAAGTGGTAATCAGTACTGGGAAAATACTACGAATTGGACTAGCTACAAGACAACACAGTGACGTGGAGCATCGGAGTGGACGGCCGACTGGTTATGGGGGGCATGCGGCTGTTTCCATCGGAAGAAGAACGACCTTTGCTATATGGCGTTTGATGAGTCCTCGCGCAGTGCAGATGTCGACCGCACGGACATGGCCATCAGATCCTGGGAACACCGCGTCAATTCGGCCTAATCAACACTCATTGGACGGAAGGTTGTCTTCCTTGACAACCACCATATCTCCGACACAGAGATCTCTAGCTGGGGCTCGCCACTTGTTTCGCTTATGGAGTTCCTTGAGGTACTCTTCCTTCTATCGCAGACAAAATTGTTGTAGCCTTCTCGGGTTCAACCATTGCAAGGAGGGGCCCTCCATCAAGAAAGAGTCACGGCATAAGTGCTAACAGGTCCGCGGGATCTTCGGACATTGGCGCGAGCGGACGCGAATTCAAGCACGCTTCGAACCTAGCCAGAAGCGTGTACAGCTCCCCGAATGTGTATTTACGCGTGGCAGTAGACTTTGACGCCCGCCTCCCACAAGCCTCCCATGTGGGGGGCTCCTGGAGGAATGAATTCCCAAAGAAGTTGCTGGTAGCTGCAGGCACCCGTCGCAGCCCTTTTGAGAGCTTGGAGAAAATCGCGGGAGAGTAGGGCCGCCGCATCCACAAAGGTCTTTCTATATAGGTGAAAAAGCGTTCGGGAATATCTTCCGGGGGGGCCTTCGCAACATGGACCTTGACTTCTCGCTTCTCGATTTCCGTATCGGGGGGGTCATTGCCCTGAATGGGTTACTCAACGCGGCCTTTGCAGCCAGGCAGGACCATGCCACCACAGCTGACTGTCCGCGAGATCTTGAAGCTGCGGCTAGCGAGATCAGCCGGACTATGCTCAGAGCGAGCATGTGCCCATTTCTCTACTTCGGTGACCTGAGTGATCTTGGTCAGCCGGTTTGTCACGAACGTGGTCCATTTACACGCCGGCCTATGCAACCAGGCGAGAACAGTCGTTGATCTGATCGACTAATTGTTCAGGAAGTCGACCCATCTTTTGCAGAAGTCTTGCGGGAGGACATCCAAGCTAGATGCTGGAGCCAAATTTCCTGCATAAAAATCTTTGCCCTTACAATGCAGGGGTCTAGCCAGTCAGCCGCATCGAACAACTTGGCAATTTGAAAAAAGGACCTGACGCTTTGAAAGGACCTGACGATCCCGAGGTCCCGAGGCGGAATGAAGATGAACTCATCAGATGTTGCCTTCCACCGCCCGCCGAGAGTTTTGGCCACGCTCTCAGCATCGATTTCGAGGAAATCAGCCCGAAGGAGGAGGTTTTCAAAACGTGCCGGAAGCAACGCCACTTGAGTATCTGGGATGTTAAATCGGACTGGAGTACGGGGCCTGCGTGAAGGATGTCTTTCAGGCTGGTTCCGTTCGCGTACCGGCTCAACGCATTAAAAACGATTTGAACTTTAGTAGTAGTGCTCTTGTGCTCTTGTGGAGGTAATTGGGGGCGTGATTCGCTAAAGGGACCTCGGTCATGTGACCTAGATCCAGGTACTCTTGGATGACGGCCTCATACCGTGCCTTGAGTAAAGGGTCCGTCTTCAAGCGTTGTTCGTTACTCAAGAACTAAGACAACGCGAAGGCCCTGGAATGTGCCAATCCCCAACGTGATCAGGGTCGCGAAAGGGTAGCGTCACCACGTATTTCCCACTGTTGTCTCGTTTTGTCGATCGGATAAAATTCTGTTCACAAGCGGACTCAGACTCGGTCGTTAGGTTTGCCGGAACTTTCTCCACCTCCCAGAATTTGGTAAGGAGTTTGTCCAACGAGAGGTATCGCTCGAACAGGAGATTTGCGTTGAGAACGCGGAGATGCTGCGAGGAGCTGCTGCAGACACGGGCCCAGTAAGCACCCAGCTGCATATATACTCCTGTCCGAGGAGCGAGCCACAAATGTTGGGCTTAGAACTACCAAGAAGGACCGAAGGAAGGATGTCAGCTCCGATCAAAACATCAATCTGGAAGCTTTCAAAGAACTTGGGATCCGCTAAGGAAAGATCGGGAAGATCCTTAAGACAATCTCGTGAAACCGGATACGAGGCCAGATTTCCGGCCAGCTGAGGAAGGACGTAAGCTGTAGTCTCTAACTGTAGCCCGGGTCTGGAAAGGAATCGAATAGAAAAGTGACAGAGCTTCTTGGATTGAGCGGCAACTGTCTGATTAGGGCCTGAGACTTGGGCTTGGACAGTCCTGAATGGGAGCTTAACGAGGTTGAAGAGACGCTCAGTTATGAAGGTCGCCTCGGATCCAGAATCGATCAGCGCGCGCGCCTGAAAATTGCAGCCTAAATGACATATATTAATAATAGCTTTGCCCAGTAGGACGGCTCTTAAGCCAGACGCGAAGCACACCAGCACATTTGACGGATCGTCGGAGGCTGCAGCACCTGCCGGATTAGGAGCAGGGCGTGGCCTTGACGGCGTCCTTGGCTGGGACTGCTCGCAAACGGATTACCGCGATGCAACAACGAATGATGCCGACTATGGCACGTAAAACAGCTATGAGGACTCGTACAATCCCTCAGCTGATGTTCAGTTCAAAGCAGTTCAGACAGAGCTGCTTTCTCTTAATGTAGTCTGACCTATTATTAACGTCCATCTCTAGAAACCGTGGGCATAGACGCACAGAGTGGTTCTCTCTAGAGAACAAGTTACACCCTTTTGGTGCTGGAGCCACCCTGGCTTCGTACGCGTTAAGCCTGCGTGTCGGCCCGTTGGCGTTTAACGGCTTCGGCGGAACATCGTCAATGGCTTCCAGTGAGCGATGGCGCTCCGATAGAAAGGCATCAAGCTCTTTCCAGGTCGAAATCTCGACCTTGTTATGAAGAGAATGCGCTCACATGGAACGTGTGAGCTTGGGCAGCTTGGCGGAAATCATGAACACAAGAATGGAATCCCACGCCTCTTAAGGCGCTTCTGGACTCTTGAGGGATAGCCTGAATATTAAACAGGATTTTCAACTGGCTATTCACTAGCAGCCTCCTATTAAGGGTTAAGGGTGCTTGGACGCAATGGAGTACGCATCGCCACTAGTCTTGGAGAGTAGGTGAAAAAATCTCTCCACCGGCGTGATGCGCGAATTATGGATGTAAATCACCGTAAACAAATCCCTAATCGTGGGCCTGTGAAGACCTCAGTGTCGACGGGTGGTAGCCGACAACTAGTAAACGGGGGTGCGGATGCACTGACGGAAACCTGAGTGGATTGGAACTCAGCCTGCTTTATTATGTCCTGAAGATGGACAACGCTCCTTCAATAAACAGAGTAGCAGTACCTGTCTCAGAATAAGGTCGGAGCAGCTCTCGTAGCTTTTTTCCACTTTCTCCCACAGGGCACGAATTTGGTCCCGATGGACTTGGCACATGGACGGGGACAGATTTTCAGCTTTTGGCTCACACGGTCCGTTGTGGCAATAAATTTCCTCATGGCTACATCGACGGCGGAGTGAACCATTTTTGTAGTCGACCGTGTGAGCCTTGACGAATGACCTGGGCTAATATGTGGATGGCCAACTGTGGATGTTGATTTCGACTGAGAGGACCGGGGATCTTATCGGTTTAATGGAATGGAATGTGGTTTTTCATCCTCTCAAATTGGCATAATCTGACTCGGACTGCGCGGCTGACCAGAGAGCGTTGACTAAGTTGACAAAAAATAAGATTAATGAACGCGGTCACACTGAACCCAATTGACCGTTGCAGAATATATGCCGAGGTCAGGAAATCACTTGTTCCAAAAGGAGAACTTGGCACGAATTGTGGCACCAACTAAATTAATATGCACAATTTAAAAAGCGACGGCCGTGGATGAGCGATACCGAGTGGAAAAAAGGAGCGGTTTAAACACCGTAAAGAAGTTAGGGAAATCCGAAATATCGAACAAACACGCTAGAGTATGGTCACTCTGCACGTATTCGGCATCCGTTGCGTAGCGTTAGTAAATCTGAAAGTATGCGACAAAGTGAAAATTTGCAGCAGGAAAAACAATACAAAAATATGTCTCGCTACATATCAAAACACAAAACTAATAAATTGTTTGTGTATATATATAAATATATGGGACTTGGATGTTGGATTTTGGCGCTTTATTTATTAAACTTGTAAATAACTTAAATTAATTAATAATTTAATCAAATTAATAATGAAGAAAAAATTTGAATTTAATAATAAAATAATAATTTAAATTAAAAAGTATTAATTTACTTATTTAAATAATTAATTTACTTCTATTCTTGAAGTTTTATTTATTCGTCTCCAAAGAATCAATGTTGGGGCACTGTGCAGCCAAATGTGAAGCTCTATATGCATGTACGTACATATGTATGCAAAGGCAGCAGCCGTACACATATGTATATGCAGCGGTATATATGTATGTAAGTACATCCGCGTAAAAGCGCTGACGGCGCGCCCCGAAAGCATTGCAACCCGAAAACTGAACTGCCGCTGCCGATGCTAAGCAAGCGTATGGAGATGTTTTTTTTTTTTTTTTTTATTTCGATTTAAGGTACAATTATTGGGGAAAATATACATAGAAGGGGGGTGGGGGTAAGTACAGTCATAACTGAAATTCAACACCCGCGCGGTACGGCCGCGAAGCAATGCTTCGAGCGGGCAATGATTCCAGCTAATTCTCCTTCTAATGTCTACTTCGCTCCTCGATCCTGAGGTTAGTCATCAACGAGGTCGCAAAGTTTGACACTGCCTGCAAGTTATCCTCGTTAACCAGCATAGCCGGCACAAGATTATCCACTGAGATGCTGGTCCCCAGTGTGGCTTCCAGGGAACATCTTTCGCTCGCGAATCTTCTGCACGTGAACAGCACATGCTCGGCGGTTTCTTCAGCTTCCATGTAGCACCAGGTGCAGCTACTACTATCCTCGTGGCCAAGATTGCGCAGGTACCTCCGGAAGCAACCATGCCCGCTTAGGATAGTCGTCAGGAAAAAGTTAACCTTTCCGTGCTTCCACCTCGTCCAATCCGACAGCTTCGGAATCAGGCGATGCGTCCAGCGACCCTTCCGC
This sequence comes from Drosophila seguyi, assembly GCA_008042675.1. Lineage (NCBI taxonomy): Eukaryota > Metazoa > Arthropoda > Insecta > Diptera > Drosophilidae > Drosophila > Drosophila seguyi. Next base: position 11,962 of record VNJU01010838.1, read on the forward strand.
GAGGCATCCCAACGGGCTTGCGATGCCGCTAGCGTGCCTCGTTCTTCTCTTCCGTGAGTTGCCTCGAATATTACCGCCTGCTCCTTTGCCATTAGGTCCAGGGGAGGGGTTCCTGCTAATACAAGCGCCGCCTGATCTGAGACTGTCCTAAACGCGCTACAAATGCGTAGGGCAGCCAGTCGATGGGCAGCGTTCAGGCCACGGCTCTACGACGGCAATCCGCTACTGCTCCTGCGATCTCCTTATCCACTATCATCAGCACAATGTCGTCCGCAAAACCAACTAACCTTGGGGAACTCCGCACGACAACTCGACGCCTTGTGTTCCGCCGGCCGTGTCGTATTGGAGTACTCGGTCTTCGAAGTAGCTTTGCATCAGCTTCAGAAGGTAGTAAGGCACTCCGAAGCTGGTCAGAACGTCCAAAATGCAGGCCCATTTCGCAGTGTGAGAGGCGTTGCGGATGTCCAAGGTAACTACCAGGCAGTATTCATTGGAGCCACCTTTCCATCGCTGACCCGCGATCGCCGATGTGGCAAAGTCGACCACCTTGTTGATTGCATTGACTCTCGACTTCGCCTTTCTAAAGCCGTATTGAGCCTCCGAAAGACCGCCAGCCGCTGCGATTGCTCTCTCGAGCCGTGAGCTTATGATGTACTCCAGCACCTTACCAGCCCCGTCAATCAGACAGATTGGCCTGTAAGATTCAGGGTCTTCTGACGGCTTGCCCGGCTTAGGAAGCAAAACCAGGCGCTGTGATTTCCACCTTTTGGGGAAAGACCCCTCCGTTAAGCACTTCCCGAACAACTCCGCAAAGATGTCCGGGCGGAGAGAGATGGCCAACCTTAGGGCCTTGTTTGGAACATTATCCGGGCCCGGTGCCTCCGCAACCTTGATCTTCTTCGCCACTGCTAGCATCTCAGCTTCTGTGACGGGCTCCGTCACTAGTGGCCGGTCAATGCTTGCTTGGAGGGAGCTGACCGGGTTCTCCACCCTAGGGAACAGGTGTGCAATTATCTTCTCCAGGGAATCAGCATCCAGTGGAGCGCGAATCTTGGACCTATTTATTTTCTTCACAATCAGCCTGTATGCGTTCCCCCACGGGTCCCGATCAGCGGAATCGCAGAGGTTAAGGAAGCATTTCCTCTTGCTGAGCTTGATGGCCTCCTTGAGTGCCCTGCGTCACTGGTGGAACGCTACTCGCATCTCCAGGTGCGAACTCGAGCCGTACGAGAGGACATCTGACAGGAGTGTGGGTACGCAACTGCACGCCCACAGGGCAGCCTTGCCGAAAGCTTCTGAGGCCCAATTGGGGCCCTGTCCTGTCCTGTAGGGTTCGCTTAAAATTGCAAGGTCGGCTTCGCATTCTCGGACCGTCTGTGACAGCAGGTCTTGAGCTGCCACGCAGTGGTTCAGGTTAAGTTGAACCACTTTCATACGCTTTGTTCTGGGCCTGTACTGGACGCCACTTCCAGGGGGCAGTATCGGCTGCCGACCTGGTGATTCACATCCTTTCTCTTGGCTTCAGCACACCTTCCTCCAGCTCCTCTTTCGAGACTAGCTCATCCAGGTTCCGGATGAAGAAAGTCGCCTGCGGAGTCACTGCTCGAATCGAGACTCCTCCGCCTAGGACGCTGCCGATTCTCTCGCTTATATCGCTGGCAGGGACATGTGGTGAGCGCTTTAATTCTAGTTTGCCGTCTTCCTCACCTTTGCGATGCTGTCACCGATTTCCACTACCCTAGCGTCCTGTGACCGCGTAACCAGGCCGAGCACCGCGCTATACGAAATCTCGGGAGAAGGGCTAATGATCACCGCCTCGTTCTTTGCTTTCCTTCGCCTATCGATCTTTCTGGGTTGATCTCGACGAGTCCTCTCCTCGGGTACCTTGCTGCTGGCTCCCTTACGCCCCTTTTGCAAAAAAAAATATTTTATGTAAATTTTTTTATATAAACTTTCCAAATTCAGTCATCTACAAGTGCTAACGTTGCAGATATTTTTTCATAATTTTCCAGCTCAAAGTTTTTGAGAAAACGTAGGCTGTTATCTTTAAAATTGTCTTGTTCTGAACAATTATTTCTATATTCGTGTTCACACAAAGGAAGCTGAAAGCAGCTTAATGGGAGAAGAAACATTTTTATGTTTTTTTATGAGTCGCGATAAATTTAAATCTAAATCTAAATTAAAATCTAAAGCTCGTTTAAACACATCGCCCAAGGATTCAAATTGACTGTGCTTTCTGAAGTGATGTAGTCTATTACTCTTTTTTTAAGGCAAAGTTGTATTACCATTCAACCATTGCACTGTGGGCCGGATTGCCAAATAAGCGGCATAAAATCGAAAATTGTATATATCGAGCTAAAACTTAGCATATTTTAAGAATACACCACTATAAATGTTTAAGGAATGTTTTTAGTACGTTTGGCCACGCCTACCTTAACTGCCCATGGAAGACAACATAACGTATACGTGATCTGAAGTTAGATTTCGTTTTTTATACTTATATTTTTTATTTTCTTACATATTATACTGATTTTTATTATTTATAATAAACATGGATTTAATTTTTGCTTAAATAGGAATAAAAGGATATACATTAAGATTTTATGCTTACATATGTATACTTAGTGTTAAAACATTGTGCTTTGGCAAAGACAAAAAAATTAGATTGCAATTAAATGTATTTATTCAATCGTTCTCTACAGCTAATTCAAATGAAAATGGATTTATTTCATTTGAATCCGAGTCTTCCGAGTCATCTGAAATATCATTAAAACTGCTGTTGTTAGGAAAAGATGTTGTAGTACTAGGAATATCATTTTGGGGTGCTGCGAAGAGTTCAATTACGTCTTGCGGAAGGGTTTTTTTTTTATGTTGAGCTGCCCTTTTTTTAATAGAAATACTTGAGATAACGGGATCTGAAGAGTCCATAGATCTGTGAAACACATCCATCATATTATTTATTCGAGA
>VNJU01010845.1:0-10203 GCA_008042675.1 Drosophila seguyi
AGAGTTCGTCTGTCCGTGTATGTGATTTTGGTTTTCCCTTCTCCCCTTTCTCGTCGCGGCACGCAAAGTTAATAAATATTGGTGGCAAAAGGCAATTTCAAAGAGCAGGCAAGACCATCACCTCCTTAGCCGACGAGCAGAGCCGAGCAAATTCGCGTGCGCCTGCGTCTTTGAGACAACACCTAGCCTGAATCGTTACATACTTTGACGGAGTACAAAGAACATTTTAATTAAATTCAAACAAGCTAGGCGCAGATGATGACATCGAGATATTTGAAAATGACATCTGAGATATTTGCACAGCTATGAAGATATTAAAAGCAGGGAGATGGCTGATTATTATTTTAATTCATGCTATGTCATCCTTCGCTTAGGATTTTCTTTTTTAATAAATTTGCGGACTCCTGGTCTTGGCCATTTTAATCAACATTTTTTACTTAGCCGCAACATCAAGTTTTTCTCTCTTTCTTTTTGTGTTTATTTTATGCTCCGATGTCCTGAAAGTGACCGCCGCAGTGGAGGCTATTTATCCCCGCTTCCGTTTCCGCTCCACCCACCTGCCACGGCCACTTGCCTTGACTGGACTCGGTACACACCGCACTTTGTTATGTCCTGTTTGCCTTTGCTCTGCTCTTCGCTTTTGTTTGCGCTTCTTGTGATTTTTCTCTCTCTGTGTGTTCAGTTGTTGTTGTTTTTTTTTTGTTCCAGCTGCTGCGGCAAAGCTGTGGCTCAGTTTTTAATCAAAACATAATGTAAAAAGGATGCAAAATACACAAGGAAAGTGGCAGGCACTAACCCAACACAGTACACTCCCTCGGAACCATCCTATCGTTTATTTGGTTTGTGTTCTAAAAAGTGTTTGCCCTTTTCTTGTTGGTGGTGTTGTTGTTGTTATTGTTGTTTCTGTGTCGTCCATTATTCAAAGCATAATGTCACAATAAACGTAAAAGGTGCAAAATATGGCCCAAAGGCAACAAGCAAAAGCAAGTGCCAACAATGAGAGTGCGAGAGCACTGACAGTGGGCACTGCTCAGGGCACTACAGGCTAAAACCCACAAGAAGTAAGGAGAGTAAAGGTATACTTATAAAATATATATATATATTATGAGGAAAAGGTTTTTTTTTGCATGTCAACGAAGTCAATTGTCTGCTTTTTAAATACTTTTATCATTTAGTCTTTTTGGAGTTTCATTTTCAAAGATAAATTATAAATCACCAAACAAAACTCGAATGACTTTAAAAATCATTGGAAATTAATAAGTTAAGCATAAAATATATGCGATTTTTAGCGAATAAGTTTTTAGCCAAAAAAAACCTTATTAATACTCAAATTGTATGTCGCTGACTTAGTACTGGAGAATTTCAGTGCCCATAACTTACGATTTAAAACTTAATAGGCCAAAATGGTTTAATCTCTTCTAGCCTGCGTTTTTATTAGATATAATATAAGTGTAAAAATCAAATTTAGGTAATATTGATTAAATAAATATTTACCGTTATCAAATTTAATAAAAATAATGTAATATATTCCTTCTAGAGATGTTTGACTGTACTCACAGTAAGGGAGCATAACAAAAGCAACAACAACAGCAGAACAACGGTGATAACAACAACAACAACAACAACAACAACTCAACTTAATAACACTTTGCAATTGTCGCTGCCCAAGGCACTCACCCAGCTAACCCCCTTCTCCGCCTCTGATGCGTCCCCACTCCATTCAGAGGGACTGAATAAATTTGGAGAGTAGAGTCAAGGAAGAAGAGAAGTTTATCGCTTAGTCGCCTCGCACCTTTCTCTTTGCATTTGTTGCATGCCAGTCAGTCAGTCAGTCACTCATTCGGTCAGTTAGTCAGTCAACCTGCCAGTCAGTCAGTCATTCGCGTGTCCACGTGCGGGGATAAAAGCGTCAACGCAAATGACCCGCTGGCAACTTGCATCTGCATCCGACAGTTCAACGGAACTCGCAGCTCCTTCGCCGCAACTACACGGAAATTGGATTTTTTTACGGGTTGAAAATGGATATTTATCTTTAAAAAATATATTTGCTTAAGTTTGTGAATTCCATTAAGTCTTCGTGAATAACATAATTATAAATAGTAAAATAAAAAAGTAGAAAGAAATCATTTACAAAACTGAAGAATAAATGTATACTACATTAAAACTTTATAAACCAGAATCTGTTTTAATTATAAATATATTTTCTTATACAAACATTAAACATTTTAGTATACAATTACTTTGCTTTCAGCCAAGAAACTCAAGAAATCAGTACCCTCATAAGCTTCTAAGCAAAGCTAAGAAAAACTTGAAAAAAATTTAAATTATATCAAAAACCCCTCCAAGAGAAAAGAAGAGAAGACAATCTTCATTTAAAATTGGTCTTTGCTCCAGATGAAAAACTGCTAAACTGAGAAGGGAAGTATAGTCATTGACCCGAGGTGACTTCTCAGTCTCTTTCTACCTGAATTGGACCGCGTAATTTGCCTCTTGATATAGAGCTCGTAGTCCAGACCAGTTCGGCCCAAGTTGTTCCACATGTTTGTCACGTGTGGCGATTGAACCCAATTACCCTACCACCTCCCTCCGTCCCATACGAATTGAGAAACAGGCAGAGAGTTAGACAAAGAGAGTGAGCACTTCCGCCGCTAGTTTCTCCGTACAAGTACTTGTCAATTCCCGAGTTCTCTTTGCCTTTGTGATTTCGAAAATGTCAAAGACACTTGATGTCGATCAGTGCCAGGCCAAAAATCTTGCGTACTGCACTGGAAGAATAATCAATTGCTGACGAGGAGTGACATGCTCAAAAAATTATTAAATAAGGTATGAATGCAATTATTAGAAACATTAAAGAAAACATCTTCAGGCCTACTTTTCGAAGTAAAATATATTTATGGAAGATAAGATAAAGAATCAAATGATTAAATAATTATGTATGTATTTCAACTTTTCAAAATCGACACTATTCTTAATCACAATCATTTCTCCCTTCTCAGCACTTTTTTCAGTGGATCGTAAATCAAAAAGAGGGCGAGAGGAGAAACCAACGAAAATAGGGAAAGGGGCCTGGATGCGCTGCACTTGTCGTTGTCTCTCCGACCAGATTTTAATTATAGCCACCTCTACTCCGTCGGGGCGTCTGCGAAGCGGAAGTTTGTTTAGGATATTTGGCATTGTGTGCTGCTGGCATTTTACAAGCTCACGCAGCTGCCTGCATGCGGCGCCGCCTTCCCGGCACCGCTGCCCATAGGAATGCTCTCAGTTCTGCCCCATTTGGAGACTCTATTCCAGGCATCCGAGAGAGTCCATGATGCGAATTATTCAAATAGCTCGCGCCTTTGCCTTTTGGAGCGGGATGCGGGCATGCGGACAGCAGCAGCTCGACGGCTTTGGCATACAAATTAGATGCAGCGATAATCGACTATTCAGGCTGACTGCCTCGGATGCCTGACTCAGGTGAGTCACTCACCTCGCACCATCACCCACTTCCACCCTACACACACATGTCCTTTGCTGGCGAATCTTACCTCGAGAGCTGTTTAAAGTGAATTTTGCAGTCAAAAATAATCCCTTCTTTGATATGTTTTGCCGGCGTAGCTGAAAAAGACAAATTTCACATATTTAGTTATTTGTCAAAAAGAAATTTTATTGACATAAATCCAACATGAAATTAAATTTAATACTACCCAAGCAAAAATAAGAAATGTCAGGCCGGAAACACATTTACAGCGAGGTTTTAATAATTGGGTAAATTCTTGTATTTACAAATTGTTAGAAATATCAACTGTCTATGAAAGCGAAAACCATTTTAAATGGAAAATGTGTATTTATCTTTATAGATAGATGGAAGAGCTGTAACCGTACACATTTAACTAGATATTTGTTCTTACAAAACCTTTTATCAATTTATAAAAGTCAAAATTTTGTTAACCAAATTTGTCGAGTGCTGTTTTTTAAAGAAAACCCTTACATATTTAAATAATTGGTGAATAAACGTAGCTTCAGATATATAAAAGGGTGCTAAACAATTTATTTATTTTTTTCTGTTTGTACATTTCCTTTATTCGATTTACTGAACACAATAATTATATATTTTAAAATCCGAATTTTCATAAAGAATCAAGAATCATAATTCGAACATAAAACACACAATTCCAATGCACAAGCCTGTTTATAATAAAAAAATATCCCTTAGACGTGTCTAGACCGACGACAACTTTTCTATGTCAAATGGTCGCAATAAGGAATGGAAAAGAAATTAGAGAGCTGCACAAAAAAAGGCGACAGGAGCGGCAAAACTTCTGCAGCGCAATAAAAGCCGCACAGAAATCAAAAATCAACAGTGGAAGCTTGTGGGCCTGGCCAACCCCACGAGACAAGAGCAGCAACAGCAGCAGCAGCCAGGCACTCACCCCCAAGAGCAGCCAGGCACCCACCCAGAGAAAAGCAATGCAACCACCCACCGCCCACTTGGGGGTGGCAGTTTGGCTATTTGCCTTTTGCGAAGGACGCAGGAAGCGGAAGGACAGCGAGCGAGAGAGTATCGCGTCTGGATCAGGATTGCAGACGGGCCTAATGGGACAAAGTACGTGTAGCACATGAGCATACTTACAGTGCATGCTCGATAGAGTGAAATAAAGTCAAAATTTAATTTTATTACACATATTATTGGGTATAGTTTACAAGGGCTAACTTGTACAATTTTACATAGAGAGAAATACTTAATTCGAGTTTTGCGTGCCCCATAAACCAGTCTGCCAACATTTTCCCATTCGAAATAGATAGATGTACATAACTGTTCGTGTTTTTAGGAATCTTGTCAGACGACAGTTTTTCCTTTCGGGAGGCTTCACTGTACGTCTGCACAGCCAGACACTCGTGTGACAAATTTTATGATGGCACAGGAATAATAAAAAGCGAATAAGGATGCATAAATGAAAAACAAAACCTGAGGAAGGATGTACGGGAACTAGTAGTAGCGGTCGGTGTACAAAAATTTGCATTTCCACTTCATCGAAATTCGATGGTTTGAAATAACCCCACACACACACACAGACATACCATAAACTCGCACACCCCCAAAACACACGCACACACACACACTCACCGACGTAGACAGGCGCCAAATGGGGGGTGGAAAACCGGCTTGTTTTGCCGGCGAATATGCGTAAAATAACGGTAGTTGCGAGTTGATTTTCCTGATTTTACTCACCGGCGTATTTGCGGCTGTCTGATGAACGGTAAACTACAATATGGCAGACTTTTTCGGATTTACTTGGGTTTTTGATTTGCTTTTGTCTCACTTTGCATTTAATTTGATAATTTCCTCTATATCAGCATAAGTTGCTTCAAAAATTTTAGCATAACTTTGTGGGTAAACACACACACCGTCGCACACGCGCACTCACACACAGGGAGCGCAGAGCTGATGTCCCGTTAAAGAAGTGCCGCACTCACGCCCGAACACGTCCGCCTTCGTTGAAATGTGTTTTGAGTTTGAATAATACTGTTTGGTCATAGCTGCCACTTTAGCGTTTTTCCCGTCAATTTTGGCTTTTTTTGAAGAAAATTAGATGCGGGAAAAAATTGAAAATGGCGGGAAATCTGGATATTTGTTAATATATATTGGGATTTTTTCATTTTCTTTTTTATTAATTGCCATCATTGCGAAAATAATGTACCAAAGGCGTGCATACCTATACGTGATTACGTATACGTGATGCGTCTGACCTCAAAGAACGGCCGCTTAGCTTCAAGCTGCTCAAAGGCTGCCGCATTAGCCTTTTCCCGCCAAATTTTGATATAAATAAATTCAGCTTTTTCCGTTTTTTTTTAATTGCCATCATTGCAATAAAAATGTACCGGTTTTTATCTAAATATATCTGCGTGCAAGAGTGGTGCTTCATTGAAAATTTGTATCAATAGCTTTTACCTATCATCTCAAAAGGTACGGTGAATCGATCGACAACATATCGTCAATTATGTCCGAGAAAAAGCAATAAGTTCTCGGCAATTAACGTATTATTTGTTATCCTTGAACAATAGAATACGAATGAAACCGAAAGTCGGAAATGATCCATAGAATATTATCCTAATAATAGAAAGTTCTAATAATGTCACATATTATTTATTTTCCTTTTTTTCTGAATATTTCTAGCTGTTTTATATTTCTGTAGAGTCAAAAACATTTTTCTTTTTGCCCAACAAGTGCCTGCACTGAATATGGTGGTCATACTCTGTCAGCACTGTTATAAGTTGTCATACGTGTTTGAACGAACATGCTGTGCTGCCAGACTTTTGACACCCGAGGTTGCCTTGCCAGACTTTTAAGTCTCGAGCCACCAGAGTTGCCGGCACAAGGAAGAGTATTAAAAAAAACTAACGTTTGGTATTTTAAAATTAAAGCATGGTATCCAGACTGAAGAAAACTGTTCCAAAGCAGTGAGAGAGAGCGAGAGGCAAATAGTTTGGAACAGCTTGTAACCGAGGTCTGTTTCGAAGCGCGGTATCCAGTTCAGATTCGAAAATACTAGAATGGTGCAAGATTTAGGATATTATTTGAAAGCGCACTTTCAGTGTTTCCATAACGAGTCGCGGAAAAGAATAAAAATTTTAATAAAACCGATTATCCCCGATGTTTGCCTCTCGCTCTGCCCTTCACATATTTCAAACTATCGATCCCGCCACGAATAAATATGCAAATACAATACTTTGGAAATGGCACTAATATGCATTAAAGAGACAGGACGAAAATATAAAAATAAGAATGCAGAATGTACAGCTTATCGCAACTTCTGCTCCATTGTAATGGCCACTGGTGCCATCATGTTCATCTTCCTGAACGGGACACAGAACTCAATTCCAATCATCCGAGCTCCTTCCACATGTACTGGGAGCTGTCCAAGGCAGGCGCACCAGCCGGAATGCATGCCAATAGCTAAGGGACAACTATTAATATCATCAAAAGATGAACGTGTCTATTGTTTCAAATATTGCCGGGTGTCAACAAAGTATGACCTAAGCAGTGGCGCTCAAAAATTGCCGAACAACAAGTAAAAGGAGCGGTCACACTTCAAAAGAATAAGCATTTTTCCGCTGCGTGACAACTTTTAGAACTGGATACCGTGCTAAAATAAAATACAAAATTAAATTAAAAGAAAAAAGGATCATTTTACTTATTTATTATTTAAATTGCTTTTCTTATTATTATTGTTGTAATTTTGTTAAGGAAATTTCTGGCAAAATGTTCTTTTTGATAAAATACATAAATTTAAAAAAGTAAATAAAGTAAATTGGCAATCGACAAAAAATTTTTCTTTAATTGATTGTTTTCCTCTTGTATATATATAAAGAAAAATATATATTAAAAATATCGCTCTTTCAATATTTGGGCATACAAAAAATCGTGATATAAATATATCATCTCTAGAAAAAATTTATCAACAACCCTATTTCAACTGCAAACAAAACAAAACGCGCAATTTCCCTTAGATATTGATAATTTCCTATTTACCCTGCCCCGCGATGACGGAAGTGCCGCCCAAGAAGCGAAACGCTTGCGTCATAGTGCTGGGCGACATCGGGCGCAGCCCACGTATGCAGTACCATGCCCAGAGCCTTCTGGAGGAGAACTACCACGTGGACATCATCGGCTATCTGGAGACGAGGCCACTGGAGGCACTTACACAGCAGCCGCGATGCCGCATCCACGAGCTGACGGCAGTGCCGGTGACCAATCTCACGCCCAAGCTGCGACTGCTCTTCAAGGCCTTTTGGCAGACACTCAGCCTCTTGATGGCCCTTGTCTCCATACGGCGGCCCAGCTTCCTGCTCGTCCAGAATCCGCCCGGCATTCCCACGCTGATTGTGTGCTACCTGTACTGCGCAATCACCCGCACCAAGCTGGCCATTGATTGGCACAACTACACCTACACTGTGCTGGCCCTGGGCATGTCCGGCGGAGAGAAGAGTCCACTGATCCGATTAGTGCGGCGTCTGGAGCGCTACTTCGGCTCCAAGGCGCACACTCACTTCTGTGTGACGCGGGCGATGCAGGAGGACCTCCAGGAAAACTGGAAGATTGGGTGAGTATCATTAATACACGTTCAGTTAAGAACCTCTTCAAATCCTTAATTCGTCTCATTTTTAGGCCCGTTAACGTTCTTTATGATAGAGCGCCCGCGCAGTTCCACCCCATTGATCTGCCCCAGAAGCACGACCTGTTCCTAAAGCTCTCCAAAGATTATCCGCAATTCCAAAGCGTGGGTGACAACCAGTCAGATGTGGTAGAGGCCACAGCTCTAACCCAAAAGCTGAGCAATGGATGCGTGCAGTACAAACCTCAACGCCATGCGGTTTTGGTATCTAGCACCAGCTGGACGCAAGACGAGGATTTTGGCATCCTCTTGAAGGCCCTGCAATCGTACGAGGAAACCGCGCAAGCTGAGCCATTAGTGTATCCCTCGCTGCTGTGTATCATCACCGGGAAGGGCCCTCAAAAGGAGCACTATGCGAAGGAGATCGCCCGACTGCAGTGGACAAAGGTGTCTGTGATCACGCCATGGCTAGAAATCGAAGACTATCCTACTGTGCTGGCCAGCGCCGATCTCGGAGTGTGCCTTCACTGGAGCACCAGTGGTCTTGATCTGCCCATGAAGGTGGTGGACATGTTTGGCAGCGGCCTGCCCGTATGCGCCTATGATTTCAAATGGTGAGTATTACTGCACTTTGATATTTGTAATTTGATAGCAAATAATGGGATATTTGTAACGCAAGACGTCTCAATTGAAAGTTAGATAAGAGACAAACCACATACATTTGTTTTTAACTCTTAATCTTAATTTCAGCTTGAACGAGCTGGTGAAGCACGGCGAGAATGGCTTCGTGTTTGCCGACCACTTTCAGCTGGCAGAACAACTACGCATTTGGTTCGAGCACTTTCCCAAGAACCCAAGCATTTTAGAGACGCGAGCTGGCTTCCAACGCAGCCTGCAGCAGTTCCAGGAGCTGCGCTGGCAGCAGAGCTGGAGTTTGATTGCGGCACCCGTACTAGAGACATTCCTCTAAGGCAATTTGTGTTGTTTATTTATAAAAGAGTATGACAATTAAACGCTAAGACAGACTATCTTTCATTGCTTATCGCTTTTGTCGATATATCTAAAAGATCAAGGACGAGGGTTCTCGGGTTTCTTAACAATTTAGCTGGTGAGCCCGTTCTTTGATCAGAACTGACTTTGTGCTCGCTTCTGTGGATTGCCATTCTGAAACTCCTACAATCCCTTTCTACAGAGTGAGCAGTGCTTAGCTCCACTATCAATAAACTGCTTGTAGCAAAGTTTGTGCGTAGCATGATTGCAGGGAAGGAACACCATGTCATCTCTCTTCAGGGGGTCCAGGCAGATTGTGCAGTTGTCGCCGGGCATGGTGGGATTTACAGTCTGGCTGCAAAGTGGACAGTCCCTGCGCAAGTAGCGATATACCTCGAAGCACTCCTTGTGCAAGGCATGGCCGCACTTCATCTCGAGCATTTGCTCTTGCGACATAGTGTCAAGGCATATCGAGCACTTGTCGCCCGGCTTGCTGCAACTAAAAAATGCCATTCAGTGTTCGGATGTTGTTGGATGCTGCTGATTTTCGGACAAACCTGCGGCTCTGTTGGGTGAAGTGGCCTTGCCGTTTGCAATTACCGAATTCCCCAGCATCATCGTCCTCACTGTTGCGGCGGCGATGGCGATAAGGTGGCGTTTGGTGGTAAGTGGGCTGGCTGAAATAGACGGCAGCGGCAGCTGACACTAAGACGACGGCAATTCCGATGAAGATGTTAAGGTATACCATTTTGCGCCTTTAATAATGGAACAAAGGATTGAACTATATCCGCCACAAACCAAAATCAAAAAGGTTTTCAGAAAATCCCCAAAAAATGTTTTACCAAGGTGTGACCACAAGCTGTCAAATACAAAATACCAAGGTTTTTTATTTTCCTGTAAGTTGTCTTCGTGTCTTCATATTATTAAGCACGGTATCCAGACACAAGAAAACTGTTCCAAAGCAGTGAGAGGGAGCGAGAGGCAAATAGTTTGGAACAGCTTGTCCCCGAGGTCTGTTTCGAAGCGCGGTATCCAGTTCAGATTCGAAAATACTAGAAAGGTGCAAGATTTAGGAGATTATTTGAAGGCGCACTTTTAGTATTTCCATAACGCGTCG
>VNJU01010846.1:0-14024 GCA_008042675.1 Drosophila seguyi
TCATAGTTAATAAGTTTATCCTATAAGTAAATATAAGTAGAGTAAGGCTGCGGCAGCCACATGCGATAGTTAACAAACTATCCTCCCTAACCCGAGCTCGCTCCGTTAGCTTGAAAACGCCAAGCGCACACGGACACACACACACAGGCACACACTCGAAACCCACCACGAAAAAGTAGGTCACATGACCTACGACAACGCAAGAATAGCAGAGGAGAGAGCGAGAGAGCAAGAGATCACGCCATACAATCAACCCCCGAAATTTGGCACGCGCCCATAAGAGAGAGAGAGAGAGGGCGATCGCGCCAGAAATTTCTGGAATGTCGAGAATGCAGCGGGGAAAAATTGCGCAAAGCAAAGCGTCGAGGAGTCGGAGTAACGAAGCCATCGGGAACAGAAGTAAAACTTTGTGCAAGCGGAGAAAAAAACAAATCTAAACATGTGCAAATTTTCCGTGTGATTTCGTGTGTTGTTGCCAAAACTAAGGTCTGTCGAGTGACACCTTAACGGAGGAGCAGCCAAGGAGGAGTCACCAGGAAGCAGGACAACGTCGAGGGAGGGAACGGCGATGCCCAGGACCAGCGGCGGAGCAGGGCCGCTCCCAACTTAAAGCTGCGTGTGCGAGCGGAAGCGAGACGGGTGAGTGGCATCTAGTGAACCGCAACGAGGTGGCTACGCGTGTGTTTTAAACCAGTAAATCTTGGCAAGCCTCGATGCGGTGTCACCGTGGAGTCCGGTCAGACCGACTCTAGTTAAACTCATAAGCCTTAAGGCCATGTAACGGTGCCGAGAGCACATAGCGGTAATAAATAATTAAAAGTCGAACCCAGAAATACACAAAGAGAAATCTTCTGCCGGAACAGGAAAAAAAACTTGTGAATAAAAAAAGAGAAAACAAATAATATAATAAAAATATGTTGATGGAATTATACTGAGAAAATTTATGGAAATAATATTATTTGGGAAAAATTTAGAGGGAAAACAAAAGGCCACCAAATTTAATTTAAAAATCTGAAATAAAAATGAATGTGCAACTAAGGAAAAACAAATCGGAAACTAAACCCCCGATGCTCCAAAGGGTTTAGTTGTGCGAAGATAATATAACCGCGACTTCTGTCTAGGGTCAGGCAGAGCCGACCGCATGGTTTAAGGCCCGAGAGGCGACCCAAATAATTATTCCTATTTATTTATTTTCCCGGCCACTCATGAGGTGGCCCAAATACGCGTAGCCGATAACCCTTTCGCTTAAATGCTGATCTAAATAGCAAACATTTTCTTTTTTTAACACAATAAGTAACCTGGTGGCTGACAAATCCCATCTCATGTCAGTCCACCGCGTCATCAAAGTCACCATGTCCCCCAATCTTTATAAATTTTCTGTAAAGGGACTCTGGCGGGACTGAGATTATATCCTGGCCAAAGAACTACTTCACAATTGTAAACAAATATGTGAGCCAATCACATTTATTAACAACTAATATTTCCACGTCTCTTTTACTGAATATATATATATATATATACTCAGGTGCAATTTTTTTGTGTAATGACAAAAATATAACAATTATTATCTTCAAAATATATTTTTTTTTTATTTTCAAAAATAAAACCCTTCTCCTTTCAAAAAAAAAACTCACAAATAGAACATCTCATTTTTCTTTTACCGATCCGTTTCATTGAAAATATAAAAAACCACATAATGGGATGGTTTAGCGATTCAAGCGAGGCAAAAGATAATACTGCCAACGTAGTGAATGAAGTCAAGATAATAGACCACAGGGACGATATAAATTCGTTGCGAATCTTATTATTGATAATAACAGTAGTGTTAGTTTTACAATTCTTGCTTACAATTTATGTTAAGCACAATAAAATTATTAAGAAGCGATATATGAGTAGAGCAAACCATTTGGATCAGATTAAAAAAAAAAAATGACAAATAATAATAAATTCCAATATAAGAATGGAATGGAGTGGAATAGCGAAACGAATAGACGAATTTCGCTATAGGATTAATAAATCATATAAATGCATAAATAGAGATGCAGTAATAAAAGCAGAAACGTTGAAAAACCATACAGAGATAGTAGTTGGAGAATACAATAATATAGTTACCATAGTAAATAGCTATAAAAATAGATTCACACCTGAGCACAATCACAAATGTTTAAGGGTAATAAAATCCTTAAATACAAGATTAACTATTCTGATTAACGTGCCAGAAAGCCTAAATCAATTGGTGGAATTCGATCCCGACCAGTTCAAAAAACTAGACGAATCCATTCAATCAGGCGACGCTGAATCCGATAGTGACATTAAAACACTAGAAGGAAGTGATCAAATTAAATATAAGCCAGAAAAAATATCGTTTTCCGAAATGGCACAGACACTAACAGAATTTATCAAGCTAGCCACATCTCTAATACCAGAGTTTGACGGTAGGCACGAAAACTTACAAAGTTTTTTAGATGCTCTAGAACTATTAGACACCTTAAAAGGCACTTATGAGACGACAGCGATAAGCCTTATAAAAACTAAACTTAAAGGCCACGCAAGGAATCTCATAAGTAATGAGCAGACAATTGCTGCCCAACTGTCAAGTGCAGTAAAAGGAGAATCGGTAGAAGTTATATCTGCCAAGCTCCTCAATCTGCAACAGAAAAATAAAACGGCTAACCAATACACCCAAGAGGTGGAGAAACTGACAAAGGCCCTTGAAGGCGCCTATATCAGTGAAGGTCTCAGCCAATCCCTTGCAAATAAATACAGCACTACAACAGCTGTAAAAGCCATGACACAAAATTGCTCCATTGATAAGGTAAAACTTATCATGCAAGCAGGCACATTCACAAACATGAATGAAGCCATTTCTAAATTTGTCAACAGTTGCACGGAGGTAACAGGTCAAAGTAACACTGTACTCTGTTATCGACGAGGTGCAAATAACAATAATAGGAGGAGGCCGAGGTTATAATCGTGGCAGAAACAGCAACCACAACATATACAACCGAAACAGCAGTTACAACAAACAATGAAGACGAGGTCAAAACCAAGGAAGAGGCCGATATAACTCCAACCAGGGCAACAATAACAACAATGTAAGAATGTTGCAAAATACGTCGGAAAACTCACAGAACCCTTTAGGAAACAATCAATAAATGCAAAAGTTCATTCCATCAATTACAGTCTTAATATATTCGTAACTTTCTATAATCATTCAACTGAGAATAAACTAACATTCCTCATAGATACTGGTGCAGATATCTCACTTTTAAAAGTAAATTCTGATAATTTCAAAATTCACGATGAAAAAATAATAAACATCCAAGGCATAGGCCAAGGTGTAATAAAGTCTCAAGGAACAACCTCAATAGAACTTCGATCAACAAAATATATTATTCCACATGAATTTCTTTTGGTAGACTCAAATTTTTCAATTCCATGTGATGAAATAATAGCTATTGATTTTATAAAAAAATTCAACTGTCAACTAGATTTCAAACCAAGTGAAGACTGGTTTATAATAAGACCACAAAACTTAAATTATACAATATATGTTCCGATAACATAAAGCGCTGGCAACAATACAGTTCTTCTGCCAGCCAGATCACAAGTTATTCGGAAAATAGACATTATTACCGTAAATGATTACATATTCGTTCGTACTCAGGAAATACATAATGGAATTTATGTTGCAAATACAATAGCAGCATCCAAACATGTATACATTCGACTTCTAAATACAACTAATTTCGACCAATTGGTCAAAGTAAACAAAATCCAATATGAAAACCTAAAAGATTATAACATTCATAACACCAATCCAGAAAATGGAAGCGAACAAGTACTTTCAAAACTAAAGAAAAATTTTCCAGAGCAGTTTAAAAACCAATTAACAGAATTATGCACAAAGTGTATTCAGACTGGAAACCGAACCAATATCAACAAATAATTTTTATAAACAAACATTAAGACTTAAAGATGATGAACCCATTTATATAAAAAACTACAGAAGTCCGCATAGCCATATTGATGAAATTCAAAAACAAGTAGGGAAATTAATTAACGACAAAATCGTAGAACCGTCTGTATCTGAGTACAACAGCCCACTCTTGTTAGTTCCGAAAAAATCATTACCGAATTCAGAAGAAAAGAAATGGCGATTAGTAATTGACTATCGTCAAATCAATAAAAAACTTCATTCGGATAAATTTCCACTCCCAAGAATTGATGACATTTTAGATCAACTTGGTCGAGCTAAGTACTTTTCATGCCTTGACTTGATGTCAGGTTTCCACCAAATAGAACTTGAAGAAAATTCAAGAAATATAACAACCTTTTCAACGAGCAATGGCTCATATCGCTTCACGCGATTACCATTTGGCCTTAAAATAGCACCAAATTCATTTCAGAGAATGATGACTTTATCATTCTCTGGCTTAGAACCTTCTCAGGCATTCCTGAGAATGAGAATGATGGATGACTTAATGGTGATAGGATGTTCCGAAAAACACATGATTAAAAATCAAGTTGATGTTTTTAATGTATGTAGGAAATATAACCTAAAGTTGCATCCAGAAAAATGTTAATTTTTTATGCATGAAGTGACATTCCTAGGTCACAAATGCACCGACAAAGGAGTATTGCCAGATGACAAGAAATTTGACGTCATCAGAAATTATCCTGTCCCTCATGATGCGGACAGCGCAAGACGATTTGTAGCATTCTGCAACTATTATCGTCGATTTATAAGAAACTTCGCCGATTATTCACGGCACATAACTAGATTATGTAAAAAGAATGTCCCTTTTGGATGGTCAAGCGAATGCCAAGAAAAGCTTATGCACCCCACATAATTACAATATCCTGATTTTCGCAAAGAATTTTGCATTATAACGGATGCTAGTAAACAAGCTTGCGGAGCGGTTCTAACTCAGAACCGTGACGGGATTCAGCTCCCAATAGCATATGCATCTCGTTCATTCACAAAGGGGAAAAGCAATAAGAGTACAACGGAACAAGAAATAGCGGCAATTCATTGGGCAATTACCCATTTTAGACCATACATTTATGGCAAACATTTCACTATTAAAACGGACCACAGACCATTAACGTATTTATTTTCTATGACTAATCCCACTTCTAAATTAACTCGCATGCGGCTAGAGCTTGAAGAATAGGACTTCACTGTAGAATACCTAAAGGGAAAAGATAAATTCGTAGCAGACGCACTTTCGCTTATAAATATAAAAGAACTCAAGGAATTACAACACCAAGTCCTGAAATTAACTACCAGGCAACAAAGTAGACAAGAAAATACCTGCGCAGATAAGAATAAAAAACAAGAAATCTTGCTTAGGCAAAATCTTGAAAAAGCTTCTAAGCCAAACGTATATGAAGTCATTAAAAATGACGATGTACGAAAAGTAGTGGCCTTGCGTATGAAAGAAAGCCTATGTTATTTCAAACAAGGCAATAAAATCATTGCAAGAATAAATGTTGGTGATTTGTACACTAATGGAATTCTTGACTTAGGTCAGTTTTTCCAAAGGCTCGAATTGCAGGCCGGTATGCAAAATATCACTCAACTAAAATTGGCACCGCATGAAAGAATCTTTGAACATGTTTCAATAGAGAATTTCATAATAATGGGCAATAAATTATTAAAGAATTTGAGAGTAGCGCTACTCAAGCCGGTGACCATAATTAAAAATGTAAAAGAAAAAGAAGCTATAATGTCTACACTACATGATAATCCTATGCAAGGAGGTCATTCTGGCATAACTAAAACTTTGGACAAAGTAAGAAGACACTACTATTGGAAAAACATGAGTCGTGAAATAAAAGAGTATGTTCGTAGATGTCCGTCAGATATCAAAAACGACAATCGACACAAAGACCCCTTTAACAATAACTGATACCCCAATATGTGCTTTCGACAAAGTAATAGTGGATACAATTGGACCACTACCCAGGTCTGAAAATGGTTGCCATTCCAGTACCGAATAAAAATGCAAATACTGTCGCAAAAGCAATATTTTAATCCTATATACTTACGTTCGGTCCAATGAAGACGTTCATTTCGGACATGGGAACCGAGTATAAGAATTCTGTAATTAGTGACCTGTGCAAATATCTAAAAATTGACAACATAACGTCAACAGCACATCATCACCAGACAGTTGGAACAATCGAAAGAAGTCATAGAACATTCAATGAATACGTACGTTCATATATATCAGTCGACAAAACTGATTGGGATGTATGGTTTCAATATTTCGTTTATTGTTTCAACACGACCCCCTCTATGGCACATGACTATTGTCCATATGAACTAGCTTTCGGCAAACAAAGCAATTTGCCACAACATTTTAATACGGTAGATAACATTTCTCCGTTGTACAACATAGATGACTATGCTAAGGAAGCTAAGTTTAGATTAGAAAATGCTTATAAACGAGCAAGAATGTTGTTAGAAAAACGTAAGGCTAAGAGTATGGAACAATATGATAAGAAAGTTGTAGATTTTAAAATCCAAGTAGGAGATAAGGTTTTACTTAGAAATGAAACTGGCCATAAATTGGACCAGGTATATATAGGACCTTTTGAGGTCACAGGGATAAATGATAGGGATAATATAATAATAAGAAGCAGTAAAAATAAGCTGCAAACAGTACATAAGGATAGGTTAAAGATATATAATCAATGAAACGTTAAAAAACAAAATAAAATAAAAAAAGAGGTCTGATCAACCGAAAACAAAAAAGAAATGTACCTTCTTTTAAGAAGATTAAAAATGAAAGCATAAAGTAATCGTAAAAAAAAATGAATTGTCATTACACACAATGTTTCGAGACAAAAATTGTTTCTAATAATTAAGATAATTAAGAAATAGTATATTAAAAAAAAAAAAAACTAAAAAAAGACTACATATATTACGTCATTTCTTTAAAAAGGGAGGTGTAGTGTACCTACCCTTCGTATATGTAGAGTACATACATTGTGACTTTCAAAATAAATAATAAGAATAAACTACGCCAAAAGACCACAAGCACTCCAGCTCTTGAAATACGATCTAACGCTTATACATAAGCCGATCGCGTGGGAATGCTGAGCATGCACTTTGCAGCTCAAGTGGCCAAGCTACATATAACATATGCATGCCTTCTGCATACATATGTATATGTATAAACGTAACTAAAATACATAGATATAAGCATTGTATGTGCGGGTTAGCTGAGCCCAATATCAGCACACATATTTCATTCGAATAAAGACACCCAAATTAAACAGACGATCTGGATAACTTCAAATAATAAGAGGGAGACATTTCGGAAGCATTTTAAATCTGGAGAACTTCAAATAATAAGAGGGAGACATTTCGGAAGCATTTCAGGAGGGGTGAGCGATGAAATAAAAAAAGGTTCGCAAGATCATATATCAAAACGAAGAAAAGGGAAAGTCAATCAAGCCAGGAGCCACGTCCCACACCACTCCTACCCCTCATAAAATAATTGAAAAGTTCTTAGGAAGATTACGACTAAGAAACAATGGAAGGGGTAAGTGGTGAAATAAAAAAGGGATCTTGAGAAATTCTTTCGAAACAAACAAACAAAAGGAAAGTCAATCAAGCCAGGCGCCGCAAAGGGATGAACCGCCGCACCATATCACCCTCGTAGAAAGGAAAATTTCCATTCCGCAGGTATCAAATAGCTAAAAATAAAAAAAAATCTGAAAATAATACCCATTTTTCCAAAAAAAATTTATTTTGCTTATTTTAGAAAAAGTATAGTTTTATTTTCTCTCAATGACCAGAAACGATGTTCTAAATTTAAATACATTTGAATTATGTTAAGACATTTTTTTGAAGCGTACAGTAAAGAAATGTCATGCACAAGTATCAACGCCTTGGATAACATAATTTTGAGCCCAGCAACAAGATGAGAAATGTTCGCCGTGTATATTTGAAACTAGTGGAAATCGCACATCCTTTTACAAAAATATTTTAATGACTCTTCCAGATATTTGGAGTGTTCAGGGAAAATTTGTTCCTTATAAATTGACAAAATTTTTTTTACTTTTAAGAGAAGTTGAATTATTGCCATATTAGATAAAATATTCTTTGCGTTGGCGGTAAACATTTTATAAAGTTGTTATTGATTTTTGATTTTTGATCCGTAGTCGTCAGCTTGCAAAGATTCCCAAAAATTGATTGAAGAAATGTCTTTCAAATTCTTAGACAACACATTGAGCTAAGCCAGTCAATTATTATTATTATTAGACGATCATGAATGAGAAGGCAATTCACCTTTGTATTCATCTCACTTGGACTAGTTTGTTCAGTAGTAATTTTAACATCAATTGGTCTCGACTTGACAGACTCATTTTGATGGGAGAGATCAACAACTGCAACTGGGCTCTTAGCCTTAAATTCCGTTGGTGATAAAAGTGGACGAGATTCTCTGATGTAATAGCTTTCTTGAAATCTTGCATACATGTCATACAAGACGGAGAATCGATTTTCATCATACTTATTATTCAAATCCTCATAGGGAAATACATCAGAATTTAGATATACCTTTGCATTTCTCACACTGTTTGTAATTAGTTCACCATTCAATGTGAATGCAAAATTCTTCAAAGTGTAGAAAGCTTTCACATGGAAGAACATATAAATATTGGTTTTGTATTGTGATACGAACTTCGTCATTTGTCTTGAAGTTTTGTTGATATGGAAAATAAGTGTGGTATTCCTTTTCAATGATACTATCATCGTTGATAGGCTTTTCTTGAACATGAAAAATGTCATTCATTTGAAACTACTTTTTTATATTAAATCCAAGTGTTTTTTAAATCAATTTATTTTTATTGATTGAGCAGTTCGATTTTTTGAAGATACTCTGATGACAACAATGTTGTTTTCACTTCAGCATTTGATTTAGTAACGTAATAAGGGAGCGAAGGACAGTCTTTTTATTATAGATTATCATTCTGCTGATCGTAAGTGTAAACGAATTGTTACAGTTTCCCCTCGTAAATTTATTAAGTCTCCGTTCTGGTCAGTTATCCGTACTTCGATTGTGCTTATTTCTATGCAGTTGACAGGTAAATAAATTAAATTCCGTGGTGTAATGATCATTTTATATCCAGGTGGTACATTTATTCCAAATTCATGTAGCACATGATTTGGTCTATTACCGACATATGGTCCCCTAATAAAAATGCATTCCAATCTAATAGAATTTACTTTTAAAATGTTTATTGGATTATCCGAGTTGTAAATTTCATCATTATATGGTCTTAGTTTTCGTTTATTTAATCCAAATAGCTGACCAATTGATCGTTCATGATTAAAGTATACAGTTTCATTTGTATAGAAATCAATAAGAGCACATTCATAAGAGCACTTATAACTGAAGTGTTAATGCAATTGTTAACGATGCACTCATTTTGAAGCTTGATTTTGAACTGTTTTAATATTTAACATCATGTACTATGATGTTATATGCATTTTTATATTATAATATAACAAATTGATCAAAACCTTTTTTATATAATTTCATCCTCTTTCGAAATTAGGAGAAATCCAAACTTAGTCTCCCAACACTTTCTTGTTATATTCATAAACGAATCATGGCTCATATCACTCCCTACATGATCTCGATAAATGTTTCGTAAGTTTAAATCATCTTGATTAAACATTATAATAAAATTAGCATTATCTCAAATTACGTGCTTTGGCACATGGCTATATGTCTGACTCAGGTAGAATAAATCGACTGACTTGTGACGACCTATCGAGAAAAAGCTTCGTATATTATCCTGCTTTTCTGATCCGACTTCATCAAATATCATAATGGAATTGTTTTTAGCTTCTTGTGGTGATATAACGCTGTCATTTGATGAAAATGTGTAGTATCCCATTCCTCGTATTGGTTTGATAAGTTTTTCCAAGTACTCATACTTAGGTTGAAATAGGCCTTTTGAAAATATATAAATATTTTCAAATTTGAGCCCATTTGGACTATCATTTAGGCTTATCATCTCATTCGTTTTCCCACAATTTGATGGACCAACAATTAAGCCTCTAATTGCATTTGGTGCTGTGCTGTGGCGTGGAGGTTTATTCTCTCCATGCCCTCCGCCCTCAATATTTCTAGCTATGATGCTCTAACTATGATGCGTTATTAAACGCATGTTATTGTGATAAGAACTTCATTCAATGACAATCTCTTGATAATTGAGGTTGTTATAAAATGGGCAAACATCTTTATAATATAATCAGTCATAAAACAAATGTCAAACAGGGTGCTGGTCTTATAAATAATATAATTGATGCTCTACCCTTGTGACGATCTGTCAGTGCTCGGGTAGCTCAGGGATGGCCAGGATTCATCTCAGGAATTTATATTTGGTTTGGTTTGGTTTGGTTTATATTTTCAGGTGGGGTTGCTGTAAGAGATTCCGACCCGGATCCCAGAGGAGAAGACGAGAGATTTACAAAGTAATTGGATATCGGGTCTTTATTGCTAGTTACAAAAATCTGTTTCACAGTCGTTTGAGCTGGCTGCTGTCTTCGCAGCAAATCCGGCGTTCGGTCGGTTCCACTGTCGTCCTGTCCCGCTGAGAGGCCGATCAGGTCTACCCAAAGTGAGAAGAGTTTTAGAGGCCGATCAGGTCTTCTAATTAATGAGAATAGTTTGAGAGGCCGATCAGGTCTACCCAAAGTGAGAAGCTCGGGTCGGTGAACCGAACCGGAATAAAATATAATACGCTAGTGGTTAGTTAGTTATCATGCGGGCTTACCGGGCTCCTCTGGTTCCTTACCACTGATCCTTGAGTCTGCTGGTGGACTTGTCGCCGATCGCCTTGCCGAACTAAATAAGCTCTGGAGGGCTGGGGTCCGCTTTATATATCGGTTCGGCATGGTGTGGTGTGGCGCATATTCCAACTTATTTTGGACTTGTTTAGTGTGCCCGCTCCACTTTTGCCGGTGTGACCCTCCATTTGCCACAATGGAGCGCGCGCGCGGGGATTTGAATTTAAAATTGGTTTGTCTCCTTTCACGTCTTAGAGTTTATATATGTTTGCGTATGACTCCATTTCTTTCTCTTAGTTTTCTATCTATATATATATATATATTTATTTATTTGTAACGTTTGCGCGCACTATGCGTCACACCCTTTGAGGCTCATTTACCTGGCTATAAATTCTGTGGACCTGGGACTAGCTAGAGAAACGATTAGCTCGAGGTGATCGTGGAATTAATGGCTTAGACGAAGCGTGTATAATCCATAATAAAGAGTATTCAAATAGTAAGGACCTAGGTGATCGCCATAAAGCAGGCTCTGTTTTAATTGATAGGGCTTGGAATCGTGTAAAAGCAAAGGATAGTAGTATTGAAGAGAGCTGCAGCTTATTTTGTTACAAACATGATAAAGGCTAAGAAAAAATTTGGAATGGGAACAAAGCAAGTGAAAAAGAAATCAGTAAAAAATAGCATGCATCAATAATCAAGCATGCAACCAAGGAATTGAAAAAGAATAAGCCACTCGTGAAGAGTTAAAGGCAAGCTAAATTTTAATCAGATCCCGATTAATACGGGGTTTGAAATTCTTGGAGCTTCCCGCTTCAAGGGAAAGTATGGGGAAAACGTGAGGTTGGAGTTGGTAAACTATTACGTATACCTCCCAGAGAGGTATAAGATTTCCAAGCAAAACAATAAAAATCAATACAAATTTAAATAAAATTATACTCATTCTAAAATAAACTAATAACATTTTTTTTTTTATTGGGAAATCGGATTTATTTTCAGATTTTTTCTTTAGTTCTTTAAAAAACAAAAACAAAAACATATTTATATATAAAATAAAATAAAAAGATACAATTTAAAACTTGTCATTTGGGATTGAGAAAACTTAATTTTCACCTTGTAAATTTTTTTATTGTTTTCAGAATGAATAGCCAGGTTTGATTAACTAATCTCATCTGGTCCCATCTGGTTTTCTGATATGAGCTATAAATGTAATCGCACTATAATTTATTTTTCAGTTCATTCTTTAACCGCAAAGGGGAAATAACCAGTTACTTTCAAGACAAAAAAATGTTGCATAATTAATGAAAATATTTTACACCAATTGACAAAAATTCGAATTGCTCTTAAGAAAAAAATCTCAGAATTAAAACAATCCCAAACACGAAATATTATGGGACTGGAAGAAACATTTATGCCTATTACTGAACCATTGAATGAACTTGTTAATGATAATAAAATACTGTATGGTATGTTACCTAAGGATTATGTTAAAGCAGAGACTGAAGTAAAAACTAAGCAAAAAAACACTTCATTAGACAATGATACACCACTAAAAAAAATTAAACTTTAATATTATGATACAAATAAACAAAACTCCGCCCCTAAATATAATGATGATCCAAATCATATTACTGGAGTGTAAAGACAAATATTGATAATGAAGTTGATGACGAGGATGATGATGATGAAGATCTATTCTATTCTCAATCGGCTATAGAGGAGGATGAAGATGAGCAAGAGGAAGACTCTGTTGCTCCTGCAACATCACATGTGATTACAAGTCAACAATTTCTTCACACATCATCTTCGATATTGGATTAGAGTTCACATTAGTGAACTCGCTCGAGACCACTTTTTGTATAAGACATATGGTCCTAGAAAAAATG
This sequence comes from Drosophila seguyi, assembly GCA_008042675.1. Lineage (NCBI taxonomy): Eukaryota > Metazoa > Arthropoda > Insecta > Diptera > Drosophilidae > Drosophila > Drosophila seguyi. The sequence continues at coordinate 12,700 of VNJU01010846.1, forward strand.
AAAATGGGCAATTAATGCTTGGGAGTAGTCATAAAAGTGTTTCCAATAATAAAATTGAATTTGATGATGGTCAAAACTGGCAGCTTACAAAAGGATTATATTCTTGAATATGTCATCACCTACCACAAAATTATAATACAAATGGTTTGGAAATTTACAGACAAATTTGATTAAAAACGAATGTCTATCTGAGAAACTTTCTTCCAAATGGGCAGGAGAAAGGAACAAGGGCATTGAAGTATTTGGAAATTATTAAGCTACTTTTAGCTAAATCTCCGATAGCCGAGTCTACACCAAACCAAGCTAAAAAAAATGGTAACCTATAGTTGAAGAATTACGGGAGGCACAAATAATACTGTAATATATATTTAGAGATTTATAATAAAATATGGTTATTTACATGTGTCTGTTGACAAGTTTGGACGCTATATTGACGAAAAGCAGAGGTCTAACCAGTTTAACCGATATGAGAAAACTGCATCAGGAATTTACGTAGACACGGGTGGAAATTTTAATATTAAACAAGAAAGGAAGATAACTTAGGCATGCCGAAGTTTAAATACCCTTGCAGTTATTAGAAGAAGAAGAAGAAGAAAAATGTTCTGACTTATTCGCTTTCTCTGTCATAAAATAAATGTTGCCAGTGCAGAATGTTGCTGGCTTAAAACGTTGCAAGCAACAAAGCCAAAGAGATATGTATATTCCTATGGCAGCTATATGATAAAGTGGTCCGATTTTGATCAAATTAAATCCGAAATTCTGGAATAATACAAAATGGCCATGCCTCAAATTATGAAAATATGTGGAAAATGGGCTTAGATAGATTTTGTTCTCAAAATTTTCCGATCGGTCCTATGGCAGCTATATAGTCGTCCGATCTGGCCGGTCCCGACTTATATAGTAGTGAGAGCATATAGAACACTATTTGAGGGCTAAGGTTCTGTTAAGGAAGCGTGCGCGCCCGTCGCCGCGCCGATCTGACTCAGCCAGTGGGAGTTGGCAATCACATGCCGACTACCAAAGACCGACCATACGTGGTGAAGAACCACATCCTGCTCGAGGTGCCCCTGCTCTAGACTAAATATGGCGGATCTAGAGAGGACAACTCGAATAAATCCGTAATCACCGGTGTTGCCGTACCGTGCCCCTGTGATGAATGGCACTACGTTAGTGTGTCTTTATCCGGTCGTACAAGCGCCCGATCCGGGGTATGAGGCTCTGCCCCGGGGGATACTCCTTTCCTCATTACTCGTGAGACCAATATATGGATACCAACATTAACGAAAATGAAACAGGGTGCTCTAGCAGCCCCACATCGATTAACA
>VNJU01010847.1:0-117422 GCA_008042675.1 Drosophila seguyi
TCGGTTTTCTCTCAAATTTCAGGGGCAAAGTTCGCGTTATCAAATTTCTCGGATATTGCCAGGCGCACTTTTGCCACTGCTCAGCCTTCGACGAATCTGTCCTTCGTGGAGCTGCGTCAGATGAGTAACGCGTCCAGAGCCCACCTCACGGCCCGAGGTCCTCTCCCCCTGTACAAGCCCTTGGCCGGCATCACGGAGCAAGAGCGCCCGCTGCCACAACACGAACCGGATCCATTCGCTCTCATGGTCCCCTTGAGGGCAGGTAATTCCCCAAGCTGGTCAAACCAAGGACCGTCCAAGACTGTCAAACCGGAGGGGTATTCCCGGGTCCAGAAGGAATCTCGAGTCGCGGCCATGTCCAACTGACTCGGCTACTTTTCTGGTTGCCAGTCGGTTCCTAAATAATTGTCGCCCATTTATCCACCACCAGCTTGGTGAATGCCAAGGAGCAGAGCATCGTGAACATCCTGCAATCCTGCAACAGTTATGGCATCCTTATCAGCTGTCCTGAAAAAGCTATCGGAGAAGGAGCACAAGTTGCGGGCCGCCCAAGTGTGTGGCTTGGATCAAAGGTACTCACTTTTCCAAGGACTTTTACGAATTTCACGAAAATTGAAACTTAAAAATTATGGAGAATCTATTTGGATTTTAACTCGACTTTTATTAGCTCGAATTTCAAAATGTTTTCAAGCTAAACTACTGATTTTTTTCAATCGTTTTCCTGATATGACCGAGCCCCCCTTTGCATTCCCCATCTCCGAGAAAAGGACGAAAAGAAACAGGATGATTTTTATGCAAATGACGGTCATACATCATTCTACAACCTTTGAAAATCTCTGTTGTAATTTTGTAGAAACTTATTTTGGTCCCGCACTCGTACTATATTCTACACTTTCGCATTGTTTCAAAATTTTAAAAGTCGCGCAGCAAGCAATAGTAACACTTTATATTTCACTTTTTTATATATAAACAACTATTGCCAGAAAATGGTCGCAAACCAAGTTCTTTCGTTTTTTATTTTTTGCCGGCATGATTAGCGTTTTGTCAGATTTTTCGAAGAACAAATTTCCATAGACTTTTCTTTGTCATTTTCCTGTTGGCTGCTGTGCGTGTGTTCCCTGTTCAAAGGGTTTGCCGAGCCAAAATATTTTCATTAGGCGTTAATTATGTTTGAGCCAAAACACATATCCATAGCCTCAGAGAGGATGCCGCCTAGGATTCCCTGTAAAAACGGTGGACTGTAGGCAGGACATGCAGCATGATTGGCATATTTCCACGTGACCACGACTAATGGTTGCATCTTCCTTGCCATTTTTGCTAATCATCTGCGACAAAAAGCAACTACAAAAAGATATAGAAAAAGGGGTGGAGTTGGGTGAGACTGGAAATGGAAATGGAAACCCAAAAGGAAACCCAAGGGCCCGACGGAAATAAATGTAATTTATAACGACTGCCGATCCGGACAATGCAACTGCAAAGTTGCAGACTTCTCGGGCCGTAAAAGGGGAGAATCGAACAGAAGTTGGCACTGGAATTAAAACGAAAAAATTGCAATCCACCCTGTCATTAGATGCCTTCAATTGTTCGCAGGACTCTATTGTCCCTGATCGAGGGGAGAGTACGGACTTCAGACTTTAGAGTTCGGAGTTCGTAGAGCTGCGAGCGGAGGGGCTCTCGTTGACAGGGGGATATAAATGTTGTGATTTCTTAATTTTTGTTTGCATTTTTCTCGAATTTAGTAGGCTGTTGAGGTAATTACACTAATTATATGGCTCCGACTTTGAACCTCTTAGGGGTAGCTACCGCTCCACACACCCATCCGGAGGTCATCGAGGCCGTAAATCGTATATCGTTACTCGATGAGCGGGAATCACTTGAGTGGTATATATGTAGGTTTTCTATGGCAGTAAGGCGGGTGTTAAGGGTCTAACACTATAGGAGTACTGCGCAAATTTTGGATGAGATTTTTTTGTTCGGGAATATTTTAATTAAGGGATTTAGGTTCCTTATAAAGGATGTTTAGTATGTAGATTTCCTACTTCTTGAGATTATATACAAGAAAACCTTTTAAAAAATGTTTTTGGTTTTAAAGAACAAGTTTTTATGGGAAAAAGTATATGTAGATTATATTTTTAGTGACTAAATACTGAAATTTATATAATTTTAATATTTTTTAAAGGAGTTTCAGGCTTCTTTAATAATATACATGATTTTTCTGGCCCGCATATATAAAATTCCTCACTTCCTATAAGATAATTTAACTCCAAATCCAGAATTATAATAATTCTCAGATCCAAGTACCCTGCGATTTCTATATCCCCAAAAATCGTAGTAGTCTAGAAAACACTGTCGTAAGCATTCTGGCTTCTTATAACCCTTCGAGTTTCATTCAAATCAAAGCTATCACAGCCACAGTGTCAGACGCTTTCGGAAACATCTTAAAATAATAACCGAGTCAAGTCTGTTATATATATATATATATATATCTATATATTTTTTTGAGAAAACTAAACACTAGGAATTTTGGGTAAATTTCAAGTCTCAAGATGTCGCACATTTCCCCGGTCCAAGCCAGGGAGTCCATGTAAGTTGAGGTCTTGAAAGGAGGAAATAGTTCCCGAGATGACCGCTCTCTCTTCCAGCTCCAGATCCACGGAAACGGATAGCAACAAGCTGGCCATGTACGAGCTGGCCACCTGTCGGGCCGAGAATTATCTGCTGAAGCAGCGAATGACCGAGTGCGAGGGCACCATACAGAGTCTTAAGCAAATGGTGGCCACCATTGCTGAGAAGCAGGTCGAGGTCCTTGACGAGGTGCTGGAGCTACGCAAATATGTCCTGATGCCGCCCAAGAAAATCGCAGATATGTCAACATCCACCGCTCAGGATGGCATCTCCGAGCCGGATACCTATATGCCGGATTCTGATAACGAGGAGTGGACTTCATCGCAGGCTGCACAGGTCTTCTCGCCGTACATTTCGCCGCAGGCCTCATCCGATTCGGGCTCAGAGACCGATGTCGTTGTCGCCGCCCAACCGATGGAGCAATACGATCTGGCTACCAATACTATGCCGGCATGGAGCATCCTTTACTCCATCAAAGAGGAGATTGAGCCGGAGGATTCGCAGGAAGATTGTGTGATTGATTATCAGGTTGAACCAGACCTGGGGCAGGACGAGGACGAGGCAGAGGAGGACTCACAGAACTGGGCCGTTGGAGGCGATAACTAAGAGCACTCGCAGTTTTACATAAATAACTGAACAACGAAACAAGTTTACAACAGAAATACAAAGTTAATATGAGCATCAGTTTGACAATAGCTTCGTTTCTGGGGATTATCTGGGCAAGTCCTTGGGCTCATTCGGGGAGGTTTTCCTGCGCTACCAAATGACCCAAAACTGAGACATCATCATTAGGGCGGCACCATGGAAATCTGTGGAAAAATCATCATCGCCGAAATGAAATGCATACGAAATGAAATTGAGCGAATGTACATACTTTTGGGTGGTGTTTACGCTTATATTATATATCCTTATTTTATATATATACTATACTGTGTGTGTGTGTGTATGTTTCATGGCCAACTGACATATTTTATGCATTTGGCATTTTGGCTGAAGTGGCACGGAATCAAAGCCGGGCAAGGGACAGGCCCATAAATAAGTAAATAAAATGCTGCATAATTTATGCATTTAATGTAAACAGACAATTTGGCGCAACTTTTTACGGGCGGCAGGGGGGGAAGACGGAGGCCAAGACATCATGTTGCAGGGAAATCAGGTAGCGAGGGGGGTTATACAAATTATTAAAGTCAGCAGAAAAATATTTTAAAATGGGAAATTAATAATTTCAATATAGCCATAAATGTATGAAAGATATTTAAGCAGTTCATTCCTTTAATTAAAAATTTATTGAACCAAATTTTAATTAAATTTAATTAATTTAATTACAACTGAAACCAAAAAGAGGTTGTTTTATAAGTTTTACAACTATTTATTATTATTTTAAAATCCTTAGATATTACTAAGTTTTTTTATTTAGCTTTAATTTTATTAAGTAAATTGAATTAAATTTTATTAAGCAAATTTAATTAAATTTTATGAAGTAAATTTTATTAAATTTTATTAGGCAAATTTACTTAAATTTTGTTAAGCAAATTTAATTAAATTTTATTAAGCAAATTAATTCAAATTTAATTATTTTTTTTAAATTAAATTAATTTAAATTTGATTTTTTTTTAATTAAATAAATTTATTTAAATTTGAATTGATTTGCTGAATAAACCATTTAAAATTTGTTAGTTTTTATAAGTATACAAAAATTTCAGAATTTAATTATAATAATTTATATAAAATCCCCACGATCCAAGGACTGTGCAACCGCCCCTCGCTAACCTTATTCAAAAATGATTTCAGCTGACAGCCAACAGTCAGCGCCGTGTCAGAAATCACAGGCCAAAAGGAAAAAAACACCCAAAAGAAATGCGAACAAGGTCTTGTTGGGGTGTGGAGAAAAAGTGGGAAAAAAATAAAACCAGGACGAAGGACGCAGGGGAGAGACAGCGGCAACGGGACAGGGACAGGGACAGGCACTTGATGAGCAAATCAGGGCCATGGTTCATTGACGTAGCAAATTGGAACTTCCTCTGGGAGCGGCGATGAAAATGATGACAAGGATGTGAATAAGGACGAAGGACTCCCCGAAGAAAACTTAAGTAGCGCCAGGTAAAATGGGACTGGATGGATGGATAGCAGTGGAAGTGGTTGGTGGAATGGAAATGGAAATGAAAATGGAACCGAGAGCGGAAGTGCAGCATCCGAGAGTGCGTATATCTCCGAGATACGCATATAAATGTAACCGATAAGCGAAGCATGGCGAAGTGGAGGCAACTTCTTGGATTACAAGACATTCTTCAATTTACCAATTTTTCCCTGCTAACCCCTTGGCCATCCCCCGTGCTCGGAATTAAGAGCACAACTTGCCGCATTCATTCGCCAATATCTGTCGCATCTTTTGTGCATGGACGTCCCAGGGCCCTGAGAGTTTGTTTACCCCTCGGATGCGCAGATACAAAGATGCGCAGATACAAATCGCATTACAGATTACAGTGCGAAGCGTGTGCGAAACGATCTCGTCAGTTGATCTCGCGATGAGCTCGTAAAACTGATGGGAAACGGAGCCGGATGATGCGCCTGCCTGGGCACATCAAAGCGCAAGGAGACTGGGATTGCTTATATAAACCATACTTTGTTGTAGCCAATAAAAAAAAATGGATGATGGCAACAAGGAAATACAATTCAAAACAATATTGAAAATCTAGAAAATATAGAAAAGCAGCGGAAATTCTTACTTAGAAGTGCTTGAGATTAGTTACTCTTCTTAAATTCTCAGTTTAATTTTTCCCAAGAACTCTACTTCTTTTAACAATAAAATTTTATAAATATTTGGGCACATCTCCCGACAGAAATGGATTGAACTACACTTTCTTTAATGAAAGACATTTATGCACATTATAATTATGATCATCGGATATATATAAATGAAGACTGAACCAGCATCTTTACAGAGTGCAAACTTGACTTAAATTTTAATGCCCTGCAAGGTTATGCAAAATTTATTAACTTACTAAAACCAAAATATTAAACTTCTTGTTTCGAAATTCAAAATTTTAATATGTAGAAAAAGATTTGTCTTATTTACTTCACTTTTTCACCCAATTCTATTGTTCTCTATGCCCATATGCCACTTTTCGAGGAGTTTTAAACCGACGTGTAAATTAAATAAGTTTGTGGTTATTACAAATTATTAAAAAAAAAAAAAAATAGAAAACTGACGGGTAACTTGTTATAAAAAATATATATGAAGATACATGATACATTATATAAGACAAAAAAAAATTATTATGTTAGCAAAAAAAAGCCACAAGTGATATAATATGAGGATATATCTTCCAGGGGACCATAAAGTAGCTAGAAAAATAGGCCCAAAGGAAATGGACATGTAACCACATCAAATGTTTATTCGACTTGTCGAAATGTTAAAAAAAAAATAAATATATAGATAAATTGAGTAATTTAATAAAGAAAAAGAAAAACCAGTGTTGCCGGTAAGGCAGTGTACAAAAAGGTGTTTTACATTTCCACCTTTTCTCCCATTTCTATTGTTCTCTTATGCCCACATGCAACTCTTATAATAAAAATTAAAATTAAAAAAAAAACAGAAAATGCTATTTTATTTGAAAAAAAAAAACATTAAAAGAAAAATATTAATTTAAGTAAAAATAAGAGACAAAATATAAACCACGACTATTTACTAGAAGCCTTCAAGCGAGCAGCACGAAAAATAGGCCCAAAGTTAACGGATGGATATTTGTTAAAAAGTTAAAAAAAGTATATATATATATATATATATATATATATATATATATATAAATTTATGAAAAGTAAAAAATTAATGTGTTGGCAAATAAGGCACAAATGATATACCACGAGTCCATGAGCAACGTGATTGTCAAACAAGCAAGTTGCTAGAAAAAAAGGCCCAAAGGAAATCGGCAGGTAACCACATCAAATGTTTATTTGACTTGTCCAAATATTAAAAAAAAAATATGTATACATTAGGCTAATTTAACAAAGAAAATTAAATAATAAATAAAACAAGTGCTGCCGGTAAGGCAGTCGAGACTGAACTGATTTTGCGGAAAAGAAAGCCTTAAAAAAGAAAACTTTTACAACACCGAAAAGTCGTAATAGCCTTTTAGCTTTTTTTTTCTAGCTACAGCCAAATAACAGTTATGTTAACTAACAGGGCTTAAAGTAGGGTTGTCATTATATTATTATTATTATAATAACAACAAGATTTTAGTTAGTTATGGTTATTAATTTAACATATTATTACTATTAACTTATTAATAAAATATTTCAAATACTAGATTCCTCTTCGACTCTAGAAATTTTCAGAAATTCCCAACTAATTTTGGCCATTCCTGGAACCCTTGAGTTCCCTTCGAATTGAGCCATAAACGCTGGTCCCCCTCATTAATAACCATAATTTCGATGGCGCTTAAAATATGTTTGACAGCCTTAATTGGTTCTGTCTTTGGTGATCGACGCGTGAGGATCGATGCCCAACTGGTGACTGCTGAATGGTTAATGGATAATGGTTAACGGCTAATGGCTACTTCCGCCCCATCGACTGGACATGTGCATATCGTGCACATCGCGGGATCTTCGCCTTTTCGCCTTTCCTCTCTCTCTTTCTGTCTTGCATTTCCCTCGTTTTTTTAATTTAGTAATTTGGGCTCATTAAAATGGTTCCGCCACCAGGCGAGAGCGCGAAGTGTCATTCCAAAAAGGGGGAACGCCGCGACATGTGGGAAATGAGCTATAAAAAAGTATATATATATATATACATATAGGATATAGTATGCCCGGGTAGGGGCGGCAGAGGGCCCAGGAAATCGAGAGAGACAATAGAATTGCGGCGGTAATTGTTGGCGTTGGTCATGGTGAACCGTAACAACAGCAACTGTCAGGGGGACCCTCGGAGGAATCGGAAGAAGGAGAAAAATAAAAATAAAAAAAAAAAAGGAAAACACCGAAAACCCCGAATTAGGGGAACGACTGGGACAAGTGCAGGGCCAAGACGCGGAAAAAAGAACACGTGCGTGGGAGTAGGGGCTCTAATTAGGCCCAGAAACAGCGAAATACACGGAGAGAAAATTAAAATAAAGACTGAAAATGGTAAAATATGTAAGGTACATTATTTTAAAATAAATACAAGTAAAGGAATTTGATATAAAAATTGAAAAAATAATTTTATATCAATAAAAAGTCTAGAATTTATCGCATTGAGATTAAGATTACTTGGGCAAATCTGTATACTTCTTAAAAATAGAAAAGAAAGCTTAAAAAAACTACTAGACTTTAAAAACACCTGAAGTTCTTAATCACTCTGGCTTAGCTCATTAAAATAAGAAATTTAATTCGTTATTACAATAAATATAATTAAATAAAAATATAAAAATGCTTTAAAAATTCATACAATTTAATCTAGACAAAGAACAAATTTTTAAAGCGTTCTTACATTACATAAACTTTATTTTTTAACATTTATTTAAAAGAAAACATAATGCTTTTTATGTCTTTTACAAAACAAGAGTGTTTTTTAAGCTTGATTAAATATAATTTTTGATTTATATAAACCTCATTTTTTTTAGCAAAATTTAAATACTTATTTAACCGAAAAATGTAATGCTGATTTATTGTTAGTTAGGTCTTAAACAAAAAAAATCACAATTCTTTTTTCTAAATTTAATTAATATGATTTTTGCCAGAATTTCTTTATTACTTCGTCTTTAAATGTAGGACCTGCTCCAATTTCTCTCTCTGTAACACTACAACATCTGGCTATAGCTTCACCCTTTCGGGCTAACCGTGTTTGTTGTTACCGTGATGTTTGCGTAGGTTTATGTAAATTAGCCCAAGCCCAGGTCGATGGGTCAGCGGAAGGCCGAGGACGCAAATGATTCCCAGAAGGCAACAGCAACTGCAAATGCAACTGCAACTGCAACTGCAACTGCGTAAGGAGGCTGGGTGCAACTTTTTTCCCTTTCATTCACTCAAATGGTAAAGCAAATGTTTGTGCCAAGGAGCAGGCACAGCGAGAAATGTTTAAATACATTTAAATCATAAAATTAAAATTAAAAAATAAATTCATTTAAATAATAGAAGAGTATTACCAGTCTTCAAATATATAAAACATTAAAAAAAGGCATTTTTAAATTAATTTATAAAGTTTTTATATAAAATATTATATATTTTAGATGGATTTTATATGCCTTAAATTTATCAGACATAAAATTATATATCTTTACACAAATCAAAATTAAATATTCACAAGAAACCTTAAAAATTCTTTGAAATTTACATTAAATTTCTCTCTCTCCTTAAAACATTTACAAATTTAGTACATATTTTCCTTCAGTGCCTTTCCGTGCAATATTTGCTTTCGAAACTTTATGACATTACGTTTTTCGGGAGGCTGTCATAAACCCTTTTAGCGGCGTGCGCGCAAGGACCTCACAAAGCAAGAAAGGAAGGCGGCGGCTCGCGGCTCGCTAGAAAAGGATCACAACGGATAGAGCTGCATAGGATCAAATCGGTATATATAAAACGCGGACCACCCTGAACAAGCAGCCACTGTTGATTTTTCGCGGTCTAATAAAAACTGGCCAACAACAACAATATAATGCAATGGAAAACAAGACGTTCGAAAGAGTTGTACACGGCACTTTTCCAAGGAAATCACCAAAAACCCTTCGGTTTTCCGCTTGTTTTTCCTGGGTGTGAGCATTTGCATAACGCCGCCAATGCCGTAGATGTCGGTATTTGTTACTATATAGGAAAAGGAATTATCAGCAAAAGTATTTCGAGAACTGAGACTGAGACTGAGACTTTATAACTCACATAAATTTAGAAATACTTTTTTGTACATTTATCTGAGAGTTAGAGGGTTCTAAGCAAGTGACAAATTTATATTCATCAAGCCTTGGACTCTCACACCTTAGTTAATTGCAATTTATCATAAATTAGTTATTTGCAACCGGTTTTTTTTTGCGTTAATATCGAAAGATAGTCTGTGAGAGGTGCACTTGAACTTTGAAAGCTACTAGTCAACGGAAAGGGGTTGAACCTTAGATAATTTTTCTACTCAAGGTTTTTTTTTGGGTAATATATTTTTTTATATAAATAAAAATATATAAAGGTTGTTTTGTTATGCTTAAAACCGATAAAACACTTACTTAACTTAATGTTTTACCTGAAGCCTTAATGTCTTTTACCATCTTTATTCTCATAATATTATATATTATATATTTCCCCATATGATATGATATGATAACTCTCCTCCTCGGGTCCACCCTAAATCCCATGCAAACTCTAGACGCCCCGCAGAAACCTGAACTTTGTTTATTAAGCTCTCCGGTGGGCGATGACGGTGACGTAGCTCTCGGCGGAACCCGAAATACATGCGAATCCGAATCGAAATGATCAGGCCACCGGGCAAAGGCCTCAGAACCGTCTGATAAGCTATCAGCTGTGCCCCCCGCCCGCCTCCCCCCGCCGACCTTTTGTCAATAAATTCTAAATAAAAAAAATTCGCTGAGGTGGCATTTGGGGAGGGAGCAAAACAAAAAAGGAAAGAAAAGGCCGCGGCCACTGATCCCACCTGGGGAGAGAAAGTGCACAGGCCTCGTTATCGTTATTTAATAGTTTAACAAAATAAATCTTAACATATCTCGGAGTACCAACAACACACCACACACACGCCAAAAAATAAAACACAATGAGATGGCATTTAGAAAAAAAAATAAAGAACGTAGCAAAGTTTATTTGAGGCAGGCCCAAAGTATTTACAATTCTATGACGATGGGGGCTCTGCTCCCGCTTAATAAAATAATGCTGTTAATGCCGATTATCGTATATCGAATATCGGACATCGCTAAGCGGATGGCGGTTGGCGGATGATGTTGGATGGATGGATGGATGGCTATAAACAGTCGACCTTGAGGTAAATGCGTTGCTCGCTGGCCAGCAGCGCGAACTTGGCATCGAAGCGTATGCGCTCCACGGTGCGATCGCAGATCTCGACGCGATGCTGGTGGAGAAAGTAGATGAGGCCGAGCTTAATCTGGAGCAGGCCAATCTGCATCCCAATGCAGTTGTGGGGACCAGCACCGAAGGGCAGGTACGACATGGGGGCATGCAGGGCCTTGTTTGCAGCACTGAAGCGTTCGGGGTCAAAGCGTTCCGGATCTGGCCAGTACTGCAACAGAAAAGAATTCATATGAAAGATAAATATATATAGGATTCGAGCAATTACTTGCTTAATTAATAAATAAATTAATACCCAAGTTATAGCTCACCTTGGGATCATGATGAATGGCCAGATTGGATATAAAGACCGGCATTCCCCGACGGGCATAGCACTCGGCATGCGGCCTCAGGGAATAGAAACGCTTCTTGTTGATCGGCGTACACTCCCTTTCCAGGAGCGGCACAATCGGATACTTGCGCAGTGTCTCCTCCACAACCATGTCCAGAAATTGCATCCTGGCTATCACTTCATACGACAACTTTCCATTGGGGTTTTCCCCGAACGCCTCACGTATCTCGCGACGCAGTCGGGACTGCATCAGCGGCTGCTTGGCCAGCTCGTAGAGGGCAAAGGACATGCTGGACGAACAGGTCTCGATGCCGGCCAGCTCAAAGGACGCCGCCTGGGCGGCCAAAAAGTCGCGATGGTGCGTGAAATGTGACTTGTCTTTCTGCAGATCCGCCTCCTTCTTCAAAGTCAGCAGCATCTCGATGAGATCGTTGCGCAGATCACCGCCGCGCTCCCGCTCCTCGATCACCAGCTGGATCACGCGGCGCAGGAATTCCGCATGCGGTTCCGTAAAAAGTTTGGGCCTCAGCAGAGGCACCAATTTGGGCATGTAAAAGATCACAAATAAATCGATTATCCTTCTCATGTTGGGCCGAAATAAGTCCTGACAATGTGAACCGATTTCCGATTGCGTATTCCGCAAGCTGTACGATCTCAGGCCAAAGGCAATGCTGGCGATCATATCCGTATTATATAGATCGCAGACATCCTTGATGCTGACTATAGCCCCGCGTTCGGCGTCGCCGCGTCGAAGATCGCGAGTCAGACGCTTCAGATACCACTCCAAATCGCAGCCAATCTAAAAATAAATCACGAATATATATATTGCAAGCTATAGAATAAATTCGAATCGATTTTATGTATCCCCCTGATAAAAGCACGATTTCCTGTTTGCTTTGCATTTATTAAGAGACTTAGCCCTCCTCTACAAACATTTCGTTCGACGTGTATCGCTTAGAATTTGCATTATCAGAATGATTAGTCATTTCCGATTTTTAAAGTAGTTTTTTGTAGTCTTGTTTGGTGCCTTATATTATACGCTTCGATTTGCATAATAGCAACACTGCGGCTCTCTACCAAGAGAGTTTCAGTTAAAATGTGTATAATATGAAAGTTCTTTGGGGAGAAAATGACTCGATAGTTTTGATCTTTGATAAGAAGACCTTTGGTAGAAAAATATTGGCCACAATGGCCACCTTGATAAGCCTCCAAATAGGAACACGCGCAGTTTAAAGATACCTTTTATCAGACTCCGACACATACCATCTTAAAGTTCACTTGACGGTACACAGAGAAAAATTAACTGTGATTTATGAGTATTCTTAAACCAAAATTAGTTACCCGACCATAGAATATGTACTTTCATAAAATTAATTAAGTCTTTTTTGAAATATTAATATTACAAAGAAATTAATTATTATTAGTTAAGACCACGGTTTTTTTAAACTAAACATCTGAAACCTGTGGTAAATATAGGGAAAATTGATTGACAAGTTGATCACACAAATAAAAGGCTCATAAAAAATAAATTTTTAAAGAAAATCAAATAAAAAATTTTTAAAGAAAATCAAACCTAAAATATTTGGGAAAATATTTTACAAAATCTAACCAAATTTTCGAACATTTTTAAATCAATTTTTATAATCTGAATAATATTTAAAAAATATTGGAATAAATTTTGAAAATATCTGTAGGCTCTGAATTAAGAAAATATTTTCAAAAATCCAGCTTTATACTCAAAATATACAACATTTTTAAATCAAATGTTATAATTTTAATAAACAATTTTAAAAAATATGACTAAATATTCCAACAATTTTTAAAATCAAATTTTATAATTTAAAATTTCATTACTTATAATCTGAATATTGGAATAAGTTTTGAAAATACAAAAAATATTTTTTAAATAAATTTAAATATTCGTATACATTTTTAAATTAAGTTAAAATGTAAATACTATATAAATATTTATACTTCAAGGGTCAAATATTTAAAATAAAATCTAAAAGCTTTTTCAAAAAAGATCTCATTTATAAATTATATATACAATTTACACACTCCCCGTTTCTCGCAGTGCACGAATTTCTGTGCCGCGTTAACCCAACATCTGAGGCCGTTCGAAAAAAAAACTCAACTCACGAGCCCCATGACTCACCTCCTCCATGAGCGAGAACATCTGTTTGAGCTTGGCGCCGGTGAAGGCGGGTGCCAGCCTGGTCCGGATCTCGCGCCACTCCGGCTGCTTGGCAAGGAAGAGGGAGAGGGCGCCCATCTTGTCGCTCCGCCCGTCGCACTTGGCGAACCTGTTCGAGAAGCTGACAAAGTCCTCGACGAGAACGGTGCGCACCAGCTCCAGGTCCCGGATGAGCAGGGCAGGTTGATGGAACAGGTATATGCCCACCACGGGCTCGTTGCGGAACCGCTCGTCGAAGTAGAAGCGCCGCAGCTGCAGGGCAAAGGACTCCTCCAGGCGAAGGACACGGCTCAGGTTGCCGAGCAAGTGCGTCGGCTGGACGAACTTTACGCGACGACGCTGCCAATAGACGTAGGTGCGGCGTGACCATATGAACACCGCCGTCAGGATCGTGACTATTGCCAGCAGGATGTTCGTTGAGTATACCATTTCCGGTTGCTGCAAGGATGCGGGACAGGAGTAGTATGGATACGAAAAGTGCAGGATTATTAAATCGTCGATTTTGAGGCTGATTTTGCACCTGCTTCGGACTTTTTCCCTGTAGAATCACACTCGTTCTGAGCTTTTGAGCTAAAAAATCCTTTTGATTTCTCCAGAAGAGATCTGATATTCCTTAACCAGTTTTCAAGACAGTAATTTCCAAAAGAGTCCTGTATGTATTATATTCCCACTACTTTTTACTTATACTTATGTGGTGTTTATCCAGTCATTGTTCTTGTTTTTAATTATTTTTAAAGCTTCCCTAAAGGATCGTCTCGCTTGTGTGTTTTTGTTTCCTCCTTTTTTGTTTTCTTTGTTTCCAGGTTTTTATTTCTTCAATTCGGTTTATTTTACATTTCATTCATTGAGGGTTTCTTTTTTTGGGTTTTAAACTTTTAAGCTCCACAATTTTTCCTTGTTTCCGCTGCTTTGCATACTAATTTTTAAGCTTCCATTTTATTGTCGATTAATTTTATATGTTATAGAAAATTTTAATTTTTATACCTATCTATTATTTATTGTTTCTTTTTGGCTTTGAATATTTTGTTGAATTTTTCTTTGATTTTCTTTTTGTTTTATTTTATTTCTGTAAATTTCAGTATTTGTCTGTGAGGGCTTTATTGCTTGATAATTATTTGTTTTTGCTAGATAATTTTTTGTGCCAATTATTTGCTTTGGTTTGTTGTTATTGCTTTTATCGTGTATTCCTCCTTTGCTTTGAATTTTAAGTTTCGTTCTTTTTTGCTCGGTGTTCTCATTTGATTTCCTCTTTGCAGCTCCTTTCTCGAATTGTTGACGTTTTTTTTTTTTGTGGTGGTTTTTTGCGGTTTCGCTTGTTGCCTATCCTCGGCGCTTTTGTTGCTGTTGCTCTCCCTGCTTTCGTTGCGTTCTGGCTGTGGCGCCCTTTCGTGCAGCAATCTCGCCGCGTGTTTTATAAATAAATACTTAACAAATTATATCACATATTTGAAACAACTACAAACAAAAAAACGAAACCATAAAAAAAGGTTAAGATCGGTATAAATATTTAAAATGCAAAGCACAAAAACAACGCGACGTCAACAACAAATGAAAAAGACGATTCGGAAGAAGCAGAACAGCCACGCCGAACAAGCCGTAGAAGAAGCAGAGCAAGATTAAGAAGCAGAGGCGACTGCGATAGAGAGCAACAAAGAGAGCGGTGGAGCGAAAAGAGAGTGAGAGAAAGAGAGCGGCCAGAAATTGGGCGAAAGGCAAAAACCGCGGATTACGAATTGCAATTTCCGAATTGCGAATTACAAATAGTAAATACAAAAAAAAAAATTATAAATATAAACGCTGGCTAGCTCCACAAAGCGACGCTTTCAACTGATGCGACGTCGACGGCGGCGGGCCCCACGAAGGCAGCGACGCCGGCAGCAGCGCAACTCGATGGCCTTTTATCATGTGGTCGCCGGAGCCGGAGAGCAGAGCAGCGACCGCAGACGACGCCCCCATCGTTGTTTTTTATTAACCGCAAGTTTGCGGGTGGGCAGAGAACAAAAGCGCGAGAGAGGCAGATCTCCGCAGAACGTGAGAGCGCGAAGTAAGAGAGTCGAGTTTTGGCGAGAAATTTGAAGAGTCATCATGCTCAGGCTCTGCAGGCACATGTGTGTGCCTCACAGTGGATCGAAATGAGTGGACAAGTGGGAAAACGCTGCAAAGCAGGTCTTTGCAATTAAGGTGACGCACAAATAATGAACTTCAATTCTACACAGAAGATATTAATTATATCTGAGAGTAATTAAATAACAAAACTGTTTTCAATTTGACCAAAAGTGGAATGAGCCATATGAAATGTATGCTCTAGAAGCGTTCAATTACTTAAATTTCCAGCAAGTATTTTATGAAATGTCTTCTTAAGCTAAAGTCATTTTCAAATCATATATTTAACTAAAGCAAACATTTATACTCGTATAGAACACATGTCTATAAAGAGGCGATTCATATTCTTGTGATATAATTTAAATTTCAATTTATAAAATTTTATTTAATCTAAGCAAATATTCTAAAAAAAAAACAAATTTTCCAAACGCTCCCATGGCAGCGAAATTATTGAAAACTGAAAAATAGCCATTCCTTAAATTAGATGAAAATATATTTAGAATTGTCAAAATTATAATAATAATAAAGAAATCTTGATATTTTATTGTTGTAAGAATATTATCTAAAGATATTGTGAAAGATTCCCACTGTATGTGACAGAAAGATGCCAAGCACAAAGTAGACCGCAAATAAAAGTGACGATTAAAAGCGAAACTGCGCTATCGTCGCTGCCGCTGCCAGCGTCGCTGCTTGCGCTCCACGTGACGGCGACCGCGAATCTTACAATGAAAACAAACGGGGAGAGAGCACCGCGCGAGCTAGAGGAGAAAGAGCCGTGCCTACGGGAGAGCAACAGAGAGATAACGTTGCCGGGTGCAAGACAATGGACACTTGTTGTTATTGTTGTTGTTATCGGAGCAGCTTTTATTTTGTTTTCTGTTTTGTGTTCGTGGGCCGATTTATAAATAAACGCGCGATTGCTTTTGCTCTGCTTTATTTTTTTTTTGTTACTTTTGCCTGTCTGCCGATTCGGCTTCTTCTTCTTTAGATTTTTTGTTTTGTTGTTGTTGCGCCCCAGCTGTTTTGTTTTCGCCTCTTCTTCATCGCCAGAAAGCGAAATATCGAAAAGTGCCCTGGTTAGCTTCCAGGGCTGCGCATTGCGAAAAAGCAACACTGCGAGAAAGTGCGCGGCAAAATTGAAATGCTGATGGAAGAACCTAGTGCGGTTTCGCAAATGATCGATATGTAGTGGAGACTCGATAAGATGAATAATAAAGTGAATGTAAAAGAGGATTGAAAATAATTCATGTAGAAGACACAATAAATGTATAAAAATTCTTAAATATTTTATTAATTTTTATTTTATTATCAATTCTTTCTCTAAATGTGGCTTTTTTTGAAGGACCACTGTAGGGTTAAGTAACTTTTCCGTTCAGAACAGAAAAAACCCCACACTTTGTTGGACAAATTGCCAAAACAGAGGAAAAAGGAAACTCCATTTACAACAATTGACAGAAATTTGCACTTGGTGTCGATGGTAAACTTTCGGTTCGTTTTCCCCCTTACCTCATCCGGAAAAGTGTGCTAAAGTTACAAATGTGCAACATTTCCGCTTGTTTGTATGTCGTCTACTTTTGGGACACGACACCGAAAACTGTTGGCCACATTGATGGCTCACATCGGTTTCTCAGGGGTTATAGAGGGTGCTTTAGGGGGTTAAGTCTTGCTTTGATTAAATTTCACGCACGACCGCACGGCAAGGGTTTTCCGAAAAGGTGAGGGGGGTTTTTGGAGATTCCCCGGACTTTACACAAATTCAGCACAGTTCGATTCGTAAAGACGCACCTCGGAAAATGGTGGAAAATATCTCAAGAGTACTAAAATTAAGATAAAAAAATTTGTGGTAATTGATTTTAAGTACACAAAAGGGATTTAGTTGGATATATTTATCAGGTATTGGGGTTATATGTTTTTACAATTTAGAGAAATCCTTAAATAAAACTGTTTTATTGTAAGTTCTAGAAAAATCCCTTTAAAATTTATCGTAGACCCTTACTTTAGATTTCTGACTTAAATACATTTCATTAATATATTTTTTCATATCTTAGTTTAATGTATATTATTATGTATATCTTGTTTTTTTATTCATATAAAATTTTTAATATTGTTTTATTTATTAAGATTACTGAAGAAATCCTTTTGATGGAGGTTTCGAAGGCATTATAACTGTTTTTCTATTTT
The DNA here is from genome assembly GCA_008042675.1 of Drosophila seguyi. Taxonomy (NCBI): domain Eukaryota; kingdom Metazoa; phylum Arthropoda; class Insecta; order Diptera; family Drosophilidae; genus Drosophila; species Drosophila seguyi. Next base: position 17,424 of record VNJU01010847.1, read on the forward strand.
TTCTGGATATTATAATGTATTATATATTAATATTCTAATATTGATCAGCTTCCACAACCTTTAGACTTTAATTTGTAAAACTACCTGAATGCAACTTTGCAGATAGATTTTCTTCTATTCCCATTATGATCTTATTATATCATATATAATTATCCTTTTGCAAGCTGCAATTTTTAAAGATTTCCCACTATATTATCAACATCTTGGCGAGTGCTCACTGTACCGAAGCTGTGTCAATAATCGCCGTCACTTATGCACACAACGGCTCTGCAAACACCAGCGCACTTGTCGCAACAAACCGCCTTGGCGTCGCCCCCTTGCACCGCCACTCCTCCCACATCGGGGGAAACCACCTTCCTCCCCTGTACCGCGGTGCCCACCCATCAAAATCAGCTCAGCGCAAATCAAAGCCGTCTCAATCGACAAATGACAAACAAACAAACAAACAAATAGACAGGCAAACAGGCAAACATTTGTGCATTTCAAGTCGCTGGCAGTGACAGTGGGTTAAGTGTGGGCGTGGCAGGGTGGAAAATTTGCTTTTCCTATTTAGTTTTGGGCTGTGCGCGACTTTGTTTTCATTCCATTTGCGCTGTTTGCATTGGAAATCTTTTAATTATTGTCACGCATCCATCCACGTCTCTCCCCCCTGACAAATCTCTTCCTTCAACCAAAAGTAGTTGCCACTTGTGGGAGTTGCGTCAGGTGCTAGGATTTTCCGATTTTCCGGGAATTAATTCGGATATTTAATCTGGGGTAGGGGGATTTTTTGAATTAGTTTTAAGGTAATGCGTAATTTATAATGGATTTTTATAGATATTTAAATCTGATTTGAAAACTTAAAAAAAATGTATTTAAAGAATTTCTTAAACAAATATATATCTATATATATATTTAAGTTAACTCACAAATAATTAAAATACGAATACACAGTTGTACTTTCGTAAATAATATAATCCACCCTTTTGAAGTATAAGAAACAAAAGAAAATATTTGCAAAATTTGCAAAAGAATTTCCTTTACCCTTCTCCACCCCCCCCCCCCCAAATTTTCCATTTCCCATGCAATTTGCAGCCCTTGTAGTTTTGCATCATCTCCTTGTAATTAACCCTCCCCATATATCCATGAAGATTTCTCAGATATTTTCGAGAATGCCTCATTAGCAAATGCTTACGTATCTGTATCTGCAAGATACACACATCCTTCCACCTGCCCGCATTCCGCTTAAGATACACTGACCATCTACGAAAAAATAGAAAAAAACACACACATGGTCCAGTAATCCCGGGCTCTAATCCCCCGTTTTGATGTTGCACCGCTTTTTATGGGATATGTGTGGCATATATAGTACGGAGATCGAGATAAAGTGCGCAAAATAGATGCGTAATTTGACGTTAATGTTACGCTAATAATAATCTGTCAGCAGGCATTATCTTTCGAGAGAGGGAAGGCAGCTGATCCTCAGGATATGTGCATGTGCACTTGGAGAAATTTAAAGAGATGTTTTAAACTATATTTTTGAAAAAGTAATGATGTTTGTAAAATTAAGTACTTCTCTGTTAGATTGAAATATTTTAAAAATTATGTATTTTATTTATTTTAAATTACTTATTTATTTGTTATCATGTAATTGTGTTTTTTTGCAGTGCACACATGTGTATCTTGCCAGATTGCGATCGTGTTGTAATGTGCTTAGGACCTTTTCCTTCCTTTCAGCTCGCTTCCTTGGCCTAAGTTGCATTGTTGTGTTTGCCATTTTGACGGGTTTCGATTACTCCTTGTTACCAATTTGCCCCGACCTCCTTCTTTACTTTTTTTTTTCTTCCAAAAGGATCCAGATACCGTAACAGAGACGCAGCATCCTTGAGTGTCCCTTCATGTGTGTAATCCACTCGGCTCGTTTCTGCCGAAAGTTAAATGATGCGCACCTAAGTTGAGAAAATTTCAATTCCCTTATCTTGTTTTTTTTTTGCCACTGTTTTGATTTTTTGTTGCTTTGTTTTGTTATTTTTTTTAAGACGAAGGTAAATTGCAAAGAAAGCAAAATAAACAAATGCCATTGAAGGCGAAAAATTATGTGATTTGGATAGCAAAACTAGGCAAAAGATTAGAAAGGAAATTCATATTAAAAAAGACTGTTTGAAATTTATAAGTTTACATTTACCAAATAATAAATATGAATTCTTAGAAATATATTTAAAAAAAAAACAACTTCAAATACCCTTTATTTATCAGGTCAGTCCGGTAAACCCTTTGAGTCCTTGACTGAAAACCTGGCCATAAAGTCAAACCCAACAAATGCAAAGTCAAAACGCAGTGACTGACTGGACTGGTGACAAAAAGTCCTCACCAGAAACCAAAGTCGAAAAATCCATTCCATTAAAAAGAACTTAGAGAAAGAATTTCGTTTCCGCGAAAGGTAAAAAAATACAAATAAATATAAAACTAAGGCAGAAATGACCAAGCAACACAATGGAGCAACCCGAATCGAACTGCACTAGAAACCTACAAACCTAAATACGGGTCAAGTTCTAAGTAATGAGTTGACCTATCCCAAAAAAATAAAAACTAACCCACCCAAAAAACAGAAAGGAGACAACAAAAAACGCACAAAAATCGCAGAAGGGCCACAAAAAACGGCAGTAAAACGCAATTCCTAGTAGTTTCGAGGTATACAACACGGTCAACGAAAATTTACCCGGCTTAACCCCTTTGCGCCGTTTCGCGAACAATTGCAAATTGTATTTGTAGAGCGAAAAGGGGTTAACAAAGCCAAGGGGCGAGAGAAAAAAAAAGAAACACAACTCTGGGAAAAGGACCTCAGGTCAATTTCGTCGTATGCCTCTGTTTTAACCCCTAGGTAATTTTTTTGGCAATGCAAATAAATAGATTTTTGTGATGGTATGACACTGGCTAGAAATATTGTAAATATATAAATATTGAAAATATATTTTGTCTGTAGTATTTATTTTTTAAAATTTATTTTATTTTCAAATTTAATATTTTAAACAGTTGTTTTGAAGTAAGTTGAAATTATAAAAGGTTAATATTTATATTGGTAATATTTAAAATAGTTAACCCCTTTAAATACCTGTCATATTAAATGTTGTAAAAATATTTAAGGTAGTAATTATAGAAATCAATTTAAAAAATAACTTCAAATAAATATGAATATTGAAAAAATTATTAATTTCAAATAATAATACCAAGCTGAAAATATAATTGTAAAATTATCAGAAATAAAAATTACAGAAACGTACTTATAATTACTATAATACAAGACTTTAAACAAGGTTTCATACTGAATAAATAAATATTTACTATTTTTATTACTATAATATTAAGTGTTAAATTTAATCTTTACTTTTTCGAGCCCTTATAATTCACTGAATTTATTTAAAATATTTATAATACCTCCTTCCAGATGTCACACATCCATAAGATATCATTTCCATTTCCATTTAACACTAGTCCGTTCTGTTATTTGGAAAATGCAAATCTGCGATACTTTTTGAGTTACTTCCTTTGCCCTGCTTCACTTTTCGTCCTGCTGTTTTTTCGCCCTGCTTCGCTCAACTCTTTTTTTTAGCAAGATCGTAAAGTAATAAAACAATAAAAAAATACGACAGCCGAGCGAGACATAAATTAGAGAAAAAAGAGTAAATGTGGAACGAGAACAGGACACGGTTTCATTTTCATTTTCATTTTCCGGCAAAGGACGAAGGGGGTTAAAAAATGCGTGCACGTTTTTTGTGTGTGAGATTTGTTTTTATGACTCGGTCAGCGAATGGGTTAAGCGATGCCCAAATAACAATCGATTTTTCTGGTTAATTTTTGGTACTTCTCCTGCCACTCCTTTGATTTTTTTTCTCGTGCTCTACGCGGAACTTGTAAAAAATTGAGCGAAAAACACAATGGGGATTTTGTGTCTTGACTTTCGAGAGTTTTTCTTCTTCAACATTTTGTTTTATATATTTTCATTTTTAGAGAGGAAAACAGACGTTTTCCCGCTTAGCATAAAGGCGCAATTAACATTAACCCCTTGGCGGGCCTTGTTCCGCGGGGTTTGACTTCATCCAAGATGCCGACGCCCAATAAAACTGTCGCATAAGTCAACTCCGCCCTGCCTCCGCGCGAGAACAATACCGAAAAAAGAAAAATTATAAATATTAATATTTTCCCATTCCGTTAACATCTTAACCTGCTGTCCATCGCTTTGATGATGCACCGTACACGGTGAGAAAATTATATGAATAAAGATATCTCTAAGATTTGGGGAGGTTTGTTATTTATTCATTATTTTTATAGATTGAACTTAAAATATATTTAGAATTATATAAATATAAATTATAGAGTGATCTTTCATTATAAAAAATTAAATTAATATACAATATATAAATATATATATTTTTTAACTAAAAATGTTAATTAAATTTTTCAAATAAACGATTTTTAAAAAACTACTGCGGTTCAAGGTACCTTTTGTGCACCTTTTTCATATATTTTATTTGTTAATTAATTAGTTTATAATAAATTTTATAATAAATCCAATTAAAAATATATATTTTTGATACTATAAATTAATAAATAAATTAAATACAATTATTTACAATCTTAAAAAAATATAATAAAATTTTTAGAAAATATATGACATTAACCTAATATTTTTTAATAGTGTACCCATCATCGTGTGAGTTTAATTTTTCAATTAATTTCGGTTCTCAGGCTGTGCGCCATGTGTTTGGGCCTGGGCCTCGGCCTGTGTCCGGGGGAAACGGGTAGAGAGAGAGAGATGTCCGGGGCATTTTTATGAGCCCTAACAAATTTGTACAAATTGCTGCGGTGCCTGCCCCGGTTGGTCATCTGTTGGCCAACTTGAGATACCAAAATTGGGCCACATTCAACGGCTTGGATCGGATCCATGTGAAAATGTGCCCTCTCAATGCCTATTTCTCAATCCAAAAATCGGAAAATCACAAGTGAATGCGAGAGGAGGACAAGAGGGGGAAAAAGAGGAAAAACAGAGCCGGAAAATCGGTGAATGGTGCATGAAAAACCCATCGAAGTGGCCATGCTCTAATTAAATTTCTTCGATTTCTGGGCAAGTGTAAAATTTGGTAACAAAAGGAGTAATAAATGCTAGAAAACTAAATTTAAAAAACTGAATACAAAAATTATCAGAAAAACTGGTAAATTTTTAATAAAATAAATAAAACTTTTGGGGTTTTAAAACATAAGTTTAGTTAGAATAATTAATCTAATAATGAATCTAATTTTTATTTAGTTTAAAAGAAAATCTCAAATAAATACCTTAAAGTGATGTCTTTGAAAATCTCTTTTCTAACCAAGGTTCATTGAGCTGTTTGTCTTGGTTTCCTGGTCAAACTTGTTGGGTTCCGAAAAGAGTTTTCACACGCTTTTCCCCCTCGGCCCCCTTTCGACCACGTCTCCCGCTTTGGGAACGCCTCAATCAACATGTCGTGGCCATGTTCTGGGGCATTCAAGCCATTTTGGCCAACATTTGGCCACAAGTGCAAGCCCACAAAATGCAGTTCATTTACCCTTCTGCACCCTCTGCATTTTCCTGCATTTTCCCCTTGCTCTGTGTGTGTGTGTGTGTGCAGTTGAAAAGTGCAACAAAGTGCCCTCGAAATCTCCACGTCTCTCTTGATTTTCCCTTTTTCACCATTCTAAGCCTGCACTTGGAAAATTGCGAAAGTAACTTTGTAGCTTTAGTTTTTGATTTCTTTTTTTCATTTGTAGACTTTGATATATGTTAAAACTTCTGATTTATCCTTTGCTTATTATCTTTTAAGCTCTGAAATATTTTTTAAAATTTAATTTCCATTAAAAAACATTTTTTTTTTGAAATTGTAAAAGGATAATTAGGAAATAAAAACCATTAATACATAAGTAAAGACACCCACAATTCATTTTGTATTTTTAATTATTTACTTCAATTTGTGTTTAAATTAAATCTTATATTTATAGTTTAAAATTCTTCTTTTATGAATTTTTATTTGTTTAATCAAAAATATTACTTTTTCTATATGAAATAAATTCCTTAAAAAAATATATGAACACAGTGCCTGACTCGGAGCCTGTCCCTCCTCGGATTATGTCCGCTTGTTAATTAAGCCTGCGATTTTAATGCACTCGCTGCAAGCGACTTTATTTAATAAAATCAATTTCGTGTCATAAATTTTCAAAGGGGGGAGGGGAGCGGTGGTTGTTGGCTTTCAAAATTGGCAAGAAGGCGGCGGGAGCGAAATCAAGGCAGCTCCATCATTTGGGTGCCACATATTAATTCCATTTCGCACTTTTCGTGCTCGCATGGAAATGCCGTAAATAGTTGCCAGCGGATTTTGCCTGCTTGTTTTTCCCATGCACCGCTTTTCCCGCTCTTTCTGCTCTTCCACCCGCTATCCCGCATTGCTGCATTTATTAATAATTATAATGTCTGCGCCTGTCGTTGCTCGCCGCCCGTTCGTTGGATCCTGCATCCTTTTTCGCCCGGCAAACGGGGGCAGGGTGCAGCGAACGGCGGGGATCCAGGGCAGGAATGTTTCAGCTTCGACCTGAGGTCCGGCAGTTTCCGCTGGCTCCTGGTTTTCGGCTCCTGGCATTCATAAATCGCAGCTCATTTCGGTGTGGCCACGGAATGCACACGCATAATTATTTCGGCCTGCAGTTGCCGTTGCCGTTCGGTTCCGTTGGGAAAATCAGTGGGGAAAGTGTGTGGGGGGGTAGGAAAAGTGTGTTGGGGGCGCATCGTTGGACGGAAAAATGCGGGAAAAGTCGGTGGCGAGAAAATACGGAACCACATCAGGCTAGCAGCAGTGAAAATGAAATTTTTAAACAGGACATTAAATCTATGAAATTGAAACAATGTTTTAATTATGTTATTTCTCTATTAATTTATGCTTATTATTTATAGTTATAAATTAATTGGAAAACATATTAAATTAGGTCTGCAACTGTGCAATTTCTTTGGCCAAGTCATTTGAGTTTTGTTAGTTTTTTGGGGTTAACCGTAACTCTGTCATTTGCATGGAAATGCAGTTTAAAAGACGAAACCATTTATATTGCCATAAAAGTGAAAAATAGAGCTGCAGATACAGATACATCTGCTGCTACATAGAGGATATCCTTGCTCGGGTACTAATACCCATCCTTTTTTGATGTCTCACTTCGCGGCAATTATCAAGGAGATGCCTTTGATGCGGATGCAGATACAAATTCAGTTGCAGCTAAAGATAAAGATGCACAAGGGGAAATTATTGGGAAAATAAATGTGCAGTTATAATTAAATTATAAAAAATATATATATAAATAAAAATATATAATAAATTAATATATATTATATTTTAATATTAAGTATAAATAAATATATATAATCTTTGTGTTAAAATTATTTATGTATATTTACAATTGTATTTTAATTAAATAGTTTCATCTGCAAGTTCAACTTAAGAATACATTTTCGAGATGTTTTCAATGTTTACAAATATATTTAAATATATTTTAAAGTGCTACTTTCTTTCTCAGTGCATAAATACAAATACAGATACATTTCCCAGCCGAGATACAGATACGTCGACCGTTAGACAGGCAGCGCTAACCAATTTTCAATGGTTGCGCAATAACTGCAAATTTAATTTCGCAATTTCGCGCCTCGGATTCAATTGCCCCCTCCCCTTTCATCCCTTCATCCCTACCCTTGGCATCCTTTTACTTAGCCTCGTTCCTTTGCACAAAATGGCAAAATAAAGCAAAGGACCGTGGAGAGAATGGAATAAATTGGCCAAACTAATCTCGGCTCGGTGGCCATAAATTTGCAACTGAATTGCTGAATTGTTCAGTTTAGATGACAAACTTGGTCCTGATTATAGAATTGGTATTCTATATAATATAATTTTGAAGAAATATTTTAAGATAATTTAATATGTAATATAGTTTATTAGGAATCTTTAAGGATAATTAAAAATAAATAAGTAAACAACTTGGAATGAAATGTGAAATATGAATACTTAAATATTTATTCATAATTAAAAAACAATGTTATTTAGAAGTTTTTACATTAAAAAAAGTTCTAGGATTTCCCGTTCTAGAATTTCCCTCTTGACACCGCTCTCCAGATACATTTGTATCTTCTGCTGCCAAGTTCTATCACGACACTTGAAAGTGGTTCGCCAAAAATTGCCACCAAAAAGCAATTGTGGAGACAAGAAATTCGGGTTATCCGCGAATTTCAATCAGAGGAAAAACACCAAAAAGGAAAATGTTGAGAAGGGGAGCCGTAAAAATAAATACGAATATTGAGTTGGAAAAACATGCTCTCCCTACAGAGGAGAGCCCTGGAAAATGGGGGAAAATCAGACAGAAAAAGGCGATGGGTGGGGGAAATATTTCCTCTCGCTGAGAAATTGCCAGAGGAAAATCCACTTAAGCAGCTTTGACAAAACTACCAAGGAATCGGTAGCAGCAGCAGCAGCAGCAGCAGCAACCGAAGATATAGATACATTTACAGATACAGATACAGCTGGCGTGAGCTCTGCTGGCAAAGATTTATGGGATCTTTTAGGAAAGAGTTACGCCAGCAGCCAGGGAAAATCTCATCAAATTTGTTTAAATGCCCATAAATCTCTTGGGGCAGCTGCAGCCTCAAAAGAGTGAGGAATCCGGCTTAAGCTTCGTGTAAACAATCATTAAAAATCATTAACCATTGGCGCCACTTTCTCATAATAAACACAACTCCGCAACTTTGAAACTTCTCGAATGCACAAGATGCGATGGATATCTATATCTAAATCTGTAATTGTGCACTAAGAAAAGAGCAAAAGAAATATATTTAAAACTGTGTAATTGTTGGATTTTATATGACATATTTATATTTATTTTGAAAAGTTTAACAAAGTATATATATATTTTTTTTTATGTCAGGAGAAAAGGCAACTAAAATAGTATTAAACAAAATTATAAATCTCTTTTAATTAATATTTATGTTGATATTTATCAAATGACTTAAAAACTTAATAGAAAATACATTATATACATATTAAATTAAGTCCTTATATTAATTTAAAAGCTTTACAAATTAATTCTAATTAAATCTGAACACATTCAAAATTTAATTACAATATTTAATCTACAATTTCTTCAATTTAAAACATATTAAATTTATTTTTGATATTCAATTAATTTGTTTCCTGTGCATCTTTATTTTTTTTCTGGTTCCCTGGGACATGTATGCACTTTTGTTTACGCAATGGCAGCGTGAGAAATTCGCCACGCCCCCCGCCGGCCCACTGCCCACCGCCCCCGCTTAAATGGCTGGCCATAAAAACCGCTTTGGCCATAAAGTAAAGGCGAAAAAAAGCAGAAAACAAAAACAACAAAAAAAAATGGGCAACAAACAAACAGAAATTATTTGGTTTTCTGGTCATGCCCAAAAGAGCTGGGCGCCAACTAGCTACAAGTATCTCCGCCTAACCAAACGCATAGATACAAAGATACATAGATACTATGCAGCCCAGCCCCGGGCCCAATCCCAAGGCAACAGAATTTTTATTGGAAACATTTTTACGGCTCCGCGTTTTTATGGCGGCGTATAAAAAAAAAAAGAAGAACATGAAAACCATCGCGTAACAAAATAGCAAATCGAAAACATCCAAAATAATTAAACAACAAATTGCGCACAAAACACAAATAAACAAAATTCAATGGGCGAGGCAACGAGGGAGAGAGGGGGGAAATTTGTTTTGGGCACAACTTCAAAATGAGCTGAGATAATCAATCAATTTCCGGATGGGGTCGCATTTTTGCCGTCGATCATTTTGAGGGGTTTTCTATGCTACATGCTAAGGGGTGCTAAGTAAGAATAATAATTTATGGTTTGAAATTTAAACTAAATTTACATTTTAGAATCTACTTCTTGGCATTTTTTGGTATCCTAATAAGTATATAATTTTTTTTGGGTATATTATTTAAGAAAGAATAAATTTGGTCAGCTTTAAATAGAAATTAAATGTAGTGTTTGCAATCGTTGACTTTAATTTATATTATTTTTATTATGTCTCATTTATTATTTAAAAAAGAAGACTACTAAGTATATAATTAATTTATACACTTTTTAATTATTTTTCTTAAATTTAAGTACTATGTAGTTGCTTGGCCTTTGTTTTATAATACTCATATACATTTCCTTTCATTTATTTATATTTAAAGCCTTGCCTTATAATTTTTGTTATCTTAATTAATTTTATTTAATTATTCCTTTAGTTTTTATCTCAGTTATAAGCCGTGTATATATTTATACAATTCTTTTAATTTATTTCTATTAAGTTTCGTCTTTGCTATATATAAACTTTTTCTATTTTTTAGAAAAGCAACATTTTTGAATTTTAAGAAGCTACATTTTTACAATTTTAAGTTAGCTAGATTAATTTCCATTGCATATTTAATAATTTTATATTTTATTTCCTAAAGAATAATTATTTTAAATTTCAAAAGAAGCTAAATTTAAGTAATTTTCTTAAGTTACTCAATTTTCCTTGAATTTCCATTGAGTCTATACATATATTTTGTCAACCAATTGTTGCCAGCTAATTTACTTTTGAATACCAATTTTGTATGCTAATTTTGGGGCAGCATATTTCCGTATATATATATTTTATGAATCTCAAATTCACATTCTGCGCTGCTGCTGTTGCCCTTCAACATTTTCCACTTAACATCTGCTCCTGTTTTCCCAATCGCTCTTTAAGCGCCTTCCTGCCATCCTGCCATCCAGCCATCGTCCTTTTCCATTTCCCCGGTGAACTTCAAAGCGTATTTTGGTGACTGATGAAAAGTGGGTGTAGATTTTGGGCCTGGCCGGGTGGTTTTTTGGGTGGTTGGTTGCTTGTCTGGGGCTGATGGTCGGGGGGGCCTCGAAAGTTTGCGAATTGAATCCGCCACACGACTTGCCACACGCGGCTCACCAAATTTCGCACAATTTTGCGTGCGACGCGGCCGTGTAATGATGGTGCAAGGGGGCGTCGTTAAGGGGTGGGGGCGGAGGAGTTTCCACTGTCAAAGCATGTCATAGAGCCAAGGAAGTGGGTGTTACCCCGTCGTCGTCGTCGTCTCTCTTCCTGCAATGAGGCCAATAAAGCCATGAGATGGGGTGGCACTGCCACTCCTGGGCAATCCAATTCAACTATTACTGGGATCCATTGTGTGCGTGATTTTTGATTATCGAAAAAGAAAAGGCAAAAGTCACGTCACGGCCCTCAGGCTGTGGCTTAATCAAAGGACTCCTCCGCGTCCTGCCTTGTGGGAGCCCTGCCTCGACGGGGCAACATCATCAAACTCAATTGCTCGGAAAAATGGCAAAGGCGCATAAAACATATTACGCAGATTGTATTGATTTCTGATTATTCCATCGCCTGTGTAGCCCCCGTCGCCGTTTGACGCTTAGATTTATAGCCCAAAGACAGCCAGAGGGGGGTCTTACGTTCTATATATCTTTTTTTTCTTTCCTCGTTTTTTATTTGGGGGTTTCGAATTGATTTGAGGGCGGGGGATGTGGTTGCGGCTGCTTGTTTATTTGGATACTTGTAAGTAGCTACTAAGCTGACGCATCTCATTCGCATTCGGATTCGGCGGATATCAAATTGGGATTCTGGTGGAATTATATGAATTTATAAACATACCTGTAAGGATGATACATGAGGGAATGGGGGAACTAAGGGGGTTTTGTTTATGGTATTTGAACTTGTATCTGCTTTTTAAATATGTATATAATTTTTATTTAGACTTCAATCGGCTCATAATTTGGTTTTTAGTTCTAGAAGGTTAAAAAAGTTAGTTCTTATTAAAACTATTTTTAATCTATATGTCGAAATGTGTACGATTTTTTTTATATAAATCCTCTTAATATACCTTTGTTTATATTAAATAAATATCATTTTTTAATGCTTTCTGTCCCTTCAAAAATTAAGAAATAATTTCTCCCATTTAAGGACCCTCAAATTATGATTTTTTCAATTTTTTAAAAGCCATCTTATTTTTATTGAGCTTGTAAATATTTTTTTTTTTAGAATTTCAACCTTTTTAAAAGGTGTAGTTAGTGAGTTACTAATTAAAACTACATTTTATAATAAATAAATATATTTTATAATAAATGTATAGGCTTTTTTTAGAATGAAAATTTATATATATACCTAGAGTTTGCATTTTAAATTCATCTTTCTGGTAAAAATAAAAATCCCCATAATTTAAATGCTTCTTTCCGATACAAAATAAATATTTAGAAATATACCTTTATTTCCCCCAAATAATTACTTACTAAATTTTTCTAAGTCATCGTAAGGCAACTTGGGTCAACGTAAATCAAGGAATAATGCTTAAATTCTAGATCTGCAAACTAAAGGCGTTTTATACATATTTCTTAAGCATATTTTATATTAATATTTTTTCCTTGAAATTATGTATAAAGGCTCACCGTCACATCATTCACTTTTTTAATTAGCAATTTTCACGGGCACTGATCAATGCATTCTTATTGAGTTTATTATTTGGACATTTTCTGAATTGAGTTATAATATTATTTCTTAGAAAAACAAAAACCCAGAGCACTAGTGCATAAACTCACTCCATTAACTCGTTTTCAGGTCGACTGGCATTCATCACTCTTTGGCCAACGAGCCAGTTGATATGGTGGATCAGCCTCAGGCTCCTTCCTCCTCCTCCTCCCGTTTTTTTTCCTGTGTTAAATTAAAACATCAGCCTCAAGGCAATGACGTCGTAAATAAATAAATAAATAAATAAATAAAGATGCTGTAAGCGTAAACTGTAAACTGGCAAAGGGAAATCTATTGACTTTCCGGAGGCGACAAAAGGACATCGGAGGACATTGAAACGGAGAAGACATCGATGTCAAAGTCTCCGCATTGTCTGCGCAATATATATCGAGGGCACAAAAGGGGGCTGATCTCGTGTTTGGGACAAAAAGGACACTCTCCCCGAGCCCGTTTTCAGTTTCCAGGCGAATGCATATCCCATTGTCCTTGCCGAAGGATCAATGAAAACGACCAGCAAGCCAGCGAGCGAGCGCTGAATGAAAATGTATGGTGAAAATGCGATCCTTTGCGATGTGACAGCTTCTGGCCGGGCAAACAAATGCAATGTTATCCTTTTGTCACAAATGCTACTAAGAATTATGTTGTTGTTGTTGTTGTTGTTGTCCTCGACACACGGCGACAGATTCTATAAAATAAAATTAATGTCCTTTTCGCTCCTCATTTCATTTTTTTTTTGTGTGTTCGCGCCGCTTCCCTGCGATTGCAGCGGATGCAACGACAAATATTTGTAAACGCGCCCTTTTTACCTCTCCGCTCCTCTTCTCTCCTCACCGGTTTTATATATTTTCGATTTTTGTTACTTTATTCGGAGGGAAGGGGGCGGCTCCTGGCCAGCTGAAGTGAAACAAAAAGCCAGGGGTAAAATGTGAAAAAGGGGCAAGGAAATAGCGGAATAGCAAAGGCCACGCACGCCCAAGTACTTCATTTTGTTGGGCGGGGGAAGGGGGAGTTTGGAGTTAAAACAGGGGGGGTGGTGGGGTGGTAAATAACGCCTCTAAGGTCTGTAATTAAATACTCTAGCTTACAGAATTTATAAATAATTTTTAAAGCCTTCTGAAGGGGATTTAAAGATGCCTAAATATTTTTTGAGGCGAAGAGTTTTTAAAAATGTATTTTGTGTTAATTTATAAGAGTGTTTATTTGTTTAAGTATTTGTTGACATATTTTTTATATCTATATTTTGCATATATATTTTTTTGCATTGTTTTAATACAGATTTGTACAAAAATATTTAAACTAGAGACAAGCTTTTATATTAAGTTGTATTAAATTGCCTTCTTTACTTATTTATTTTTATAAAATGAAATTAAAACACTTTTTAAATAATATATTTATTTCTTATATCAAAAATTAAATTAATTTTTTTAATGTATAGACTGAATTATATTTATTTTAAATTATTAGTATATTTTTTTATCAAAGAAAAAATATATAAATATTTGTATAAATTATAACTATAGTGAAGGGAAAATATTAGAAATACTTTTAAAACTTTTCTAATACTTATACAGGTCATAAGTAATTAAATATTTAATTAAGTAATGAGCATTTAATTATATATATGAGACTCTAATATTATTTTCTTAAAATAACTAATAACATAAAACAAAAGAATATATTTGTAATAAATAATTATATCAAATAATAAAGAGTGTACATAAATATTTACTTTATTACTTTTTATTACTTCTTTATGCGCATTTTTTACCAATAAGTATATTTAAAAAATACTTCTTAATTATTATTTTCTACTTCATCGACTTGTAATTAGCTTGAAAATCCCATTTTTATTTAAATTTTTGCCTAGTGTATTTAATGGTCGTGTCGATCTAGAATGTAGGCTTTTCTGTCCTCAGCATCTCCCTGCCTCATTATTTATGGACATTTCTCCGCTGGATTTTCGTATGGTATTTATTATTTTCTCCTTCTATTTTTTCTCTCCTCACCAGCCTTCCTGCCTATTATTATCGGCGAACTATCATCAGGAACCGGGGAACCGTGGAACCGTGGCTTCGGGGAGTGAATGCTCGGTGGGATGGGATGACACGCGGCACTCACTCACCACCGACCGAGGAGTCCAGAGCAACGGCACACATATAGATGATGATCATCTGCGGCATTCGGTCACCAACCAAAAACGCGCGGCACACACAGATACTCAAGGTAAGGGGGAACTCGAAATAAAAAAATATAAAACACACACACACTGAGGGAGAGTGAGCGGTGGTTTATGCTTGTTACGAGGCGGCAAGGGGTGGGGTTTCCAATTTTCACGGGAGGGGGTAGCACTTGAAAACTCTAAATGCAACATAGAGCTGGCTTTTCTTGTTTCTTGTTGTTCCGTGCTGCTTGTTTCCTATATTTATATGTGTATATATATATATATATCGGGGGAGGGGGAGGGAGGGTGAGTGTCCAAAATGGCGGCAAAAGGGGGAGGGACTGGTGAGAGCTAGAGGGACAAGAGGGTGACGGGGTTGGCAATCTGCGGGTTGCATTCTTTGGCCAAAATGGTTTTTGCGTTACGTCTCGTCGTCCCGCATTTCGATTCTCTAGAGAATTGCGAGGGGAGAGTTGTGTGGCACCCTTCTTGATTTTTACAAAAAATTATTTATGTGAGAATATGTATTTCCGCCAAACTAATGGCTATTTATACGGGGATTAAGGTAGCAGAGCTGTGAATAAAAACAAGGCACTTCAGTTGGGAAAATAATAAATGGGAATAAGTTCTGGCATAGGAATAGTTTTGTAAATTTGTTAAAAACAAATCAAATATTTAATAAATTAAGGAATAAATACAGTTTAAATAATAGAGAACGTGTATATATATAAAGGCTATGATTAGGAATTTAAATTAAACATTAGGCAATATTTTTGTTTACTCTAAATAAATATAAATATAAATCACTTAATTATTTAAACACATTTTCCCATCTGCATTCTATTTCTTTTATCAATATTTATATATAAAAAACACGCCTTAAGACAATGCTCCATCTGCTCCTCATTAATCGCCACATATTCACAGCCATTTCCTTTGCCAAAATTTATATTCCTGTCATTCACTTTTTGGCCACTAAATTTCAATGATAAATACGGTGAGAGGCGTATAAAAAAATACATAAACTTCGGGCACAACCACAGAAAACCGCCCATCTGCGTGGATTCGCAAACATTAAAAAAAAAATATTCAAATATATATAAATATATATATTTATATATATATATATAAAATATATATTGAGTAAGTCCCGCGGCCGCCGCCAAATAAACTTTGTCATTTTCGGGGCTGTGCCCAATGCCGACGGCGGCGGTTGGTGAAAATTATTTACTCAAGATTTATGCGTTTGAAAATTTTTGGCTCCTGTGTCTGCCATTTGTTTACGCTAAATATAGGCAGTACCACTAATATATAGTATTT
This sequence comes from Drosophila seguyi, assembly GCA_008042675.1. Lineage (NCBI taxonomy): Eukaryota > Metazoa > Arthropoda > Insecta > Diptera > Drosophilidae > Drosophila > Drosophila seguyi. The sequence goes on from VNJU01010847.1 coordinate 33,471, forward strand.
AGATATAGAATCGCATTTAAATAGCCGTTTTTCGCAACTGATTTATGCCCTCAGGGCAACCCACTCAATTGTGGCCAGCCGCAGGATTTTGTATAAATAATATTCGTAATATTTTACCAGGGAAATTATTTTGCATTTTGAAAGGAAACATAAGAAATGGGGGCATTGAAAGTATTTAAATATAAAATTTCTTTAAAATTAGTGGAATACTTAAATGTGTATTTAATTGTTTGGAATTTCTTTATACTTGTTTGAAAAGCTGATTTTATAACTATTTAATTAAAGTAAGTTTAAGTTAAAGATATAATTATTTAAATATGAAACAAAAACCTTTAAAATTAATTAATGTTTATGTGGAAAGTGTATACATTATTAAATTACTTAATAAATTATAATTATTAAACTTTAGATAGTTTTAGAAATAATTATTAAACTATAAAATAAACCCCCTTAAAACTCTTTCAAGACACAAATGCTTACATAATTATTTAAATATGGCTTATTACTAATTTTAAAAATAAAAATACCTACGATAAGGTATAGAAATAATTTTAAACCTATAAAAAATATCTTGCATAGACTATTTTCTATTTTTTTCCCCCATTTAACTTGATTATTTGGCAATTCCCACGCCAAGCAAAAACATTTTTGCCAATTCGAAACAATGCTTTTCGATTTAGTTTAAATTGAGGGAGGACCGGCGGTAGTTTGTTTTGTAAACATTTTTCCAAAAATGTGGACATTTTCATCGCCTGCTGACTCTACCGACGACGACGCATTGTCTGCGCTGATGGTCAGTCCTCCTTTCGATTTTCCTGCCCGGTTTTTGTCACTGGTCCTTTTCACTGGGAAAATTGACTTGTTACAATTTCTCTGGCACTCGGTTTTCGCCGGAATCACACCTATTTTTTTGTGTCTTGTTCGTTTTGCTGGTTAGATTGAGGGGCCTCTAACTAATTTATTTTCGTTTCCTTTCAGTAACTCGGTTTTGTTCGCCTTTTGTGAAGGCGGCGGCGGCGGCAACGCCCTCAGAAGTTTCCTTTTCCATTTTTATTATATACATTTTTTCGTTTATTTTTGCTTTCTGGACCAGTGTCGGGCCAACAAATTGTCGACGGGACAATTGAATGGAAGAATCGGCGTTAGATTTACGGGAATTATTTGGAATTTGACCGATGACAGGACGCTAACTAGGCTAATGTGAATGGAATTGTTTAAAAAAGGAGCTGGAATGTTTTGGGTTTCTACGGTTTTTATGTTTTGAATGGTTTTTTATTTGGAAGCATTTCGATAGGGGCAAGTGTCGGTATCATTTTTTAAAGTTGCAGTTAATTTATTTAATTTATATATATTTTTAATAATTTCTAAAAGACCCAAAATTCGAATTTAAAAGTGTAGAAAATTGTAACAAATATTTTTCCCCAGTAAAACCTTATTAATTTTGATCTTTTAATCAATTTATCATTTTAACTATAATCTAAAACAAAGATTTTCTCTGTCTAATTTTCCCATTTTCCCCCATTTTTCTTTTCTATTTTGGGACCATTCAAAATCCCCCCAATCCCTTCACCCTTTGTCATTGAAAAATGGCCAGTCATCTGGTTATCCGGAAAAGGCTTTAAGTATTCGCTGATTTATGGGGAAAGGACGGAGAAAATTCGGCTTACCAGGTATACAGCAAGTGCTATTAATGAGCATCCCCCTCCCCCCCATATACCCCTGGCCATTTCCCAGCCCAGCTTTTCTCACACACTTTTCCCGCTTTTGTCTCTCAGGTTGTCACTTTGCATAAAGAAACAATTAAAAAATTGCCAAAAAGCCAAAACGTCTTTTTTGGGGGTAGCCGCACAAAGACAGAGACCGATGGATGTTGGCTGAAAGCAAAGGAAACACTGAGAGATACAGGGAATAAAATTTTGAAGCGAAGAATTATGACCGTCCTTTAGTTTAAATATTTGCTCTGTTTATTATCTTATTATGTTCTTATATTACATTATCTATTTTATTATTTCTATGTATAATTGTCTTTTTCACTTTGCTTCACTTCTAATTTTCTGTCTCACTCACTTATTGTTCGTCTTTCTTATTTGAGTTCTCGTTCAGCAGTGATCCGCTGCTCGCAGGCAGCTCTCTTTCAACCCCTGCATTTGAGAGCAAGCCTCTTTTGAGAGAGCCCCATGCTCTCTCAAAGAGCATAACTTATTTATTAATGTGCCCAGAGCCTACTTATCCTAACTAGCCTGCTACAGAATGGATATAGATAATTAATTTCTATTTAAAAATTTGTATGAAATATTTATTCGGACTTGAGAACGATATCAATATTAAGCCCATGAAAAATATCTTTAAAATTATTTTCCTTATTTTATTTTATTTTATTTTATTTCATTTCAAGTTGAATCAATATTAACCCTATGAAAAATATCTTTAAAATTATTTTATTTATTTTATATATTTCCTCCAAGTTAACTATTTTTTTTTAGATTTTCTCTTCGCGTGTAATCAAAACAAGGGCGAAATGGGCGTCGTTTTAAGTACACCCGCTGGTGGCATTTGGCAGGCGCAAAAGCGCGAAACTCATTAACTTGTGTCAAAAGCAGAAGAGGCCGCAGCCCCCACACTTTTCCCTGTCCCCCACCTACCCACCGGCCCCTTAGCAACCCCCAGAGAAAGTGAGAAAATTATCATTATCACCCCGAAGGCCGCCCACTATTGTTAAGCTTAATTAACAAGCGCGAAGAGAGAGCAACAGAAGGGAAATCCCCGTCTTGGGGGCGGTGTAAACGCAAAGTACTAATCATGAAAATTAAAAATAATTAAAACTTTTCTTTCAATTTGGCTCCTGGGCCATAAAACGCTAGATGGAGGACGAGAAAACGGGGGGGAATGGGGAGTATGGCACAGGCGCAGGATGTCGGGTAAATGGCCGTCGCGGTTAAATGGCGCTTCAGCGATTTCCATCACAATTTACGCCTCGAAAAAGGTTTAACCTCTTAAGACGAAAGTCGTAAATTATCATAAATAAGAGCAAAGGAGTTGCTGCGGGAAAAGGGCGGGTTCGAGGCCATTAGAAGATTTGAAGAAGAGCCTGCGGTTCTCTGTGTTAATTGAATTTAATGAAAATATATGTAGAAGTAGGAAAAAATAAGGGAAAACATGATGAAACTGTTTATAAATAATTTCTAAATATTATAGATTATATTACAGATTCAAAAATAATATAAAAAAAATTCTAAGCTTATTTTAGGACTTAAAATATTTGTCTCTCAGTCATTTTAATTTTCTTTTGCCATATATACGCCTCTGGTGTTTACTTAACCCCTGAATACTCTCACCAGGACTCCCTTTCGGCCCAAGGGGAGCCTTGTTGTTCCTCTTGTGGCCAGCTTAGACCTTAACAGAGTCCCTGGGAAGTCGGCCGCACCCACGGCACGACTCTTCAGATCTTTTGCCGAAGTCCTTGGATCCTGAATGAAGACCATGGCTCATTGATGGGAACCAATGTCACTGGTAATCGGCTCTTAATCGGCTGAGTAATCAATCCTCCTACTATATATATATATATATAAACCCATGTAGGTGTACGGCTTTGTGCAACTTGATGTCGTAGACATTGCCACAGGTTGTTGGGATTACGAATTTTCCCATGTCCTTTTTGCCGCCGTTATCGCAGCTGAGCCGCTTGCGCACGGTTAGCTGCATTGTCCTTTTTTTTTGCAGCAGTCGTCCTTTCCCAAAACTATATATATATATGCAAGATGATGATGCATTAGGCACTTCCGAGTCGATGTCGTGGGTTAAGCCGCTTAGCCAAAGTGTCCTCTTATTGATCTTTCGGCTCCTTACCCTCGATCCGGGGCATTGTCCTTGGCCAGGACTCACCATGTCGTCATCGTCGTCGTCGTCGTCGTCGCTTTCTTTTTTGGTTTTTTTTTTTTGTTTTTGCCCCCGGCTTCTGTTTGGTTTAATGCATTTTAGCTAAATGCGCTTGACAGATGATCCTCCCCCTCTGGTTGCAGGCTTGGCTCCTTCGGAGTCATCAGCGCCGACATTCAATCATCTTCCCGCGGCGGCGAGCCTTGCGATATCCTTGCCCCGAAACAGCTGACAGGGATCCCTGCACTTGGCAAAAACTACTGGGTTTTTGTTTTTTTTTGGTTTGTTTGAATTGAATTTATCAACGGAAAATGTTTTGTTTTAGTTCGAAAGTTAGAAAATATACTGTTTTGTGGAAGGTAGATATTATTTATCTTTTAAATAAGTTATGTTTCTCATAATTATAAATATTTAGGATTGGAAATGCCAACATTTTACTATCTTTGCTTGTTAGAAATTATATATAAAAAATAAATATAAATTAAAAGTCTGACCCTTCTAAGTGGTTCCCTTAAAATATTTGGCAGAAAGGCCAGATTTATCGATAGCACTGACTTTTCGTCTACTGTCAACTTCACCAAGTCAAATTCTCATTTTCATTTTCATTTTCATCAGAAAGCTAGCAAGGAATAAAGCAAAAAAAAAAATAAGGGAAAATTGTGAGTGCCGTGTAAAAGTAATTAATAACCAAAGTATTACAGCAATCACTTCGAACAGGTACAAATATGATGCGAAAGCGCACTTTCACCACTGAAAGGAGTGTCACCGCCCAATCATGCCAGAATCCCAACCAGGCGAAGAATTGGTTTGCGGTGCATTTCGAGGAATCCCCGAAGCCCTCGCAGGAGTTAGCCGAGAACGGCAGTGCTCCAAACTCTGAAGCCCTAACATGGGACCAATTGGTGACCAACAAAAACAATTCGGAGCCGAAGGATGTGGTGCCTTCGGCCCCGGCTAAACCCAAGTACTGTAACAAAGCCATCCAAACGGATAAGCCGGAGCCCGAGAAGCCGAATATTATCGGAGCTCCACGTGTTTTCCTTTAGAAAAAGAATATGAAAATAATAAAGGAATAGAACTAATGCAGAAACTAAATAATTAAAAGAGTTGCCATTAGTTTGATTTTTATGAGGAGTGACACTGCACATAATTTATAGGGTTGCCAGAACTTGGGAACTTATGTTCATTTTTACCAGCTTAAAGTTATTTAATAAATTAAAGAGATTAATTTATTAATTCATTAATTTGCTAATTTCTTTCATTTCATTCTTCAAATAAATATGTTTACAAGGTTATAGAATGTTTCTGGCAATTTGTATTTTTTGAAACATTTTCTTAAATTATTTGAAGTAATTTTTATATTTGTTTTTAGATTTACTTGTAAGGAATAATAAGAATTTAATTTAAATCAAATTATGAATATAATCCCAATTTTTACTACCATTATTTATTTAATTTGTTTTTAGTGCCAGACAGAAACCCATTGAGGGAACTGAGGGGTTAAGGGTAGCCTCCTTCCTCCTCCACTCTCTCTCTCTCTCTCTCTCTTTGGCCTGGGTTCGTTGGTAGCTAATTATGTAATTATGTTGTCAAAGGGTTTCGCCTTAGTTTCTTTCCGTTTTTGACTTTGTTGTTTTTCTTTTTTAATTTTATTTTTTTATTTTCTGGTCGTGTCAGGCGTCAACCAGCTAAATGTGTAGTTACAACAACAACAGCTATAATAATAATAACAATAACAATAACAACCAGTAACTTGGCTAATCAATTTGTTGTTGCTTCGTTGCGGCTGACCAAGCCCGCTGGCCACTCACTCGGAACCAGCGCTCCGTGGGAGGGATGGGGAGGGGAGGAGCGTTGCAGAGCGGAGCGGTACCCTGCCTGTCGTCTTCCGTCTTGGCTTTGGCCATCTTGGGCTTCCTAAGAGCCGCTCACTCGACCATGGCGAGCTCTAATCGAAGGGAAGCGAGCAGGAGGGGCACACCGTTTGACGTTTGGCCGAAATGAGCTGCTTAGTGTGACCAGGCCCACCCAAAAATGGGCAATGGGTGTGTGCTGGTGTGTTTGTGTGACCATAAGTGCGGGTTAAGTAGTCAATTTTGGGGGGAATTTCAAAGATTTATTAAATGTTGAAAATGGAACTAAAATAATTTTTATAATTGAAAATTGGTGAAGTTATAATTAAAAAAATAATATTCTTACTAAAAATAAGGTCTTACTTTATTTAGTTTAATTTGTTTTTATTATATATTAAGGATTTATTTTTCATATATTTATTTTTCTTTTTTTACGCCTGCTGTAATGATGATTTTTAAGATTTTTATCTTTCCCTCTTAATGGTTTTTTAAAAACTGCTTTTCCTCAAGCAAGATTTGTTGAAAACCCAAAGCTATGAGCTAATATTAGTAGCTTTTCTTATTGCCATTCCCTTATGAACTGTAGTAAATCTTAAAATGCAATGATTGTGCCATACGAAAGCGTGTTCTTCGAGCTCCCTGCGGGAAGCCCATCGAGTCCAGTGATTTGACCATTAAAATGCTCATTAATATGGTACGGCATGTGATGTTGTTGTTGCTGTTGCTGCTGCTGCAGTTGCTGCTGCTGCAGTTGCTGCTGCTGCTGCTGTTGCCCCATTGTTTGCATTCATGTCGCTGCTCGACTGCCGTTGGGTTGCATTTTGACATTTTGACGAAGAGGAAATGTCACGTCACGTCGTGTTTTGCCGCACACCTCCAATTTCCGGTTCAGTGAGCCGCCGCCACCAGGCCGACAGACCTCCCCCTTCCCCTTCCTTCTCCACCTTTGCTCGCCCACAATTTTCGCCCAGATTTTCCCTTTTGGAAAAGCGACGCACGCTTGCGTGTGTGTGTGTGTGTGTAGTTTAAAGCTCCCCATCTCCCTCCCGTCCTGCATTGCAATCAAAAACTGCACGCACAAAATCATTGCAAATGGTTGGCTAAAAGGGGGGATTCCCCATTGGAGAGAAGGAGGCGTTGCCACCACCAACCGGTTGGTCGTGTTGTGGACGTTCCTGGTTTTTGGGCACATTCCGACATATACTTTGTGGTTGCGGGCTTGTTATTTTTGTAAGCGCTTAGTGGGATCTACGATGTCAACGGTTCTACCTGGTACCTGGGGACAGGATTTGTTAGTGGAATGATTCAGGAGCCACTATTGACTTAACTTATTTATGAAGAATAATATTTTAGAAACCTTAAAATAAACCTCTACTTTCTAAGCTTTTTTTAATGAGGTTCAGATATTTTTTAAAATTTTACTTAAATTTCTGTTTGTGAGCAGGTTCTGCTGAAGAGTAATATATATATATATATATATTTATAAATATATAAATATATATTTTGACTTTCTAAAAAGTTATCAAAAAAGTGATTAGAAACTGGTCTGAGGCCGAGCACTTTGAAAAATTTGTTTTTTCAATCACAAAAAATTATGAAAAGAATTTAACATGTTCAATTAAAGGTAATAGTTACTTTTATTTAAATATAAATATAATAGAATACAAAATTACATTTTAAAAATATTTGTACATATTTTTATAAGTTTTATACCCGTAAACAAATATTTTATATTTAATCCTTAGGTAAAACGTTTCAGAAAATATATTTTTGTTTTCAAGATTTTAATTTTAAAAGTGTGTTTAAAGAATAAAATCCTTTTTAGTTACACATAAAAGGTAATCACAATTTTTTACCTAAATTATTTACTTTTAAAAATTAGGATTCAATTTATAAAGTAGTTAATCAAAAAGTCTCCCAATAATATACACAATTCGGTTTTATTAGTTACTAATAATAAAATATGAACTAAATTTATGTATATACTATCAATCAACTTTATTTAATTCTATACAATTTCCCCAAAGAGTTTTCCCCATTTTCCTTTCCGGCAGCCAACAAAATGGCCGCCCGCCACCTGGCGGCCGTCTTGTGGAAGCTGCGCATTTTTATTTAAAATGGCGAAAGCTTTGGCGCCATCGCTTTGGCTTAAAAAGCGAAAGGGTTGCGCCTGGGGGCGGCGAAAGTTCTTTCCCATTTTTCCGGGTTGAGTCCAAGGCCTCTGAGTTTTTTAGCGAGCTTGGCTTTCGTGCCGAGAGCTTAGCTGCTGTTTAATTAAATTATTTTTGTTGCTTTGAGCATAAACTTTATTTATGTTTATTTGTAGATTATATTTATTAGTTTAAGTGAAAGAGAAAAAGGAATTTAATAAGTCTATATTATCTCTAGTAATTTTTTAAGACTTTTATTGTTATTCGTAATTCCTGGGATTTTTTTTTTTACGAATTTATTGCCATTTGCAGCTGTCAAGGATTGTAAAAAAATCCGGAAGTCCTTGCAGCTTATCCTAAAGTCTCCCTTAATCACTCTCCCTTTAAAACCCAAAGCAAGTTAGTCTAAGAAATGTACAACTATTAATTTTAAACAGCCAAATATGGCACAGTTTCAACTCGAGATCTAGAATCTAGAATTTTATACCTATTACTTGCACAGGAAATACACGCAAATTAGACCGCCGACCTTCAAAGGATCTGCACCGAAGGGTGTGTGGTCCTCTATTTTTTTTTTTTTGTATTTGAATGCATCTGTATCCTTTGTTTGTTGTTGCACCGCTGAAGTGGATGCCAAGCTGTCTGCCGGTAGCCGCTCTTCCGGCTCTTGAGAGGTCCTTGAGATTCGGTCGGCGGCGGTCAACCGACCAATATCCCATATATCCATATATATCGCACACTTGACCGGGACATGTCACACAGGACAACCCCGAACATGGCAGACAATCTGGCTGCCATCCGATCGGAACTTCGCATATAGAATATCAGAAACGGCCGACAACCGAGGGAGATAATTAATGATTTGTTATTTCTGCCCCCGGAGCCTTAAAATGTTGTGATCCGGGTTGGGACAGGGAAATACGAACAACTCGCTGATTGATGGGGTAAAGTATCTTTTTCTATGATTTTTACTAAACTAATAGTGAGGTTTTTAAAGATTTATGCCTTTGTTTATTTCATAAATTTATTAAAAAAAAAAACTGGCTTATAAACCATTAAAGTGTGTCCTTAATCTTAAGTTTCTGCCTGCCAGAAGGACGGGCATAATTAATGAGCCGGCATTTTCCCCACCATTTTCTCCACCATTTTCCCCCAGAGTCTGTGTGTGGAAAAACTTATTTAAAATAGCATAGATTAAAAGACGAGCATAGTTTGGGCTTAAGCCCAGCGCTAAACAGATGGGTTTTTCGCCGGAGGAGAAGTGGGTGGAGCTCCATGGCTCATGTGTGTGTGGGCGTTGAGTGACAGGCCACCTCGGTGGAGACGGACGGACGCATCGCGCGTCCTGTCACTTTTGACAAATTATAAACGTCATTGCCGGCGACTTTGACGGGTTGTTGTTGGTTGGTTGGTTGGTTTGTTTTTCCCGGTTTTCCCTTGGCTTCGGCTTTTCCAAGTTCCTTTTCGCCCGCCTCAAGGTGTCAGGTTTATCCAACTGATTAATGCAATAGTTTGGTCAGACGTGAAATTAATTAAAAATTAAGGCAAAAAGAGATGGGGGAAGGCTTTTAAAATGTTTATATTAATTAAAGTGAAGCTGGAACATTTTTTAAATATTTTTAAATATTTAAATAAATAGTTTAACTCGACTTTGTTTGGGCATTAATTCCCATATTGATCTCCGGCAAGCTGCATCATTGCGTAACAAAAATGTGTTGGGCATATCCTGCTTAGTCCTTCCTCCTGCATTTTTTTTTATTGTTCTCAAAGATGTTCCAAGAAAAAAAATAGCAGAAAAATGGAAGGAAGACGAAGGATACATCGTATAGTTTTGTAACAACTGACGGTTTGTTTGGGCAAACAACCCCTCGGAGAGGATGAAATTTAATAACACTAATAAAGCCATTCAAGGGAGCACGGGCCACGAGTGTCGGGGCCCCATGATCCCTGATCCGTGATCGGTGATCCTCGCCCATAAGGATATATGTATATATATATATATATGTATCGTGTTGATGGCGCAGGCGTATAATAAATCAATTAACGAGCTGGATTAGTGGAGGCTCTCGCCCTCTGCGTCGTATTTATTGTTTACAGTTCCGGCTGGACGATCCCGATTCCAATTGCGATCAGCCAGAAAATAGGGTTCGAGGATCGGAGATCAAGGATCGGGCATCGAGGGACTCACGAACCCAGGAAGTGGCACGCGTTTGGATGCCAATTAACGCATCTTTGGCCTCGGCTTACGCCTTTGTGCCCGTTTTTATGATCCCCATTGCAGGGGATTGTTGCAACAGCAACAACAACAACTGGCGCATATATATCCTGTGGCACCCACACACGTCGACGAGCGTGCCCAGGATGCGTTGCCCCCTTCCTTGGTATTTGTTGCCCTAACTGCAGGCTTATCCCTGGAAATATTTTTGCTTTTATTTTTACAATTTCCAACGAGTGTTTATATTGATCCCAGGACTTGTTTTTATCTTTAATATATATATATAATATATATATTTTCATAATAATTATTATGTACAGTTTTCTAGAGTTTTATTTGGGTTTTAGTAAATTTTTAAGATAAACTTTGATTACTTTTTAATAATTATTTAAATTCGCAGTTTACTTGAATAATTTTGTAGAATATTTAATTGTATATTGAGTATTTTATTTCATAGAAGTGAATTAAAAAATTAATATTTTAAGATCTATTTCCCTTTAATTTGTCAAAAATTAATTGGTGTGTTGCTATTTATTTCTGCTTTTATATTTATTTATGATCATTTTTTATACTTGATATTTATATTCTTCCTTTGTTCAGAAAATCCCTATAAATATATATAAAAAAATCTATTTTTTATGCCAATTAGATGCTAGTTTAGTTGGGAATTTTCCCAATTTGAATATAGATACTTTTTCCAATAAGGTTGCCTATTTTTGAGGCACTGCTTCAGGTAGCTGCAACGGCATACTTCTGGGCAGTGACTGGAAAATTAACTTCAGACACAGATGGCGCTAAGACATCATTGAGCAATCGTACAAAATATGAATAGGTAAAAAAATATATATAATCGAAAAATAATATAATATTAAATAAAGAAATATTATAAAATATTATTAAAATATTATAAAATATATATATTTAATTTACAAATATAAAGGAACAAGAAACTGAGAATTTTAAGTGATCTTTTTGAAAATAGAATATGAATATCTATATCTATATATCCAAATATCTTCAGAGACTCATAAAAGTACTCCTTATATGCCATTTTCTTACAATTAAATCCTGCCAAAAAAATAACAATTTAAAATAGTGTTGCGAGTCCCCCACTTCCGCCTTTCACCTTCCCCCACTTGCAACACTGGCAATTGGCTGCGATTACCGAACGCTCCTGTCCCAGGCCCCCCTTTGCCCTCTTTGGAACTCATTAGGGCAGCTTCTCTCTCTTTTAATTTAAACCCCAATTGAGGGATCTCCGAAATGACCCGCAAATACGCAAACTCTCTAATACAACTAACGAAGTGGACAAAGGACAAAGGACGCAGGACCAACAAGCAAGGACCTTCGACTAACCATAAAAGCGAATAAGCAAGGCTCGCTGCTGATGGAAAGAATCCGATTTTGTGGACCTGAACTCCAGACACATGCAAAGCAGGCCCCAAGAGTTTAAACGAAAACAAAAGTGAAACTATGTGGAAGGGACATGGACATGGCTTAGGAAGGCGAAGGCGGGGGGGAGGTGGGGAGGAGCGCCGTTTTCCGGGTGAAAATGGACGGAATGGAAAATGGACACAATAGGCGAGACAGAGGGGGAGGGCGTGTGGGGTGTATGGTCAACCGGAGGAGGTTAAATGAATGAACGGATGAATGGATAAAGGCCACCGCATGTTACACAAGAGTCTGTGTCGCTGTGTTGTCGGTGTGTGTGTGTGTGAGGGACTACACCTGTGGTCAATGATATAGGTGTATAAATATTTGACTAATAATTTAAACTAAATATAAAAATATTGAGATATACTTCAAGGTCTTAAAGTATTTTAGTAAAAAATTAAACAAAGTGTAAGAAAATTTTCAAATACTTACAGAAATTGATATTATTATATGTATTTTAATGAAAATTTAAGGGAATTAATTATAATTTCTTGTTATTTATCATTTTCCTAATTTAAAACATAAATTTTAATATTGGATTTGCTATTATTTTGACCCCTTCTGTATGGCCTGCATATGTGTGGGTCTTTCGGGTGGTTCACTCTAGTTTACTTTGGGATTTATGAATGCTTTATGGCGGCTTGTCTGGACAAGGTCTGGAGAGATTTTCTGGGAAAATTGCCGGGGGGAAATGCGGGCTTTATACTATGTATATGTATGTGTGTGTGTGGGTGGTGCTGCTGAGAACCCAACTAATTTATTGCCAACTTCCGGCAAAGGCGAATAATTTTGTTTAGTTTTTCGGCGTTGATAATGAACGAAAATGAAAGAGTGGTGGTCAGTGGACCCCGTCGAAGGACCTTCGCCGGGAAGGACCTTCATTTCTGAGCACTCCTTTTCATCGCAACTGACCACCACGACGTTGGTCCTTAACCCATTGCCCAAGCACACACAGGGAGGCATTCCCTTGACCAACCCCCCTGGAAAATGCTCATTTAATTTTCAGATATTTGCGCATAAAACTTGCCATGAATTTATTGCTTTTTAAATAAATAAACGAGCAAATAAAGTGCAGAAATTAAAGGGGGTAAGTGCGGTGCGGTGTGGTGCGGGTGGTGCGGGTGGGTGGGTGGCCCGAAGGGGTTATCCTGCTTAGTTGTGGCGCAACTAATTGAAAGTCACTCAAGTGTGAGAGGAGACGGGAGCGGGCCAGAGCGGGGGGGAATTTCATGTTTGTTTCGGATAAATATTTAATTAAAATATTTTGTAGAAAACAAAAAAAAAAAAAATACGCAGAAACCAAACAAACATAAAATTAGAAGGCCGAAGGCAATATCACAGACATCACAGACAGAGTCAACTTGGAAATATTTAAATCAATTGATTTTATTATGGAAAGTATTTTGTATAAAATGTAATAAGGTTTATTATTATTATATTTAATTTAGAAATTTTATTTTTTTAATTGGAAATATTTATAATATATATTTATTATTATTTGAGCCAGGTTATTAAAGGTCTTTGCTTGTTTTTAATAGATTTCATTTTTGCCTTATTTTTAAGACCTTTCTTTATAAACTCAAACCTAAGCTAAGAAGGAAAAACTATTTTACTAAGTTTTCTTGATTTTTTTATTTATCTTTTCCATCTTTAAACCATTTATATTTTTATAATTATCCCATATCCCCTCAATATAGCTTTTATTTCATTTTTATTCTCATTTTTCTTGGTTCTCCTCTTTTTTTAATGCACTAAAAACTTTCGCTGCGTCTAGATTTTCTTTTGGTTTTTCCATTTCCTGTGTTTATTTTGGCAGCAAGCACGCATGGCCCCCCCTTTTCCGCCCCGCTTTTCTTTTGCCCCTGTTGAGTTTTCTACTTTTTTTTTTAGCAACAGTAAAAAGCTTTCAGGAGCTCAGCAGAGCGCCAACCTCAAAATCGTCTGCCATAACTAATTAATGCTGTACTAATAGTGATGGCGTACCCCGGCACTCTGCCACGCCCACCACAGTCGACACCTAAGCCCCACGTTATTTTTTTCCTATTTCACACACACAGGCGCCTCCCATCTCTACCTCTCCCCTTTTATACTTTCCATTTTCCACTATGTCATCCCTATAAGTATATACAATCAATCCTAAAGTGGAGACTGTTGTTTAGGGGATTTTTTGAGAATTTTTGTTATAAGAAAAGGTTACTTTTGAAATTATTATAATCTTATTTTTATATATTATATATTTTATTATTATTATTATTTATTATTTGTATATAATTGAAGTATTAAAATAGTAAGATAGGTAACCTAGGCACCAGACACTTGTCCCAAAAACATTGCCTACTTTTGTGCTGCTTAGCAAAAGAGAAAAACCTAAAATTAAACTAAAATCCTCAATTTATTATAAAGAATTAAGCAGATTAGCTTGGAAATTGCCACCTGGAAAGAGTATTATGACAGGAACTTAAGACAAGAAGTATTTTCGAAATCTTCAACTTTTAAAGGGTCTTAATACAACCCTTAACACAACCCTTTTGTCTAAGAATTTTAACTCTTGAACTAGGTGACTTGTAAAATTTTTATTTAATGCCTTAAGTTAAATATTTTGTATATAATATATCTTTTATATTATTTTTAAATTATAAAGGTATTAACCATTTCCTTAATCAACCCTTTCCATATTAAGTTCAACATAAAGAGAGCATATTGTATTTATAATCTCTGTTTTTTGTTGGCTTTTACCCCCCGCCCTCCCTTTAAGGATCTTTCAGATGTCTTGGCCGGGCAGGCGGCGAGGGGAGGTAGGGGTGGCGGTGCAAAGGACGAGACAGCCAACCACAGCCATGCTCAAAAACCGAACCACCGCCGCACCGCCAACCCGAACCGCCGCCAGGGGGCCCCCACTTGGAGCGGCAGCCAACAGCAAATGAGAATCACGAAAACTTTCGTTTTTCTATTTTTCACAGCAAAAGCAGACGCACACACACACGTACAGAGAGACAAGAGGAACACATTTCCATTGCACTGCATTTTATTCGTTTAGCTTTTCCTTCTTGTTTTTCCTGTTTTTTTTTTTTTGTCTCGTTTGGGTGGCCCGGAGGAGGATGCCTCCTGTTTTGAAGGGGCAGGAAAAACTCTGCGCATGTTCCCTACTCTGCTGCTAACCGAAAATGGAAAAACGCCAAAACAAAACGAAAAAGAAAAACGAAACGTAGAAAGGAAAATAAAAACTAGAATAAAAAGGGAAGGCGAAAATGCATTGGATGAATGAGAATTTTCCCGGGTGGGGAGAAGGTTACTGGAGCAGCGCATTCAAGATGTATACCAAAATGGCGGAGGAAAGTGGGATAAAAAATAGCAGCGACTAGGCAATGCACTTTCTTTTTCAAATGATTACAAATTAATTGCAATTAAATTATAAATATATTAGTTAGTTCCTTGACCGAAAATAAAAACATAGCTAGTACGAAAATATATAGATACACCTTGTATTTCAACGATCATTTGGTCATCGAAATATTTACAGGATTTGGGGGAATTAGGGTTCAGAGAGCTAGCACCACCACTATCGAGGACACAATTATAACGAGAATTGGCCCCCCCGGCCCACCGACCATCGACGACTTTTGCACCGTATCCATAATCCACTTGAGACCCGCATAGACGTCCGTATAAACGGAGGGCAGGGTGTCCGAGCCACAGCCCAAAGGATAGGCCACTATGCCCACCACCACCCGGTCCCTGATTAACGGTGCACCGATATCGCCCGAACAGGGATCGGCATCCATGGTTGCGTTATCCTTGCCGGCACAGAGCATGCCCGCACGGAAGTTCCTCAAGTACGACCGACAACTCTCGGTATCCATCGGAGTCACTTCCAGCTGCAATATCGCTGACGACAAGGGTCCACCCTGGGACGAGATGGATGCACAATGAATGCAGTGAATACACTCTATATATATATTTTTTTTTTGGGGCATTAATCGATTAATCGATCTATGTCGACCGATCTCCTTACCGCATACATTCTCCCCCAGCCGAGCAGCGAGTGCGTTGCTCCGACCACCGGTGGACTCAAAGGCAGCAGGAGGAAGCCAATGCTTGGATTGTCCAGGGGCAGGGATTGCGACAGATATATCAGGGCCATGTTCATCGTGTTGTGCATTATAAAGTCCTTGGGCACATGCAGTGACTTGACCGGTGAACATACCGTTTTGCCTTGAACAAATCGCAAACGTTGCGGCGTTCCTGCCACCACCAGCAGCAATCGTGGCATGTACATGACCTTGACTTGACTGTGGGGGGGGGTTTTTTTTTTTTTTTGAGGGGGGGGATTTTGATAAATTAGGATTGCTAATAAAATCCGGCGCTGGTGTCGCTACCTACTCCATCACACAATGGGCGGCGGTTAGGACCCAGTGCCGCGATAGAAGACCACCGCCACAGTAGTGATTGTCGCCAAAGAATGTCTGCGGCGTCCTCGATCGTATGGAGACAACGTATTTGGCCAATTCCACGGTGGAGTCGCCACTGGATTCGGGCGAGGATAAACGCTTCACCCGAGGAGCCTCACTGGCCCCGATAGTCATCATCAGAAGTATTGTTAAATTTTGGTATTTCAGTTCCATATTAAAATGTAAGGGTTATAAAAAATACAAAAAAAATGTTGAACAATCAAAATTTGTAAAATATTTGACACATGTTCAGACGGCATTTTTCAAAAGCTATCGAGAGAGTAATAACTTTTTTGTTATTCATATTTCTCGAGGTTAAAAAAATGTTTCTATAGAAGGAAAGGTTTTAAGAAGGTTAACAAATATATTTAGTAAATATTTTAGAGTACTTTTAGAAGGAATTAGAAAAGGTTTAAAGAATATATGTAAGCATAAATGTTTAGTAAAATATTTAAGAACTTAAAGTAGGAGTTCCCCTTAGCAAATATAATATATTCTAAGGGTTCATTTTATAATCTTAAAATATTTACAACAATTACAGCCACATTATAATTTATTAAACCGATAAATACCTTTTTAAAAAATATTTCAAAACTATATTTCTAATCTCTATTAAGCTGGGTTAAAGCATAGAGTGATCCTGGGAAAAGCAGTGCAGAAAGTGGCGAAAATAAAACGAAATTGTCACCCACAGCCAGCCAGCCAGTGGCGCCCCGCCACAAAGTGCAGCATGATGAGGGTGGCATAACGAACCCCAAGTGGGGCTCCAACCCCATCCCCCCCTCCCCCCTCTTGGGGCACGCGGGGGCGGGTTCAACCCCAGAAACTATTAAAGCATCGAGTCGAGTTGAGTTGAGTCGGTGCTGGTGCTCTTCCAATCAGCGGATCCGATGGCTGCGCATTTTTCCCATCGCACAGAACAGCCGCCGGTGGAAAATGGGGGAAAAATCGCAAAGAGATGCAAAATAAAAAAAAAATAGAAAAAATAGCACAGCAAGTGGAAAATCCGGGCACAGAAATAAACTAGAAGAGCGACGGCTCCGCCTGCTGCTGCCAATGCAATTCACGGAGGCGCACCCAGGGAAAATGAGAGGAGGGAAATGATGTGGGAGGGGGAGTGGGAGGGGAGTGCTCGGGGAAAATGGTGGCAGCGTGGCAGGTGGAAGACCCTGGGGGGGCGGAGTGTCACTCTCTCGCTCAGTGCCCCCATTTTTTGAGTGAAACGTGAACTAAACTCGGAGCGCAACTCGAAAGAAGAAAACCATGTGCAACAGGGTTGTCAGGTTGAATTAATTATAAATATTATAGATATTATAAATATAAAATAAAATAAATAAATAAATAAAATTATTATATAACATATATTTAAAGCAAAATAATAAATGTAAAATAGAAAACAATAAAAATGAAAGCCTTTAAATTGATTTCTATATTAAGTCTTAAAATTTGTTTGTTGAATGGTTATATATCAATAGATATATATAACCAAAAAAGGCTGCTGGCCCCATAATTATTTAAAATTATTAATAATTAAATGCACAATAAGAAACTTTCAGTATTTTGGGTTAATTAAAGTAACTAAAAACATTTTATTAGCTAAATTATTGCCTGTGAATCTGTCAGATTTTCTCGAATTAAATAAAAATAAAGTGTCATCCTTAAACAGTTTAAAAAATCCTATTTAGAAATTAATATTATTTATAATTTTATATTTTATTATATTAATTAATTATTAATATAATTAATTAAAATTCATATAAATTTAATAATTAATTCAGACTTTTCAATTCCCGAACTCTTTGAAAGCATTCAATAAATGCAATTCGCGTTTATATTTTATAACTATTAATTAGACATTATATCAAATTTATTAAGTATTTTTTAATAGGTATTAAATAATGTAATTCATTTAATTTCTGGTATCAAAATTAGCAAAATTCGTCAATATTAAAATTATTTAATTTATTATTATATTATATTATATTATATTATATTATATTATATTATATTATATTATATTATATTATATTATATTACATTATATTATATACTAAATAATATAATTCTTTCCCCTTTAACATGCAAACGTTGACAACCCTGTGACAAATGCAAATTGAGTGCAATTTCCTTCTGTTTTCCTTGCTTTTCCCACTGAAACTGCAATTGGGCAAGGCTCTTCTCCCCCGTGCTGAGAAGGTGGTTGGGGGGCGAGTGCCGTTAATCGGAGGCCGGCTGTGATTCTTTTCTTTTCGTTTTCCTTCCCGTTTTCCTTTTCGTTTTCGTTTTGGCCTTTGTTTTTATTGCTTTCTGTCGTGGCACGTGGCACACAAAATGTAAACAAGCCGCAAAAGTGAAGCGCGTGGGAGGTCCACCATGGAGGAAAATCAAATAAAAGGCGGCGGGGATGGCGGGGTATAACTAGAGGTGGGGGCCACCGCGGGGCTAAGAGCTGAAGGGGTTGAGGGGGTACAAATGTGTCTAGGATTAGAGCTGTGTGGTAACGAGCTAAAGAGCATCCTCGGTAGTTCTATGTGTTTTTTTCTTAGATATTTTTACTATTGCCTAAATTATTAGAAAAATATTAGGAAGAATCAGGAAAGCATTTCACTACGATTTGTATTCATTTTTAGAATTTTTACTGGTACAGATTATAGTTAATATAATTACCTCTTATTATCTATAATTGATTATATTAACAACAAACCTGCTTTGTCCTTAGAGACTTAATATTTTTGAAACATAAATTTCTAAGACTTAGAATTTAAGTATTACAGATTTTTATGAATTAAATTGTACCTTAAAGCCTTGCTAGCTATTTATTTATTTTATTTATAGATTAAATTCAAGATTTTCTGAAAGCTATAAAGTTGTAGGGTAAATCCTTATCCATTAAACAATTATTCTATATAATTTTATATCCTTAAGAATGTCTCTTTCCTGTGCAAAGAAGCTGAAGCCGCATTTAATCGTAATGCCTTTGTGTGTATCTTCCCATTCCGTTGCACCTGCTCGGAGTCCAAAAAACCGAAAGGGGAAATCGGACACGGGCCTGGGACCCGGAACCCGGTACCCGAAACCCTGGCACCGGAGTCTTCCGATCAGATCCTCCGGTTTATTTCATGCAAAATGGCAGCTCGTTTGGCCGGCTCCGCTCGGATTGCGTGTGCATTGGTTTACTTTTGTTTAGCAAAATGTTCATGCAAATCCGCGCGCTGCATTGCCATTTGCATAAGCGGCCCGGGGAGGGGGTGCCCGGACACGGACACGGACATGGACGCGGAACTGGACTTAGATCCGTACACGAGTGGAGGCAGCTCCACCTCTTGCCCAGGCCTCGAACCGGGTCCATCATTAACCATCGCAGGTTGAGTCCGCTATTGAACGCAGCTGAGCATTGTGTGTGAGCCAGAACACTGGACAAAAGGGGGAGAAATTTGCTATACAAATAACCATTAATTTATTTTTTAATATGAAATATTTTAAACAATTAAAAGCTTGATTAGGAGAAGTTAAATAAGCAAATAAACCCAATTTAGAATGCAAGAAATAAAAGGAAACTGAGTTTAGATCGTTTAGGAATAAGTAAAAACCTTTATAAACCTGTTTCTGGGATATTTTCATCTTTAACTAAATCCATACATTATTTTATATTTCTATCTTTCTCATCTAGTTCATATTTCTTTAAAAATAAAGCCATTTAATTACATTTGAGCTTATAAACTTCCTTGAATATATTCATATAAGCAAAAAACATCTTAACTTTTCCTTGTACTACTCCCCCTTTTTGTTTATTTTATTAAGTGCAGCATATATTTTCTATTAAAATTAAAACACAAGCAAAATAGAGACAGAAAATCCATTTGTTTGTTGTTTGGAAATCTGAGGCGAATCTTACCCCTGGGTTTTTGTTAGTGAACTCGGTGGACTCAGGACTCGGGACTCATCACCATCGTCATTCCATTCCCATCCCAGTGCAATCCTTGCCACGCATATTCGCGCACGCACAAGGACTCCCCCCCCCCCCTTGCTTTCAGCCTGGCAACTTCTGGCCCAAAGTGAATCCTTTTGGAACTTGCCAAACTGGTTGGTTTAGTTTTCAAAACGGGCCGATCCACCCACTCCTTCGCCTCATGTGTGTGCGAGTGTGTGTGGACGTGGAAAACCATTTAAAATTACGGCAAAAAAGCAACAAAAGTTTTCCAACTTTGGGAGGGAAATGGTAGTGGCAGTGGCAGTGGCAGAGGCAGTGGCAGTGGCAGTGGCAGTGGCAGCAGGACCCAGGGATGGTTGAGAAAGGGGCAAAGTCGCGTTGCGTTGCGTTGCGTTGCGTTAAATTAAAACGCGTATGTTGCACACATTAATTGCCAGGAAGTAGATAGGCGGTGGAAGGGGTTACGGAAGGTATGGTGTGGGTGGCGGGCTGGCGAGGGGGAGCACTGTGCGTGTGTGTTTGTGTGCAAAAAAGGGGGATGGCCTACAGTGCAAAAATGGGGGGTTGGCCCAATGCAAAGGTTTTTCTAATCATTAACACAGTTGCCATCGCCATCGAGCTGCGAGTTTGTTTTGTTTGCCAGGCATTTCCACACACACACATATCGGGCACACACACATTTGTAAATTAGAAATGTCCGTCAAATACACCGCCCCCTATTCCCTATTATCGGCCAGCCGCCCCCCCACGAGTGCCACGCCCCTGCAGACAAGCTGAAAAGGTCGCTCAGATGCCAGCGTTGGCCGTTGTAAGGATAATGCCGATGATGTCCTGTGCCGAGGAGGCAAAGGCGAAGCACAGAAACTGCACACACATGTGAGCGCGGGACAGTGGGTTCAAAGTGATTAAATATTAATATTTAATATGAAATATTAATATTAAATAATTATATTATATATCATATTTAATAATAAATAAATAAAAATGGAATATTAATATTAAATATCAATATCAAAAATCATATTTAATATTAATATCATACATTATATTATATAAAAATCATGCATCATATATTTTAAATTATATATTAAGTTATATTTAATGAAAGTTTAGATAGTGAACTATTTCAAGGAAGTTGTGTTAAGCCCTATAGATTAATAATATTTTAGAAACATACAAAAAGTTTAAAAATAATAAGAAATTGCTAAGAAATAAAGCCTATCAAAGACAAAACACATATATTACAATTAAATTTTTAAATATTTTATTTAATTAGCCGAAAGCCACAGCAACTGTTACTTATTCTGTAGACTAATTTATAATTCAATATACAGTGTACAAATAAATTTTTATTTATTTAAAGAAACTGCAAAGTAATTAAAGGCTTAATTTCTTCAGCAGCCTGTAGATTTTGTTTACCTTAATTTTAGAATTATTTATAGATATAAATTTAATGTTTTTATATATATAATTTTGAAAGGATTCTAAAAAATTTATTTAATTCTCTTTACCTTTTATATTTTGCAGAATTGGCATCTGTAATTATTAAGCAAAAAATCAGCCAGAAAATTCAATGAAATCACACAAATGGCACTTATAATTCTCAAGTACAAATTATGTGACACAATTTCAGTAAAACTTTTACTTTTCAGGTAAGTTTATTAAATAAATAAATTTGTACAAGGATCTTTGGATTATCATAACGCATAAAATTATAATTTAAAGGCAAAATTGTAAGTTTTGATAATATTTTTTACTAACTAATTTTTCCACCCCACCCCACACAAAGGACGATGCACCAAGGTGCCACATTTTCTTCACTGCACAAAAAAAAACAGGCATAAAAAACAATCAATTCGAAATGAAAGTTTTTTAGTAAGTACAGTCTCGCTGGCGAACCCCACACTAATTTACAGTTAGACACTAATGCGTGTACCCCACCACCCCCATCTTTACTATACACCCTCCCTTCCCCTCCCCCTAAATTTTTGGAAAAACTTTTGTTTGGCCAAAGAAGAAGCTGAAGCCGAAGCTGAAGCTGAGGGAATTCATTGCCGATTCAAAGTCAGCAACAAACTAACGGCAAATGGCAAATGACGACGAATGCGATAGTTTCCACCTCCTCCCCCTACTCTCCTTCCCCTTCTGTGGGTGGAAAATAGTTTAAAATTCATTATACATATATATTTATATATATATATATATTCTCGAGTGAGATTTACTCAAGCGCTTTCTCGCCCTCTCTCACTCTATGGCTGGAGCGGCAACAGTTGCCCCCCCAAAACACGACTCGACTCTCAACTCGAAGCCGGAGTCTATATACGGATATATATATATATATATAATTCTGAGCGCTCTAACCATATATTATATGTACCGTACACGGGTGTGCGTATAAATCTAGTGAAACTATATGTGGAGTGGCGGCGTATATTATGTAAAATGTTGCATTTTCCAGCTCAAAACAACACCGGCTACTGCCACTGCCACTGCCACTGCTGCCGCCCACTCTAGCTACTTGTTGTTGTTGTTGTTTATGATAATGAGCATTTCGCTCATGTGGCAGCAGCAACACACACACATCTGCATATGTATATATATATATGTAGAGCTCTCTTTATGTGGCTATATCGCTGCTTCCAGCTACCGGCTCCCAGAGTCCCGCTCCCTGAACTCCTCCCCCAAAAGGGGTGGCTTTCCCCGTTCGTTCGTTCGTTCAGATAATGATGCTAAATTTATGTATTTTGTGTAGAAATAAAACCTGATTTTCGAAATGAGTGGAAAATGGGAAATGCAAAGTGTGTAAAAGGGGTTGTTGGTTGGTTGGTCAGTTCTTTGACGCTGCTGCTGTTGCTGCTGTTGCTGTTGCTGCTGCTACTGTGTGTGTGTCCAGGGTAGGGGGTGCTTTGGGGTTGGTCATTTATTACAAAAATTGTGGGGATATACCACCCCCCGCCCCCCCCTCTTTAGGGGGTAGAGTGTTGGCTTAATGCGGTGCGGCTTTTCCCTAATTTCATTTCCCTTCTGAAAAACACTCGACGAGCTTGGAGCGAGCTCTTTGCTTTGCTTTTAATTGTTGCCTTTTCCGACGCCGACGTTGCCGCCTGCCTCCTCCACCTCCTCCTCCTGCTCCTCCTCCTCCCCCTGGATGATTCTGAGTCTCTCGACGGCTCTCGACTCAATTTGCGTTTGAGCTATTTGAGGCAAGACACAGACACACAGACAACATACAACATACAACACATGTGTGGCAGAGCTCACTCGCTCGCTCACTCACTCACTCACTCGCTCTTTCTCTCTCGTTTGAAAATTTGAAAAGTTTTTTGTGTGAAAATTTCGAAAATTCGTGTGCGTTGTTATCATTTGCAATTGTGCCGTTAACCGGTATAGCAGCAGCAGCCACGCAATACACACACTCTCCTTTTGAATACCAGGCAACAAGGCACACACAGCACACACACACCACACACACACACTCACACACCTTGGGCAGTACGCACAACGACACTTCCTACGAATCGCATTCGTTACCCATTCGAATCGCCGTTCGGCGAATGTTCGGTTTTTCCTGGCCAAGTGCAAGGCTGCAAATCGGGTGCGCTCAAAAGGCTCTCGGTTGTCGGGGACTGGCATTCGGTTGTGCTCGTGTGGCAGCACGAATTGCATCCTGTCAGCGCGATAGTAGTAGCAGCAGCAGCAGCAGCAGCAGCAGCAGCACAGGCAGCACAAGCAGCAACATCCTTAGCTGAGAAATCGACTCTGCAGCTGGTCAGGTGCCCCCGAATGTGTCACTCTGCATTTTGACCACTAACGCGCCGGCCGTGCTTCCGTTACGTTCCTTCGTCGTGCTTCGATCGCGTTACGTTACACACAAGCAACCTGCATTCCGTTACGTGGCAAGCGAATGAATGATACAAAACGTGCCCCAAGTGCTACAAAATTCATAAGCATCGAATCCGAGTTGAGAGAGAGAGAGATCTGCCATCGAACCTTGAAGATCGGAGGATCCTTCAGCGAAATTTGTACAGAGATATATCTCTCGTTAAAAGGATCTTAAAAAACAGAATTAATGTGCATAATACATAATACATCGGTTTTAATGTCCAAGTCGCTGGCCTTTGTTCAAGTTTCTTTGTTTTTTTGAGTGTGCCCGCCTGCAAGTGGGTTGGATAAAAAAAAGATCACACAAGTTGCAAAACAGTGAAGAGATCCAACAACACAGAGTTCAAAGTGCAACAGGGAAAGCATCCAGCAGCTGCAAGTTCATTGTGAATTTGGTGATCACAACAGCAGACAACGAAGGTGAGTTTGAGATCAAAATATAAATTAATTATAATGAAATTATAGATATTTTTATATAGAGGGAAAGCTATGTGGGCCTAGAAATAGTACTTTGCGTCTTAATTTTAAGTTAAAATAGTTTTTATGGGATGAAAATTTATACGATTTGAATTTCCCAATGTTTCTTCTGGGAAACAGACACCTTTTATCAAATATTTAAAGTTAGAAAGAATATATTTAAGATTTATATTTATATAATTTTAATTGAGAGGGAAAAGTAACTTACACAAGACAGATAATATATCTTTATGGGCTAAAAACAGGCTTAAGATGGCTTAAAAAGGGTTGCCAGTTGCTATGAAGCTTCTGTAAAAAATAACAATAAATAATAACTATTTTCTGTAAGAAATAACCAGCAATAAAAAATAACTATTTTCTAAAAGTTTTCTGAGGCAAAAATTAGGAATAAATACTAATAAATTTGATAAATTGTTCATACCTTTAGCATAGGAATTTCCTAGCAAGTTTGGCATTATTTTTTTCTTAGCGAAATATATTTTATTACCAACAAAACAAATTTCTGATTTATGCCAAACATTTAAACTTAAATCATTAAATTCATTATTATCAATATTTTTAACTAATTAAATAAATAAATATATAAAAAATATAACAATAAATTAAAGAGTTTTAGCCACAATTTCTCTATAAAAACCAGAACTTACATCAAGCTTAGCTGTTTACAAACATCTAATAAGAGAGCCATAATAACTATAAATTAATAAATATACAATAGATATATTTATATTCCCTTTGTTTATAAAACTTTCAATTAATATACCTTAAATTTATTAATGCCATCAAAAGGCCACAAATGTTGACAGCGATACTTTCAAGTTGAAAGTTTCAACAGCTGAAAGTATAAACCTGACAAAAAGCCTTTAATGATCCACTTCGTATGTCAAAAATGTATCACAAGCGGTGAGCAATTTTTACTTAATGTAATTAATTAAAATTTTAACGTGTTAATTTCGGAGTGTGTTTGTGTGTGCTTGTGTGTGTGTTTGTGCAAACAAAAGACAGCAACAATTGTGTGCACATATAAAATATGATACCTTGGAAAAGTCATCGGTGAACCGCACTTATGTACCGCAAGTTCTACCGCGAAATTGATAATTCAACGGTTAACCAAACGGGCCAACAACTAAAAAAAAAGAAAATTGGACAAACATAAAAAATATAATATATAAATAAAAAAGAAAAACACTGAAACACAGACAACAACATGCGCCTCCGTCGAGTGTTAAACGTTTTACATCAAACTGAACAGTCTGAAAAGGGTTACAAATGAAAACAAAAAAAGGAAACTACCCACTGAGCATAAATGCAAATAATTATTAAAATATGGAAAGAGAAGGCTCCAAATATTATAGGGTATTTTTAAACAGAGTGCGAACTTTAGTTAATTGTATATATTTATATGTTAAAGTTAACTTTTTAGAGCTTTTAGAAAAATACCTTTGGGTTTCTTCGAGATTAAAAGGGAAGAGATTTAGTTTCATTTCACATGTAAATATATCCCTAAAATATTATTAAACCAGATTTTTTTATATAAAAGTAATTTTTTTAAATAGATATAAATATAATAAAATACTTGTTTACTTTTAGAAAGTATTAACTAAATACTTTTAGCTCTCAAGTTGTATGTAATGTAAAGCAAAAGGCACTACAAATTACTTTTAAAACTTTTTAAACCTGATCTATAGGTTAATTTCTTAATATTTCCATAAATCTAAATATCAAAATTGTCTAGCTTTCCACAATATTCAAAATTCCAGCATTTGCAGGGCATTTTTGAAATGAAAATAGTAGCCAAACAACAAATATTGTGCATAATCAACAGTGATTTCGATACCGATTCCGAGGCAGACTCTTCTGACAGGGGGCGGGAGAGGGCATTTATTGGGGGCGTGGCAGGCAGCTCAAGTGCCTGGCCAAGGGTGTGCGGGGGTGAGTGTGTGTGTGTGTGAAATCGGGGGAGGTGGGCTGTATTTGAAAGTGGTCAACCAACTCGTTGACCGCAAAAGAGAAAAAATAATAAAATGAAATAAACACACGCAGACAGATAGAGGACAGCCCTCAGTGTGTGAGTGAGTGTGCGTGTGTGTGTGGTGTGGCAGTCAAATCACAAACAAAAACAAATTGCAACAACAATAATTCCTACAGCCGGCGCTCGAATGTAGGCAATGAAATTTATTTTTCTCCCTTTAGCAACATTTTCCTGTTTTTCCTGTTTACTTTTATACTATATAATTTTTCATCTATTTTTTTGTTAGCTTTCTCTTTTTTTTTGCCTCACTAATGCAATGCGACAGTTGAACGTTTCATTTTATAATGTTTAATTTAATTTATATTTATTGCAATATGTTTAGTTTTTTTTTTGGTTTTTTTTCTAGCCTCTGATTGGCCAATTTGAATGTCGAAAGTTTAGTTGGTTGTTTCTTTTTTCATTTTGCTAAAGTTAATGATTTATTTTAATTTGCTAAAATTATTGACATTTCTTTGTGGCCTTTGGGTTCAGTTTTGATGAAAATTAGAGCTGAAAATTAAACATTTTTGTTGGTTAATTGATGGAATAGGTATTTAATTAAAGATTTGAAAAGAGTTTTAAGTGGAGCTAAGAACTAAAAACTAAAGCTTAGTGTGTCTTTTTCCGCTTAGAACATGTTTAAATATTCTCGGAAAATTTTTCGTTACATTTAAATATTTTATAAATTTGGTAGCATAATTATCGAAGAATAATTTACATTCTTATAAATGTTTAAAGGCTAAAAAGACTTGAAATCTTTACAGAAAGCAAGTATTTAATTACCTAAAATAGGTTTTAAAGTCACATATCTTACCATCGACAACATTTTAATTTAACGCTTCTTTTCCATTTAATTATAAATTAACTACAAATTCACATTTTAATTAAATGTTAAAACCTTTTTAAAAGACAAACTTATGATCTTCAATTTAAAAATTATACAAAAATAGCTCACAAGTGAACTAATTTTCCAGTCAACAAAAGCCTTTGAAAATATGCCTGATTATTTCCGAATCCATGTTGTATCTTCATTAAAAATTGATGACCATTTGAAAATGGAGAACTTGAAGTCAGGGATCGGTGGAATATATATATATGTGTATATATTTATGAGGGCTGCTTGCAATTATATTCAGCATTGTGCTGTTGTTGTTGTCCTTCGTCTGGGGCTGTTATTGTTTTTGTGCGAGTGCAACTTTTATCGATTTAAATTAAAAACGCATTGCTGCAAATTGTAAAAATTATTGTGCGCGTCTGTCCGATTTCCCGACGCAGCGTCTGTCTCGCTGCATTTCCCCGCCTGCTTTTCCGTCTCCTCGGCCGCTGTGTGTTTGTGTGCCAGGAAGCGCCAGCACATTAAGTTGGTAGGCCGTTGTTGTTGGACAGCATCCTGGTGGCGGGGAAAACACATCACCCTCTCCCAACTTGCTCCTCTCTTTTTTTTGTATTTTCTTTTTTTTTTTGCCACACCGCCATGTCCATGTCCATGTCATTGGCCGGAGCAATGCGGAAAATCGCATTTTCTCATTTGGCTTCTGTCATGCAAAAATATCAAAAGCGCGTTGCGAAAATCTCGTTTATTTTTCACACGCATTTCTGACATTTCCCCCGATCTCACTCCCCTTCCCCCTTGGCATCTCCTTCTCGTACGGCGAAGGATCCGCCAAAGACTGCTGACGTTCAGGAGTAGCAACTGTTTTAAGGCTATATTACACCTTTGTTATTGGTTTTCCTTTAAAATCAGCTTATCACAATTTTATTTTATATTTTTCCAACATTTTGGCTTTTATTAAATGTAATTTATTTATATATATTTAAATTTTAAATGTCGCAACCGAAGAGAAAGGTGTAATACTGCCTTAATGTCTCACACAAATTGGCTTAAAGCTGTTCGATATGCGGTTGGCTTGCATCGCATCGAATGAATGGAAAGACAACTTCAATTCTGAGTGAAATCGCACTCGTTTTCTTCTTTGATTTACTTCTGGCCGGGCACTTTGTGAAGTGCAAGTAGATATCAAGTATACGCCACCGAAAGTGCTTCTTTATTGGCCTGCGGTTTGACCATGGAAATATCACGTATACGTACGTGATATTTTAGTGTTTAGTTTTAGGGTTTTCTGCAAATAGGAGAGGCTTGCATATTATTTTAAATTGAGATTACATTTTGATAAATAAATAAATAGTTAAAATAATTGTGTAATTAAGAGAAAAGTTTAATTAACTAAACTTCATGAGAACATTGAAATATCACGTATACGTTAATAATTTTTAAGCGTTTAGTTGTAGAGGCTTGCATTTTATTTTAAATTTAGAGTAAATTTTGATTTAGAAATAAATAGTGGAAATAATTATATAATTAAGAGAAGGGATTAGCTAAACTTTATAAAAACTTTGAAATATCACGTATACGTACATGGTTTTTTTAAGTTAAGTTTGGGATTTTCTTGCAGTCTAAAAATGTTTGCATTTTATTTTCAATTTAAATCAAAAGCCATGGGAATAGAATGTGATTAAATAAGTGACTTAAGAACTACATAATTATATAAATAACTTTATCCTTAACTTTAAACTATATAGCCAAGGCTGTCTTGAGAAATCTTTTAACACACAAAAATCTCTTAACCTTTGCTTAT
Source organism: Drosophila seguyi (assembly GCA_008042675.1). NCBI lineage: Eukaryota > Metazoa > Arthropoda > Insecta > Diptera > Drosophilidae > Drosophila > Drosophila seguyi. The sequence goes on from VNJU01010847.1 coordinate 62,384, forward strand.
TTATACAAACATCTTGATTGTTTTTACTTAAACAAAATAAATTATTTAAGTTATTAATAAAAGCGTTAAGAATTCATCAGTGAAACCTTAAATTCAGCTTGCACTTATCGCCAACTCTCTTAATTTAACCCATCGATATCCTTCGCCATGAAATATTCACGACGGCCTGCAATCTGTGATGTTCTATTTAAAAATGCGCAAACTGAAAGAGTTAATGCTATGTCCTGGATCCAATGCATTAATGTCCCGGCGGCGGCGGCAGGCTTCTGAAAAATATATAAGTCTACGAATATATATATAAATTTGTACATATATTTATATATTTATTTGGGAGCGGCAACGGCGCACACAATTAATAAGAATTACAAGTTGTGTGCGTGGGCTGGTGCATCTGTGTTTATCCTGCTGCCTGCTGCAGGATGCCTGCATCCCGCCTGTGTCTGGGGCGTAGGAGGCGTGGCCATGACCAACAACGGCCGCACAAGTGCTAATGACTTAATAAATCATCGCGTGCGACAAAGAAATATATGGGATATATGTTCCTGGTCCAGCGGTCCAGCGACCGCAGCCAGGAAGAGAGAGCCGATGGTTCGGCGGGGGCATTGCTGAGGTTCTGATTGGCAAAAAAGAAAAAAAATATATATACGAACACACGGCAGGAAAAATAAATGCATAATTCAATGAAAATCCAACTGAAATTCCTTTAATCCTCAATATTCATTAAAAAATATGAGCCGACCTCATGATGTGGCATCGTTGTTGGCCGTCGGCGATGCTGCTGCTGCTGCTGCTGCTGGTCAAGTTGCCGATAATGTTGCCGATGATGTACCCGCTGATCCTGCACTTGCCGTGTGGCAAGACAGTGATGTTGCCAGGATTCTGGTCGAAAGGTTTCTCAGCAATATTTAATGGGTTGCTCTTAATCTTTTGTCTCATTTTAATAAGCAAATGTTACAGAACTTGACTTGGTTTTATTATTAATATTAATCCCAAGGTTTTGGCATTATTTTAAAAGGTTGTAAAGACTCTACAAAGCATTAGTTTCTGCCTTGAGTAGGATTTTTCAATACTTCCCTACCTTTTCTTTACTTTTCATGTGAATAATTTTGTTACTGATCCTCTTGATTTAATTTCAGTCACTGCCTGGTTTTTTTATCCTGCTTCTCTCTCCTTTTTTTTTTGTCAATTAAAGCCAGCCTCTGGCCGGGCAGTTTATTAAGCCGAATGTGTACATCCTTTTGCTGATGTTGGTGCAATTTTCTGTTGCACTCGCTGCTGGTTTCTGCGGCCAAGGGCCAGGTGCAACATCGCCGCTGGTCCCCCGGTCATTACATCTTTATGTGCCTTTAAGTACATAATGTACGAACGCGGAGTACATAAACGCATCGAGGTGCGGGGGCGGCGGGCTTAATCAGCAACTTAAATGTGTCGTGCGGCAGCGATCCTGGCCTGGATTGCGCCGATTTTTCCGCGATTTTCCTCACATTTTTTTTTCTTTTTTGTTTTTTTTTGTCGTCCGCAGCGAGGGAAACTTTTGCTGTCCCGGCCATTTGCACGTTACAAAAATTAATTCGATTTGCTGCTCGGCGGTTATTTTAATCGTTTGCCGTCGTGCGGTGCCGTTTAATGAAAGGACCAAAAAACCAGGACACTGCAAAAGCTCCTCCCCAAACACACACACACACGGGCAGCCGGGGCTGGCAATGCAATTAAAAATTAAAAACGTGAGCAAAATGCATAATGAGCTCTCAAGCAACACTTCATTAACGCGTTTTCTTTGCCGCCAACTCTTTAACCCTTTGCAAGCCCCGCTGCTTTCCGCACTGTCAAGATAAGTTACACTCCTTTTCGCCAAGTGTCCTGCTGTCCAAGTGTCCGAGTGTCCTGATGTCCTGGCCAGTGTCTGTGTGCGTTCGCATTGATGGGCGACAAAATGTTAACAAGCTGTTGAAAAATTGGCAAACAGGCCAGAATGCGTAACCAGAGAAAGGAGCTCCTTTATGCCACCACTTTCGCCGGGATCGTAGGTCAAAAGTAAGTGAGGGGCAAGTGAAAGGGCAAAGGCAACGACCTGGGGATATCCTGGAGATCGAACAGGCAGAAAATCATAACTATAGAATAAAGATCTTTGTAGATTTAATTTTCTTAAGGTTTGTTTATAAAGGTATTTAATTTTAGTTTAATGTTCAATAATAATTAATTAGTATTTCCCTCCCCATCGAGGGTATCCCCTTATCATCGACTGGCTGCATCAACTACTTAAGCGGCGTCATAAATTTACACACACACACACGGCACTCCGCCGCCGCCGCCCAAACAGGGCACAGGAAAAATGAAAAGCCCCCGGGAAAATCATCTGGGTATGAGAGGTGGCACCCGTTCCGCAGTTCGTGGCCTCAATGTTGGCCTCAAAATGCAAAACCCCAAAAAGGAGCAAAGTGCAGGAGCTTCAAGGGAGGGAGAAGGGGAGAGACAGGGGGTGAGGAGCCTTGCACGTGATTGTCAACAAGTTTGACTGCAATGGCTTGGAAAAATCGGTGTGGGGAAAAACCGGTGGGAAAATGGGCAGTATTGTGGAGTGCGTCCTGCAAGATGGACCCGGTACTGCGGTACTGTTTGCTCTTTTCCTTTTTATTGATTTTTCTTTGGCCGTTTTATATTTTTTCTTTTTTTTTTTTTGCGTATTTCTGCATGTGCGCATATTACGCATACGCCGCGTGTGCAACGGAAACCAGCCAACTGACCAAACGCGTCCTGCCAGCTGCACCACCAGGCACCGCGATCCCCTGCAAAAAGCCCCACCTTTAGCATTTCCCCCTCTTACCCCCCCTTGGCCCCCCTTTTAACCCTTGTTTGTCGGTCTGCGTTTGTACAGCTGTCAGACAAGCCATTGCTTTCTCGCTTTCTCTGCCTGCCCGCAACTGCAATGTCCTGCAAGGGAGGGGTTGCAAAAAAAGAATTGAATGCCCGCTTCGTTTATTGTTGTTACCAAAAAAAAAAAATAAAATATAAAAATAAAGAAAGAAGGATATGCTGGGAGAAAAAAAGTGAGGGAAAAGTACTAAAATTTTAAATATAAAAACAAGATGAGAATGCAATCTTGGATAATGGAAATAAGGAATACTCTTTTATTAAATTTTATAAAGGATAATGATAGAGGAAGCTAATTTCTTTAACTAAAATATAATATACATTTTTTTTTGGTATAAAATATATTTGTTTCTGTTTTTATTTAATTTTTCCTGCTCTTAAGAAAAGAAATTCAAAGTAAATAATTATAATCCAAAGAACTTGCCTTTTAAGGAACAAAATATATATTTTTTAAATATACAAAATACTTCAAAGGATAGAAATATTGTTAATAATAATACTACCCTCTTACAGGGTATCCAAAAAATGAAAAAAATACAAAAAAAAGTAAAGAAGAAAAGCTGGAAAAAGCGATGGACACGCGTATTCTCGCATGTTTATTATTGCAGCGGCAAATTGTTGGGGAAAGGAGGGAGGGGGCCGGGGGTTACCCTCAATTGTTGCATTGTCCTGCGAGTTGCAGTTTCTCTTTTTGCGCTTCTTTGACACGAAACAGACAGACAGACAGACATGAGGGGCGGTGAGGGGTGAAGGCAGGCTGGTTGGTTGGTGGAAAAGAATTGACCACCAAACAACTCACCTGCCGCCCCGCCCCGCTACGCCTTTTGACGGGTGGGAAAAGAAAAAAATGTATAAACGCAACCCCCTTCCCATGCAATGCCCTCCCCAACCCCCCCTCCTGGGGGATATGTTCTCTGTTTTGGGCCTTTTGTTGGTGGCAACCACATATTTGGTTGCTGATTTTTGGTTTCGTAATTTTTCCTACCCACAATGCAACAGTAGCAACAACAGCGCCGATTGTTGTTGCTGCATTTGTTTGTACCTTGTTTTTGTTTGCGTGTGTGTTTGGCGGTTTTTCACCTTCTTTTCAGCCTTCTTTTTTCTGGTTTCTGGTTTGGCTCCACAAATTACACGGAGAGTTGTTTAAGCCGAGCGAGCGAGCGTTTCCTTTCGTTTTTTTTTGTCGGTCGAGGCCATTTTTTGTCATGTCATTTTGGCTGTTGATTGGTCAGGGGAACATTTTTGATGATGATAAGTGGTGAAAGGGATTATTGGTGGGAATTAAAGGGGCTTTAAAATCATGATAAAGAAATATTTTAGGCACAAGGTGAGCTTTTATTCTGTATTTAAGCCTTGAGGATCGGAGGAACACTTAAGAGGTGGCAAACTAAAACTAGTTGGCCTTTAAAAAGCATAAATATTTAAATTAAATAAAGGGAAAGTTGAGATTTTAGAATTTTCTAATAGTTTAACTAATGTTAATATTTAATATATATTTTTAAATAACATATTTTTAAATAGATTTCTATGAGCAGTATTTTTATATAAAGAAAATGCTTTTGTACTGATAAAACTTAAAATTTATTAGCTACAAAATTAGTTATTAAAGTATATTTAATAACAATAACTAGCTTAGAAATTCCCCAATTTTCTGTTATTTATTTAACCCAAAAAAAATATTACAAAAAACTGCTTTCAATTTCTTTATAAAAACCATAAATATGCAACCCCTAAAACTTGTTACTTTCAAGGAATTTCACCAGTCAAAACACACACACACAAGTCTAGGAAACAACTTTTAATTGCATAAACCCCCCCCACCAAGCACACACACACACAAAAGGATTCCCATTCATGTTTCATATTTTCAAATGGAGTTCCTGCTACCAGAATGCCAGTTAATTATTTCCTGGCAAATGGTTAGCCTTTCGCCTGCAGCACAACTCAATGCATCAATTGCCATTGCAGTTGCAATTCCATCATTTTGCACATATAAATATATATAGTATATATGGTCCAACTCTGGGCAATAAAAATATTTACAACAACAATCATAGCAAAGGCTTTTTGGGTCTACCAATATTATTCCACACAACTTCAAACCCACAAAATGTTGGTTAGTTTTTCGTAATAACTTCAAATCTGCACTTGCCACTTTGTTTGTGCGTGTGGAAAATGGTTGGGGGGGGAGGGAAAATGCGAGAATTGTAACCCTAAAATGCAACATACTCATACAGATATATATATATATACGTATATGTATATATTTATGGGTGCATAGCCTCCCCCCTCGAACAGGCACATCTCCTGGGCCCTTAAAAATTTCAAATGGCATCGAATTTTGTGTTCTGGCTGCCTGGCTTTTCTCTATTTTTTTTTTGGTTTGTCCTGTTTTGTGTTCGTTCTGGTTTCTGGTTTGCCATTCCGGGGTGTAAAAATAATTTAACTAAAAATTGCACACAAATATCCCTCACACACAGTCACCGCAAAATGTGTGTGTGTGTGGGCGGGTGGTTTGCCGGCCGGTTTTTTGCCCAGGTCTCACTCTCTCTCTCTCACTCTCTCTTAGAGCCCAGTGGAGGTGTGTGATTAGGCCAAACTGCAGGCCGTAAAATATACGCAGAAATAATAAAATCAGGGCCGCAAAAATGTGCAACAAGGGAGCCGGTCGAATGCATGAAAGCGACAGCGATGGGAATTGTGTTTCGGCTACTGAAAATTAAGAGGATATCGTCCATGTTTTTGCTTTAAAAATTGGGGAAAATGTAGGTTTGATATTGTAATTAATTGAATAGTTACTTTATATTTACAGTTCATATATTTAAATAATACAAAAAGTCTCTAGAAATAATGTGAACTTAATAATTTGAGACGAGATCAAGTTAAATGTGAGAAATCAGCAAGCAAGGTCAAACTCTGGGATTGTTTATACAAATAAAAGTATTAGTTTTACTTATAAATATAATACTAACTATATTAAAAATTATAAAACATCTATAATAACACCTTAACTGTTAATTTATAATGAAATTCTAGCTCCAAATGTTTTATTAAATAATTTAAAAATATAACACCGGCAGCTTGCACCTTTTCAGCTGCTAAAAATTGCTCTATTAATGAAGTAATAATCATAAAATTCATATTATATTTTCTTAAATATACATTATAAATGTATTTAATGTACTTAATATATTTAATAATTATATTTATAGCTTTCTTAAGAGTTTATCTTTGCCATAAATTGGTATTATTAGAAGTATACTCCCTTTGAGCTGCAATACTTTCAATTTTAAGACCTAGCTAGCTATTGGATATACTTCTTATATTTTTCTTAGGATATATTTTAAGGATGTTATTTTGAGAATATTACTAAAAATAAAATAGCAGTGGTAAATTATGGCTTTTAATTAATAAATATATGAATCTGAATCGAGTCAAATTCATGGTGTATTTACTTCAAAAGTTGAGCTATTGAGTCTAAACATATTAAACAAAAAAAAATTTACGTGATTTATTATTATATATAAAAATATCCCGTATATTTAAAATAAAAATAAATATATATTTAAGGATTAAATCAGGAGCACCACACACAATAATTTTTTTACCCAAAAGATCAGTAAATATTTTCAAAAATACTTTCAAAATCGAAAGCAAAAACTAACCAAAAACACACAACACACACACCCCCAAGTCCACTCGAAATATTGAGACTGCAATGGCCTGCATTTTGACTTTGGGGGGCGGGGTTCTTTCCGAGTGGAGACCAAAGCGAAAGCCACTTTGCGAGAGCGAATGAAACAAGAACAAAGCGCCACACGCATTGGAGAGTTCAACCCTTGCTGTGAGTGAGTGAGTGAGTGTGACTCAGTCGGAGTGAGTGCGACCGAGTGCCAGTGAGTGCCGCCGAGTGAGTGTGTTTGTGCACGGGAGCCCCATGTGTGTGAGTGCTTAATTTGCTAATTGAGAGCCTGCAACGGCGCATTACACTGAACACAATGTGGCGAGGCGAGTGGCATGCCGAGTGAGAACTCAACGGGGGGTCGAGTGGAAGTCGAGTGTGGTCCTTTCACCTTAGACTTGGATAAGGAAAAAAATTTAAAAAAAAATGCCAGGAAATACAATTTGGTGTGAGTTTGGTGTCTTTAACTCACCTCGTTTCCTTCTGCCTCACTTCCATCATCAAAGACTCAAAAATACCAGACACAACACACGCCCGAGAGAGTGTGTGTAACGGGATCCAATGGGATTTGTCTTTGACAACAAGACCCAGCCGAAATGTCTCGGAAATTCTCAGCATTCTCCGCTCAACTCAATGCGGAATTAGTCTAAGATTCCGACTCAGTCGGAGGGAGTCCTTGGAGAACTACCCACTAAAAACTGCCCCTTTATTCGGTGGCTCCTCCCCTTTGAAGGACAGAAAAATATTATAAAAAAAAGACACAGAAATTAGGTTTAGGGGCTAAATAAAATAAATTTTTTGTACTGTTTAGATTAATATTTAAAAAAATTAAAAATATTATTTTGAAAAGTGAAAACAAATCGGAATAATTGTATTTTGAAATTAAATATTACAAAATGTTAGAGAAAAGTTAGGTTAATGAAGTATTTAATTCTTAAAATTAATAAAGGAAAGATTTAATATTTAAATTATTAATTTATTTAAATTAACTAATGCTACAGGAAATAAAATATATATAGACAACATTTAAAAAACACTAAAAATAAGGTTTAAACACAAAAAACTGTGGTTGAAAAGGTCAGCCTAAAAAATGTTATAATTTTTGTTTTGTATTAAGAATTAATATTAATATCATCAGAAAAATATAAATATTAATTAAGTGATACAAAATTATGTATATTTATTTTTATATATAAATATCTATTTAATTGTTAATAAATCATTAAATAATTGCCTTACATACAAGATTTAATATTATTTTGATATACAAATAAGATTTCTTTCAGAAAAATATCTTTGTTTGGATTTTAAATTATTAAAATAATAATAATTAATTAAAAATTGTATACCTTCTTGTTTAAAAATAGGCAAAGAAAATATTATTAAAAAAAAAACACACACTTGCAGCAATTTCATCTCAGTTTCGTCATCTCGCAACTCTCGAAATGAGTTATTCCCCGCCCGTCATTGGTGCCACACTTTTTATGGGCAATTTAATGGTTAAGGCAAACAAAAGACATAAACAATTTCCTTACCTACCACACGATCGCCCCCACCTACCGCTGCCCCTCCTCTGCGATCAAGTGCATTTGTTATTGCAGGAAATTTAATTGCCATAACACATAAACAAAAGGCTGGCGCATTGCTCATAATTTTGTGTATTTATAAAGACATAAAAGCGCAAGGCCATAAAAAATATGAATGTATCAAAGGCGGCGCAAAAACACGACTTTCGGGGTGGTCCAAAGGCGGAGAAGGGGCTTTGAAAATACAAATTGCTTGTTTCACTTTTGAAATCTCCCCAAAAAAAAAATAAATAAATACAACAAGATGCTGAAAATCCAAAGTAAAGCCATTAAATACAACGTTTTTGAACCGTGACCTCAAACAAAATGTTGATTGCAGTTGACAAGACGTCATGCAAAGTGCAATTTTGAGCCTGATGCAACCGGGGGTCGCATGCCACGCCCTGCAGGTGCCCCCTTCCCCTCCGTGCAGTCCAGCAATCAACAGCAATTTGGCAGAGTCCAGACTTAACACCCTCCTGCCCGAGTCTGTGCCTGTGGGTCCTTGGGTCACATCCGTGTCAAAACAATGTACGCACTAGAAGTCATTTAATTTGTTAAACTCGGTGATTTGGACAAACTCTTGGGCCCCAAAACCAGGGGCGGCGTAACGGAAGTTCCCTCATCCACCGCCCCCTAGTCCTGGCATGTCAATTGCTCTGCCAAACGGGCAGCCCCTCAAATTTTTGATCGAGGGGGGTGGGAGTTGTGCCTGGGTTTCTCATAGAGAGACATACAGGCCTTACATTGGTGATAATATATTACACTGGCCAGCAGGAGAGGGTTTTATTTGGGGGAACATGATGTAAATTATATATGAAAGTCTAAGAAGATTAAAGGATTAAGAAGTACAGGCTTGTTTCTATAGTTATTTTAAGAAAGAGACACCTTTACTTCGCGATTAACCAACTTTGGAGTTGGGATTTCCAAGTGTTATGTTGCTTATTGGGCTTCTTGTATTATTTTAATTATTGTACTATTTATTTATATATTTTAAAAGCGGAATTTCGCTGTACAAAAATTATGTAAATATGATTTTTATTTGATATTTTTTGAATTAAAAATAATAAATTCTTCGGCTCATTCAAAATAATGTGAATTAATAAATAATATTCAAAAAAGTCGACTTATTAAAAATAGTAAATAATAAATAAAATAATTGAAGCCTCGGCTTATTAAAAATAATAAAGAAAGGAGTAACTCGGCTTATTAAGAGTATTAAATAATAATAGGTAAAATAATAAATACATTGCCTTTTAGAAATAGAAAATAATAATATTTAAAATAATATTAAAACTATAATTTCTCGTTTAATTAAAAATATGGACTAATAATTATTAAAATAACTAATAGCTCGGCTTGTTAAAAAAAAAAAAAATAATAATAATAATAATAATACAAATAATAATAATAAATATGGACTAATAATTATTAAATTAGCAAATAGCTCGTCTTATTAAAAATAATAATATTTCTCAGCTAATTAAAAATTACAAATAATAACAAATAAAATAATAAGTAACTTGCCTTGTTTAAAATTAATAATAATAATAAACAACTCGGACTCGCCGCGATTCCCCGATAAACAGTGTTGTCTGAAGGTGACACTCGCAAAGGACACACGCAGGACATGAAGACATGAAGAGGGACAGCAGTCCGGACATGAGCCGGATGGCAGCCTTGCAAGTTGCACGTCGCACGTAGCTGCATGTTGCATGTTGCATTCTGAAGGATGGGGGTGGGGGGGATGCAGGCGATGCGTCTGCGGTTGCTATTGCAGCTTCGTGTTGCCGCTGCTGCTGCTGCTGCTGCTGCAATTGCATTTCTGCCCCTGGCATCATTTATGCATTTAAACAATCTAACGCCCCGGGTGGCATGTTTCCTGGGCGCCGGAAATGCAAATTATGTTATGTGTCAAGTAACCGGAAAATTCATTTTAATTGCCGTTGAAATGCCATATTGCACTTACAACCCCTCAAGAGTGGAGCCACCGAAAGTTGGCGGTGGAGGAGGTGTGGCAGCTTAAGGTGTTGCCATTAAGCCTTGAGTGGGGGGCGGAGCTCAATAATTGCAGGTTAAATGAAGCACTTTGACAAGATTTCTGTGGGGTTTTTGTAAATGTTTTTTAACAGAATATGTTGGTTTTATTAGGTAAAAACATGTATAGTTTAGTTAACCAAGATTGAGAGAAATTATTATAATAATTAAGCAAATATCGATTATGTTTATAAACCCTTTCAAGGCGGTTCCCTTTAGCGGGCTTAAAGAGGACTTAAAGTGCATTAGAAAGTGCACAAGAACGGGGACAAAGAGAGAGCATTGTAGAGAGAGGGAAAAACAATTGTATTACCCTTCCGTGTGTGCGTGTGTGTGTCTCTGTGGTGGTTCTGGGGGGCGTGGCCACATGCATTTCACCGCAAACGAGCCACTCAACGAGTATTTCAAAATAACAGACAGCCGCATTCGGGGCTGACCAGCAAAACCAAATGAAACCAAAACCAAAGCCGACTTCATCAACAACAAAAACATCATCAGCAGCAGCAGCAGTAGCAGTAGCAGCAGGAAAAGCAACTTGCAACATGCAGCAAGTGTTGCAGCAGCAGCAGCAGCAGCAGCAGCTGCTCAAAATGCAATTTTTCACTTTACGCACAGAGCCCAGGAAGCCTAGGCTAGAGCCTCTCCTGGCCAGTGTGTAAAATCCAATCAAGCCTCAAAAATGTTAAACGCCTCCAACAGTTTTTGGCCGAGTCCTTTGCTCTCTCTCTCTCTTTTCTGGCTTAAAAGCAAAAGCCAAAAGCAAGCTCTGCGGGCACTGGCAAACACAAACACAGGGTGAAGGGGGTGTCCCCGCAAAGTAGATGCAAGGATGGATGCCAGGACATACCAGGAACACTGGATGCAATCTGGACTTATTACGCCACTTAAGGCTTAAATATAACACTGTGAAAAGGCTAAGTAAACGAATTTGAAATACCCTGCAAAAAGGATATTTAAACTGATAAAATCTCTAAAGAATTATAAAGATCCTTGTATAATTTTTGATGAAATTATACCTATACTCTCAACTATCAACCTTTTTCCTCACTGCAAATATCCTTCAAATCCTCACCTCGTATCTTAACCCTAACTACTAAATCGTGGCCACATAACTGTTCCCTCAAAACTACACAGCACCTCCGGCTCAGTAGGTCCTGTTCTCTCCTGTTCCCCAATCCTCGACGGCACCGTATCCATCACGTCGTCCTTCCCACACTCGCCGCACACACCTCCCCGAGGCCTCGAAATGTCGTCACATTGTCGCCTCAAAAGGACGGAGAGGGCGGCACTTCTCGCAGCAGGACGAGGCGGATTCCATCGCCCATGTCCTGTTCCTTGTCGTCTCCTCGTCGTTTGTCGTTTGTCGTTTATCAAATGGCCAACGCTGCGCCGCCGGCCGTCGGCTAAGTGACAAGCAAAACCGCGAATTGACCAGAGAAAGTCCCTGGCTCCAACTGCAACTCCTGCTCCGGCATCCTGCTGCATCTGTATCTCCATCTCCATCTGCATCTGCATCACCATTGCCATTTGCCGTTTGCCGTCTCCATCTCCAGTTGCAGGCTGCAGTCGCAGGATGCAAGGACCAACGAGAGCCGAAAGTGTGCCTGCTGCCGGCACACGTTATTAATGCCGGCACACTGTGCACTGCCCAAAAAAATGCAGTCACAACTTGTTCGCGGGTTCCGAGTGGCAAGTAAATTTCCCTCGATTTTCTGCCAGTGCACACGCACTCACTGCCCAAAAAGAGTGAGGTGCAGCAGGACCAAGGACGAGCACAAGATGCGTGGCCCGTGTGTGTTCTGTGGGTTTCCTTTTTTTTTTTTTCTGGGGTGTCGACGTTGGTCGGGGGGGGAGGGGTCTCCGGGGGCTTAACACACAGGATTGGGCATTGTTTTGGCCGAAAGTTGACCGAAAACTTGGCATTGTTGGTTGGTTGCTCGCTTTTTGGGCTTGGGCAGGACGAGCGGACGAACGGACGGAAGGATTGCATTGCATGGCATGGCACGGCCTGGCATGGCACTGCATTCGGACTGCAGCAGCCTTGTGCTTCTCCTCCTGTTTTTTTTTGTCTTTTTTCTGTGCCGATGGAGCACTGCAGTTGTGAAGTGGAGGGCGTGTTACTGCATCAATTTATGGTTGAATTTTGGTGTCCTCTCTCCTTGTAGGACTCTTGATTTCTGTGGGCGACCGACTCGACTCTCGATGTGTGTGTGTTTCTGGCCTAAGTGTTCTGGGCATACCGGAAATAAGTTTGCTGCCCGCAAATTTAGTTGATTTAGGCATTAAAGCGAACAGAGACCGACGGACTCGACTCACTCGAGTCCTAAAGTCCTAGAGAGTCCTGGAGTCCTGGAGTCCTGTAGTCCTGAATGCCTGGATTCCCCGGATCCTGGGGCTTTGCGGTGCTGTGCGTTGCCCACTTTGAGCACTTATAAACAATGTATGACTTAATTTGTTCTCAGTTAGCAAATGTTGTTAATTTCTGGGTTTTGTTTTTGTCCAGAGATAAATTGATTGGTTTGGGGGAGGGGGAAATTAAGCCAGGGATTTATTGGTCCTGCAAGAGAGGGGTTGTATTTGTATTAAGAGCTATTAGAGCCTTTAAGGGATATTTTAACTAAGTAGTAGACTTTAAGTATTCTTTGAAACACAAGAAAAATAATATTAAAATGGTTTTGTATTTATTTAAACACTTAATTACAAGAATAGAAAAATATTTGTATTATATTTTAGTAATAAATTAAATTATAAAAATATTTATATATTTTTGTAGTTCAGTTTATAAATACAAAGAACCAGGAAATATTTTTTAAAAGGTTAAAAAAAAGATTTCTAAAAACTAAGGAATTTTTTCATTGGCTTCTTCATTTCTTTTTAATTTTTTATATCATAAAATAGGAGATGTAGAAATTCTTAATTTTATTTTAAACACTATAAAGCTATTGTTTGTCTTACTTTTTATTAAATAAAAATAATTAATATTTAGTTTTATTTCATACTTTTTTAAATATTAATCTTGGCATTTGTTTTCTTTACCTTTTTTAAGCCAAAATACTTACTTGAAACAATTTTAAAATATTAATCAAATCAATCAGTTCTTTGCTGCTTTTTATATTTAATTAATTAATTTTATAAGCTTATTTTATAAATTCCTTGTCAACTTTTTTACAACTTCTCACCCCCATAAGCCTCTTATAAGCCACAAGCCAAGTCCATTGACTTTCTTTAGCACCTATTAACCAGGACATCTTCCTTTTTTTTTTTTTTTTTTGTGAACTTAATACGGGAATTCCCGAATGCCATTACAACACACACATTCTGGACATTGCTGCTGCCCCTGTGGCAGGGTTGGAAAACCCAAAGTCCAATTAAAATTTAACTACATCAAAGTAGCAACGCCAGTAGCCCTTACCCGTAACATACGCCATATACATATATACCTATAACATTTAACAAGTTTAGTATTTGGGTTGGCCACTCCGAAATTTTCCAGGGGGCTTTCCCTGGGAGCCCGGCAGCTGGACATGCCAAACTATGGCCAGGGAATGAAGAGAAACGAAAATGGAAATAAAAATAAAAAAATATAAAAACAAAGGCCAGAGATTCCGCCCACTCACGCACACACAGGCGACCGACGAGGGCGGTGGCAGATGGAACTCTATGTGTATCCGTGGCATGTCGAAAATTGCGCAGCTTTACGGCAAATGCCGCAAATTGAAACAATTTACATGTTGTACATGTGTTGGCGAATTTTCCGGACGCCGGTCCGGCCGGAGGGTGACCGGGCTCGCCATCAAAGGGTTAAACTTGCGTGTAACGGTCCTTGGGTCCTTGTCTATTGATACCCGGTCGCCAGTTTTAACAGCAGCCATGAATTTTGATTTAGCCCCTCAGCCCGAAAGTCTGGCACTCTTTAGAAAAAAAATATCAGGGAATAATACACACCTAAAATTACACTGTGGGAAAGTTTGCTTATTTTGAAATTATTTTTCTAATCCTTTTTGGTTTTAGGAATGCATTTTAACCCATTAAAATCAAGTAAGACAAGTTATTACTTTTACTTGCTTTGATTTTCTCAGTGTATGCCAATAGCCAGCTGCCAGGAGAGGTGACAAACCGCGCGTGACTCTCCGCTGGATATTGTTGGTGTAGTTGTTGGTGTTATCGTTGTTGGTGTTGTTGTTGGTGTTGTTGTTGTTGTTGTTGTTGTTGTTGTTGTTGTTGTTGTTGGTGTCGCTTGGGCATCCATGTCCTGGAACTTTTTGGTGACGGCGAGCACGGATTATGGCGCGTTTGTCGAGCACTTGTCGCTGATTTTTTCACTCCTTGGGCATCCTCTCTGCCTCGTTCGAGCTGCCAATATTTGAGGGGTTCCTTTGTACTAACAGGTAGATGTCCTGTAAATATGGCTAAGACAAATCCTGTCTTTACCTTTAAATATTTTTACGGCAGAAAATTATTTATTAGGTTGCAAGATCACTACATATAAACCCAAGAAAAGTAACATGTAACAATAATTAAAATGTAGAGATATTTGCTCTAAATTATTATTAATTATCAATTACAATTACAATGGTATTTTACATTTTTATTTACACAAAAATGCAACTAAATATAGTTAAAAACTTTAACATATGTAATTTTTTATTTTCCTAAACTTTCACCATAAAATGCGCCTCTCTCCGCGCTTCTCAAAAATCGCAAGTAAAGGGGATTGGCAAGCCCCCTCAAGCCGACCGATCGACTTAATTTGACAGTCCGGTCTGGTCCACTTGTGTGACCACCTCCTTTCCACCTCTTATCTCACCTACATCCGCGGGGTTTGCCCCCACCGCCCCCCCGTATATCTTTTTCATCTGGAGCTCGGTAATAACCTTTATAAAGTAAATTTACAATAAAAGGTTGGCCGGCGAAATGAAAGGCAAATGACGTTGGAAGCTGGGCAAACGGTCACGACAGCCATTAACCCATGCCCATGATGGGACCCTTTGCACCACCCCTCAGCACATTTCCCGCGCATTTGCTCCTCCTCAATTTTCCCGGGGTTTGTGTTGTTGTCGTCTGGACTCGCGGCGACACGTTTGGCTTCCGTTGGATGTTCGCCGCGATTTCCTCTTTGGCATTGTTCCTCCTTTCCCACCTCCTCCTCCATCTCCATCTCCCACCCGACACCATTTGTCGCGATTTTTCCACCATTTCCACCGATTTCCCTTTGTGTGTGTGTGTGTGTGCGACAGTCGACGGTTATTTTGTGTACCGTATTTTTTCCGTGCCTTTCTTTTGTTTCGCTGGTTTCCTGTTTTTTCTGTGTTTCTTCCTCTTTTTTTGTTGTTCCTTGTTGGCCAAAAGTCAACCCATGAGCTGTGGCATTTTTAAGTAATTTTTATCGGTCAGCAAGTGGAAGTGGGAGGGTTAAGCGAGTCTGCGGGTCAAAAGTGAGGGAGGAAAAGGGAAGGAGACTCGGGATCAGATTTCTGGGAACACTGGAAAGTAACTATGATTATATTTTTAGATTTAATATTAAATGAAATTAAAACTAATAGAAGTTATGCCAGAAATATTAATTACAATTAAAAATTATATTATTTAGTTAAGAGCCCTTTTTAAGTCCTTCAAATTTCATTTGAAATTCGAGATTTGTAAATCGAAATTTTGAGCCAGAGAATCTATGATTCACTTGCGCATTCCTTACATTTTTATAAAAGGTTGCTTCTCATTATGAAATTATGAATTTTTCATTTGAATAAAGCAACAAATTTTGGATGTATCTTTGTGCAATTGTATCCTGCAACGACTCCTTTCAACCCCTTCGGTCCGCCCTGCACGAATGTCGACAAGTGACAAAATATGCAAGTATCAAACCACAAATTCTCACCCGTGAGTCCACAATCATTTTGACACTGGTTACGAGTGACGAGTGCAGCTGGGTCGTGCTTCGTCCTTCGTCCTTCGTCCATCCGCATGCCGCATGCCACTAGATTTGCGTTGGCATTGGGATAGTGTTGCATGCTCGATGCTCATCGCATAGAGCGGGTGGAGTGCGATGAAGTCCTTTGCCGGAAATTGAAAAGTGCAACGCAAATTGCGTTCCGCTGGGGATATGAAGGTCCCTGCTCTATGGTCCGAGCTTCCAACCTGCCACACTTCCCCTCCCCCAGTGCCATCCAATCCAGCGAATCCCGAGTCCCTGGCAGCCGTCTGAAGCCTTGGCCCTCGCCCGGCGAGTGGTTGACAATTGATTTGTGTTTATGGTGGCCATGCCCATGGACATGCCAGCATCCCGAAGCAAACTGCAGAGTGCAGAGTGCAGAGTGCAGCTCTGGCAGTGCCCCAGCTCTAGGCTCCCTCTATTTTTGGGGGGAGACGAGGGCTTCACCCATGTAATATGCCATTTTGGGGCTGTGATTTAAAGACATTAACAGGCCTCGACCTGGGTGGGCAATGTGGGAATTTTATGGTGTCGCAGCGGGCGCAAACTTCAAATTGAAGTCAGTCCGGGGTAGATTGATGACCTAATCGTGGCACCCTTGGAATGGTAGAGTTTATTGGGAAATTCTCACTCAATAAAGCCACTAGGAGGTGTCTTAGGGGTTTTGTTTTAATCTTTGAAAGGCAAAGATTGTTAAATGATTGTTGTATATATAACTTAAATAAATGTTTGCTTATATCTAAAATTCTCTCATTTTACTTTACAGCTTTTAAGACTCCGCCGGGATAGTTGATCCTGTGAATACCTGAGATTGTTTTTCCAACGCAGCGGTTCGATTAAACAACGACAAAATTGTGCGATTAAAAAAAGTGCAGGCTCACGCTCAAGGGCAACTGGAGCAGTTTGAGCAGCAGCAGGAGCAGTTGCATCATCCATTGCAGCAGCAGGAGGAGCAGTCACAGTCACAGTTGCAGCAATTGCAACATCATCATCATCAGCATCATCATCAACAACAACAACAACAACAGCAACTTCAACAACAACAACAACAACTTCACCAACAACAGCAGCAACTTCAACAACAGCATTTACATCATTACAATTCCTACACCAACGATAGCAACAATTACAACAAAATGCATTTAACAACAACATCCAGCAATTCAACGGCATCCAATGCCAACAACAATAACAACAATAATAACAACAACAACAATACAACCAACAACAACAACAATTCCAGCAGCAACAACAACACCAGCAACAACACCAATGGCACCAACACCAACAACTCCAGCAGCAGTAACAATAACAACAACAACAACAACAGCACGGAACAAAATACACCACCCACACCCGCCCAACTGCTCAACGAGGCCTACACGAAAATGACCTCCGATATCCTGGCGGAAAGGACACTGGGCGACTTCCTTACCGAACATCCCGGCGAATTGATCCGCACCAGCAGTCCGCTCTTCGTCTGCACCGTCCTGCCGCCACATTGGCGTTCGAACAAAACGCTGCCGGTGGCCTTCAAGGTGGTCTCCCTGGGCGACATAATGGACGGAACGATGGTCACCGTGCGGGCGGGCAACGATGAGAACTACTGTGCGGAGCTGCGCAACTGTACGGCGGTGATGAAGAATCAGGTGGCCAAGTTCAATGACCTGCGATTTGTGGGCAGAAGCGGCAGAGGTGAGCCCAGTATTCTATTTTCCTATCTCTTTATGTATTATATACTTAATGGTATTTAATTTATATATAAAACTTATTAACAATTCAAGGAGAGACACCTGCTCATCCTCCTTCCTGACCTCGTTTTCAGGGGCAACTTCCGGCAGCAGCAGGCCTTCATCTTCAGTTGATCCCAATCCGAGGCAAGGCAAAAGTTTTTCGTCAAGTGGCGCCTCCTATTGGCCCTTGTTGGGCACTTGACCTCGGGCACCCCTCCGTTCTGGGCTTGCACTCGAAACAATTTGTTCAATTATCGCCCAAGTCGAGTTGCGTCCGCCGAGTGGCAAAAGTTTTGCCGGCTCCCATCTCCCATCTCCCTTTTCCCTTTTATTTTTGTATCATTCCGAGGGCACTTTTTGCACTGCTGTCATCTTTCTTTTTTTTTTTTATTCATTCCTTTTTTCTCTGTCCCTTTGTCAGTTGTTGGTTTTTGTGTGCTGCTCCTCGACAGGCTTTTGTATCCTTTTAACCGCTTGTTAAGCGCTGCACAAATTGTCAGCAGTTCATCAGTGTGGCAGTGGCAGAGGCAGTGGCAGAGAGGCATCGTCATCGTTTTCATTCAACGAATAGAAGCGGATTCCTCAGTTTTTGTCGCCGTTTTTTAATACCCTTTACGAGGGGACTCTAATTGTAGTCAAAAGCTTGCAACACAGTTAAGGAGTCATTTGCGACCCCATAAACCATATATATTCTTGATCAGCATTAACAGGCGAGTCGAACTAGACATGTGCTGTAGAAAAAGAACATTTTTTAATTTTTTCAAAAAAATTGGAAAAAATTTGAAAAAATTTTAGGTTTTGAGTTTTGAATGCAGAAAAGTTTGGCCAAAAAAACTAAGAAGAAAAAACCAAACCAGACTGAAATCGGTTAGGTTTAAGCCAAGTTATGAACAAAAAACCATTAAGGAGTTTGCAATTTTAAGTCCATTTTTAGACCTTTGCAATTTTTAAGCTGTTTTTATACCTTTTATAGTGCGAAATTATCGTCTTATAAATAAATTAGACATTTGTGACCCTATAAACCATATATATTCTTGATCAGCATTAACAGGCGAATCGATCTAGACATGTGCGGTAGAAAAAAAATTTTTTTAATTTTTTCAAAAAAATTTAAGGGGTAACATCATCAAAATTCGAAAAAATTTGAAAAAATTTAGGATGTCGAGGTTTGAATGCAGAAAAGTTCTCCTAAAAGAACTATGAAGGGAAAACCAAACCAGACTGAAATCGGTTGAGTTTTAGCCAAGTTATGAACAAAAAACGATTAAAGGATTTAACAATTTTCAAGCAACAAAAAATATGACCCACTTAAAAAAAAAAATTTGCATCACTAAAATGATCAAAAATTGACAAAAAATTATAGATATAACAAATTTTGAAAATCATTATAAGCTGAACTTTTATCCTTTTAAAAACTTTCCAAATTAATATTAATTACTTTTTGTCTTAGTTATAATTGCTTTAAATTTCAGCAAGGGTATAGAAAATTCGTCTTCCCGGAAATAGCTTCTTTTCGTTTTTTTTATGTTGTGAGGTTAGTTGTTGTCAGCATTTGTCTGTGCTTTGTCTTGAAAGTGTTTAATAAACTGTCAGTTGGTGCGGAAGTTAAATGGAGTTGAGGCGAAAGAAGGGTTTCCACTTAATGGAAGCAATTTTTGGGGCTGATTCTCAAGAGCTAAGAATGGTGAGAAATAAAAAATAGTAGGGCGTAGTCAAGGCAGGAAAAATCTTAAGCAAGTTCTAATATATAAATAATTGAAAATGGATTTAGAATTGAGTTATTGCTAACTTTTTGAAATTTAAATGTTATGAAAAGCTTCCTTCCCTTTGTTTAGATTTTTATTTTGAAATATTCATTATTAACTTCTCCTAAAGGAATTAATTTTTGGGATGATTCCAAAAAGCTGCTCCTTAAGGAAAAATTAAAAATAATTTAGTACAAATCTATAGAAGATCCTTATAAATAAAGCTTTAAGCATGATCTAAAATATTTATTATTCCATCAATTTTTAACAATTCAATGTTACAAGAATAGAATGTTTTTTGCTTTCATATATATTCAAAATCTTCCCCCAGTAACTTCTCGTTTCTAATTAAAATTAGAACAAAAACTAAGTAAAAGACTAACACGTCAACCCGTCAATCCCACAAACCATAATTCAATCAAAGCGGCCTGAAGATGGGTTTTTGGGTTTTTCCCGAAGGCCTAGCCAAAGACTAAGCCCAATTCCGCTGGTCATTTCGTTCTGGCCATCAGTAAAGCGGGGGAAGGAGGCATTTTTGGGGGTTTCGATTAAGGCGGTGCAGGGGCTACGCATCCGCTGCGGTGGAACCGCAAAAACCAAAGCCTCGACCAGCCCAGGAGGGGGGATGTGTGAGGAGGTGGACATAAGCGGTTTTCCGACAGCGAAAAGCGGAGCAGGATGGAGGCGTGTCTGTGTCTCGCCGAGGATTCATTCATTGTCATCATTCGGCCAATGCCAAATGGATGCATGTCCCGCCGTTCACGTCACTCGTTGTCCATTTTCCGGCTTTTCTTTTCTCTCTCTCTGTGTGGAGATCTTTTGGCATTTCACTTTAACATTTTCCGAGGCATATTTCCTGCTCTCCAAGTGGGAATTTTTCATGTGTTTACAGCAACTTAAGGGGGGATAATAATTATAACTTTATAACCAGATTTCTTAGCTGATTTCTGTTAATTTTTTATTATAGAAAAAGTACCAAAAATGTCTTATATTTATATTCAACCCATATTTATACTTATAATTTATATATATATCAATTCTTCACCAAAAGTAAGCTCACTTGCCTCAATTTCTTAACCAATCCAAGGCCTTTTTCCTCACTGCCTCACTGTCAAATTATGATAACTGTCCTGTGCCTGTTGCTTGGCCCTGTGGAAAATCTCCTTCCTATGGAAAATCCCCCAATCTGCCTTCCACAATTACCAAACATTTCGCAAGGCCTGCTAGGAAAAACAAAGCAAGGGAGCTGAAAAAACAACAAAAAAATTGAAAAGAACAGAAGGCAAGCCAAAAGCAAATTGTGCACAATTTGGCATGACTTTCCTCTCACCCAATTTTCCCTCGCTTTCCACAGACAGGCGTGTCCTTTTCACAGGACAAGGTGTCAGTTGCTTTGCTGGCAGAAAGTTCCCTTTTTTTTCTTTCTTTTGCCTTTTTAACGCCTCGCCTCGACTTTTACCAGGCATTTATCTTTGGAGCTGGGGCTTGTCCCCAAAAGATTTTTCGGGGAATGTTTATCTTTCGGGGGGAGGGGGGAGTGAGGAGTGAGGAGAGTGTTGAATGGCCAGGATATGGGCGGCGGGAGTTTCTTCTTGGCTCAGTTCATTTTGCGGCTGCTTTTGGCCGTATTAAATGGCTTGAGAATTGTGTAAATAAAAACCCTCAAAGGGGATGATGGCCTCGATTAAGGGGAAACCTTTTTCTTCTCAGCTTCACAGAGAGAGAAAAAAGCCTATATATTTGATTATAATTACTAATTAAAACCCACTTTATTATTGATTTAATATATATTTTTATTTTTATGGCGTGCAAATTGAATTCAAGTTGCTCGTCAAGTCTCTGCAATGTTTAGTTGCGGCATCGTAACAGGCGGAAACTGGCACCGACTTTAACCCCTTAAGCCCCGCATTAACCCCAGCTCGGTGGCGGGGCCCATTACCATCCTCATTCTCATCCCCAGCCACATCGTCATCGGTGGGGAGAGGAAGGGGGGATGGATGGATGGTGTGTGCGTGCATGTGCATGGCACTTTGCTAATTAAAAGTGTAGCCTAGCGTTGGGCCAAATAAATCGATGCCCGGGTAATTAAATTGCATGACAAGGGGGCGTGGCAGCAGGCGGGGAGTGGGGGGAGGGGGTCTGATATGTACTGCCCGGCCCTTGCATTTGTTATTGTAATTAGACAGCAGTAGCAACACAGCAGCAAAAGCAGCAACAGCAGCGAAACAAAATGGCGTCGTCGGTGGCAAATGCCACGTAAATCACTCATACGCCCCATGGGCGCAGTGCAGATTTAATGCAACTTAGATGAGGGAATGGTATGGCCAGTGGCCAGTAATGATCCAGGCGGCAGTAATTCTATTAAATTTAACCATAAGCTAGGACTTTAAAAATGCAAGAGTTTTAAGAATTTTCATATTGTTTAACTATATAAAAATTCCTTTTATAACTCTATAAAAATTTCATTTATAATTCAACAAATTAAGTTCAAAAAGCTCAAAATATATTGAATTTCAAGGAAAAACAATTAAATTAATTACGATATTAGCTTGACAGCCAATAAATAATTGTTAAGAAAGCTTGTCTTTTTTAAACCCTCTTTTATCACAACAAACTTCCTTTACAACTTAAGGTTCAGTGTAAAATGGAACAAAAGTTCTTTGACTAAATATTTGTCCATAACAGACATTTATTGTCCAACTCAAAGATAACCCCTTTCTCCAATTGAACCAAAAAATCACTCGAAATCCTTTTAACCTTCCCCCCCCAACTTCCCAAAGGCGGCACACGTGCAATCAATCATTTGGGGGGGGCGGCATAAATTTCCACCCTCAGGTAAACACAGGCAGGATATCGACCAGCAAACAAACAAAAACAAATACAAATACAAAAACAAAAAAAGATGAAAACCAAGGAAGCCGCAAAATGTTTTTATTTCGGTGTTGGCTCGACTTACTGGCTGGCTTTTGCCAGGCTTTCCCAGGGCTTAGTCTTTTTGGCTTACAAGTGAAGCCAAACAGCAAAAAAACAAACAAAAAACAAACAAAAAATGCTTAAGAAAAGCAAAGCCTTGAAGTTAAAAACAATAAGTGTTGGGGGGTTTTTAATATAATTTATATATTAGAAAGTAAAGCCAATTTGTATATTATTTTTGCTTACAAAATGTGGCTTATAAGATTTTGGGTTTTAAACAGATTCTAGCCTAAGAACTCCTGAAAATTTTTAGGAAGTTTAATAAATAATTCTATAATATATAATAAATAATTATCCTTTTATAAAACTCATAGAAACCTTTTAAATTTCTACAAGAAAGTTAATGAAACAATGATCATAAAACAATGTTTACCTTTCTATATTAGTTGTTATTTTACAAAAATACATAGTTTGCATTTATATTATATTTTTCCTACTCTCCATTTAATTTTTAAATATTTTATAATAATATTTTAAATATTTTTAAATACAAGCCAAGACAGATGCCATTTAAGTTAGGTTCTTTTTGAGGCAAGAAATCCCTTTAGGATATGAAATGTAATTCACAGGAAATGTATTTTAATTTGTGTCTTAATTCAGGACTAAAATTCACCCAATAACCTCGACAAGTGTATTTAGATATTTGCCCGGGACTCATGTTGCGTATCAAAAATTTTAATTGCACTTAATCCGTAAATTGTAATTCGTAAGCCACGCCAACACGATGGGAATGGTGCCGTTCTGGCTCCTGTTTTCTTGGTGATTTGCGAGGCAGCCGCAAGTATTGACAGATGTCCTTTTGTTTGTTCCTCTGTGTCCTGTGTGCGTAGAGCCTCTCCCAAATGCGTGTGTGTGTGTGTGTGAGTTTCATTACCCCCCGCAAATTGATTTATGACGCCTGTGCAACGGTAAATGGTCCGGGATTTGCTTGGCAAGGATTTCAGGTTATTTGTCAACAGGATTTGATTTTAAATGTCGCCACACCCACACACATCCACACACGGAAATGTCATGCTCCTCAAGTGTTGACGTATCCATTTGTCGCCGTTTCGGTGAGATTAAGATGAATGTTTTGCGTCTTGAAGTTGGTAAGGGAAATCCCAGGGATTAGCAATCAATTGGGTCACATTGGGTGCAGCTTTGAGTGTGAAGCTTAAAGGAGGAAGTACTTCCTTTAATTATCCTTCGAATAAGTATTTGTAGTAGAAAATATTTCTATAATTTTAATTACTCAATTGATTTGTCAGAATTTAAATCCTGAAATATAACAATAAGTATCTTTACTCTCAAATACTTTTTTATCTTAGTTTCCTGGCAATCCTTAAGGATCCTTTAATACTCTTATATCTACACAATTTTCCTGTAAAAAAAACCCCTTTCCCCGCCCCCTTAATGATCGATTATATATTGCCTTGTCTCAGCCTTGTCCACAACCTTTCCCAGAAAGAGACAGAATTTCCTTTTCCCCTTCCATCCTGCACCCAAAAAAGTGGCAAAGAATTGCGCAACAATGAACTGCACTTGATGGCAATAAACAGAAAAGTGTTTTCCCATCTTGGGTTGCCACTCGAGACTTCATTTTTTATGCCGCTGGGAGGGTGAAAAATCAAGGCGGAAAATCAGTGGATATTGTGTGTGTGTGTGTGGGCCAAGTGGAGTGTGCCAGGAACATGTGTAAGCCTCTGCTATGTCTGAGACACAGAGAGATATAGTATATATATATACGATTTCATGGGGTTTGGGTACGTCGGCGGTTTATTTGTATGTGCCGAAATGATTTACGCTTTGTTTGTCAACTTAAAAAGCAAACCCTCTGACTCCAGGACACATCCCCCACATTGCACATACGCCGCGTTGTCATAGAAGAGACACATGAGGAAGTCGACGCGGCTTAAGAAGCCCGAAATGCTTTTAATTGAATCTCAACGAAAAAAAAAATGGCTAGAGTGCCAAACAAAAAGGCTGGCAACTTGCGCCCTGGCAACACTTGACAATGACAATGGCCAAAATAGGACGGAGATGGCGGGCTGAAACAAGTTAATTAAAAGAAAACTGCGGCGCAAACGAAATAAATCTTTTTGGGTGAAAGAAACTCACTCGAGAGAGAAGCATATGTGAATGAGGGAGGAGGGACGGCACAGCAGACTTAAATCAGTTTAAATTGTAATTAATTCTGTATTTCTAAGGGGAATATTCAAAGAAGGTGGGAAGCAGACAGCTTTGAATGGCATGCAAATGAGTTTACTGTCTTAACAGAAGAATTACAAGGGAGTTAAGTTGAAATAATTGCATTCAGGATTGTAAACATTAACAGTCATTTATATATAACCAATCCATAGATCAGAACAACCTCCGTCGTTAGGGTTTTACGATGTGACAATACCCCCAAACACACACCTTAGAAAAACCCCAAAAAAAAAACCCAAGAAACTAGTTTATTATTGTTGGCTGGCGTGACTGGCCGCCATTAGGCTTGAAATGTTCTTGGTAAAATCTCATAAATTTGTTTATTTATTGTTGTTCTTTTGTTTCTGTTTTTTTTTCAGGGAAAAGCTTCACGCTAACCATCACCGTGTCAACGAATCCACCGCACATAGCCACCTACAACAAGGCCATCAAAGTGACTGTCGATGGGCCACGCGAACCCCGCTCCAAGACAAGTAAGTAGAGCAATCAGAGTTGGAAAAGCTTTGCTCGTTTTTCGTTTCTGGGTTGCCTGCTTTTCCCCCTGATTCCCCCGATTTCCTTTTCATTTGCAGGACAATGCATAACAATTTATTAGTTGCCAAATAGATAAATTGCTCTAGCAGCAGCAGGCAGCAGGCAGTTCTCACATTTGGAAACAGAGTTGCAGACATTGAGATAGGATCAGCAGGAGTTAAGAGTCCTGACCCGGGGTCTAGAGATTTCATTTATTGCTGAGCTCAGTGATGGAACTGAAAGGCTTTTAAAAAGTAATATTTTTAGAGCTATAAAGGGAATAAAGCAGAACATATGGAGATGTAAATTTATTCTATAATGTCTCTTATTGAGCTTCCAAAATTTTTATATATTTTTTATAATTTCAATCTTTATTTTATATTTAAATATATATAAAGCATACATCGACACATCTCTGTTGCAAATACTATTTGTAGTATTTTGAAATATTACACAAAACCCCCTACTCTCTCCCTTTTCGAGCTTAATTCCCTTCTCGAGATTTTGCTGATGTAGCAAGGACATTTGCCTGCTAATACTGCACTTCATTTCACTTTGGAATACCGAATTTCTTCAAGGAATATTCATTAGACAGCTCTATCACACACACACACACACACACATACAATACTGCCTCCCCCGTTCCCCCCTTACATATTTATAAGGATGCAAATATTTTACTTTGCATATGTTCAGGCGCCGTAAGGGACCGGGTCCGAAAGTTTTACTGGTCTGTGTGTAATCTGGTTTCTGTCCAAGGGATAATAGAGAAGGGAGATTGGAGAATTTTAGAGCTGAGAATAGAGAAATGCGAAACATAGAGACGGGGAACGGTGAGCAACAAATGCAAATCCATGAAATGATTTATATGTCCAGAATGCCAGACAGAACGGGATGGCACACACACATGCCTCTCGGTTGGGGCTTTAAGCTGCAGACAAAAGGTTATTATTTTATAATGAATACAATCTGCCAGATAACTGGCTACCGTTCGGGTTCTCTCTCTCTCTCTCTCTCTCTCTCTCTTGGCGGCTACAATTTAGCCCAAAGTGTCGCCAGTTGGATAAAGTTTTTTGGGCCATTGTCATTTCACTTTCACATACACACAAAAACCATTGTCAATAGTTCTGGGGGGGTTTTTAGGAAAATGCGGAAAAGCGGGCAGCTAGAAACGAGAAACGAGTCTTTTCCTACATCTTAAGTGAATCGAAAGCAACCGAATTTCATTCATCAACTGCTTGTCATTTAAGTTTTCCCACATAGACACACACAGAGACACAGACACAAATAAACTAAAAACGCAGTCATTTACGGGATTCAAACAGACACATACACAGTTCAGTGGTTGTTCGCAATTTAACTTATTTCTTTCCAAAAGGGTTTTAAATATTTAATCATTAAGAGAAAGAGGGTTTTCAAGAACTTGAAAGGAACATTTTAAAGTAAAATCAAATAAAATTAAATATTTTCTAAAGAGTTAACAGCAGAATGCATACTTTTCCTTCACATTTAAATAAATTTCTTTAAAAAATCTCTCCTCTTCTATTTAAAAAGCTGAAAATCATCTCAAAACAAAGCTCTTTCACACTTAAATATGTAATTTAAAAGTCCATAAAATACAAATTAAATTACTAACAACCACTGGGCCAACGCAAGAAACCATTTAGTTAAGGACAGAAAATTAAAACTGAAAAAAACTTAGTGTTATCCCTTTTAGGACAGCAACAGCAGTTCCACTTTGCATTTGGCCAGAGGCCCTTCCACTTTTCCACGGATCCGTTATCCGGCTTCCGGATGCCGCCCATTGGCAATTGTCAGAGTGAGTATATAATTTAAATGTTAAATATATATATAATTTTATTATATATATTATATTATTATTATTATTATATTATTATATATTCATATTTTATATACCCAAAATTCCTTTTCTTTAAACTTATTATTAAGTTTCCATTTTGAGTGTGTGTTTTCCTCTTTTTTTTTATGTTTGTATTTTGTAGATTAAAATGCTGCAACCGCAGGGCAACAAAAGTAAAAGTTCAAGTGGTTGGGGCCATGTGGTGCACCCACAAATGCAACCACAGAAAATCACACAAAAAAGCGATTAGGCAGCCAAGCCTTTCAAACACGTTCAAAAATTTAAGGCCAAGCTGAGCCGGGCTCAAACAATTTTATTTATTTTTATTTGAAGAGATGGAAGCAAGGCGAAATTTATAAACAAATATTAAGAGGGAATAAGGTGAGGCTATAAAATCAGGATATACGTAAATATAACTTATAAAAGCAAATAAAAATATATAAAATATTTATAATTTATAAATAGCAAAATATTGGGTATTAACTTAAGTAATAATAACATATACAACAATTATAATTAATTTAAAATTGTTTCTTTGGGTGAAAGACCACTTAAAACTATAGAAAATTTTGATTTCTTAGATTTTTAATTGCTCATCAGATCAGATTGTCAGCTTTAAAGTTTTATTAAAGTAGCTATTTTAGGTTTCTAAGATAGGAAATAATATAATTTAAGGTTTCTTTGCAAGTATGCCGGTGAAACTGAGTCTCTAAAAAATATATTAATTTATATTCTGATCATTATAATATCGGGTTTGCGAATATATTAAGATTGTTTAAAGAGGCAAAGAAAAAGAGTAACAAAAAATATATTTACAATAAAAAGATAATATTATAATTTAAAACTAAGTACCTTACTATTAAAAGTGTAACTTTACTGGAACTTTAGAATTAAATTAGATTTAAATAAAGAAAAATTCCTATTTTAATGATGCTATTTTCCTCTAAAAATAAAATAGATTTTATAAAAGGAATATATATATTTTTTAAAACGAATTTTCCCCTCTAAGCTTTGAGCTCCTTTTCAAGAACTTTTTTACCAAAAATATTTTTCAAAAATGTCAAACTTTAAGTGACACTAATTATGACTTATAACTCTTGGCCGCTTTAAAGACCAAGCATAAAAATAGCTATTTATTTTTTTTTACGTTTTCTGTATTGTTGTCGTTGGGCGACCATTTGAATGTGGTAAAATTGCGGGTCACCTTTGGCCATATATGTGTTTTTTTCGCAACTAAGTGGGCTCCGTGTTATGGCTGTTAAACTGTTGGCCACTTTATTTAACCAAAGTTTACTATACAAACAAATAAACGTTGGTCAAACACAATCACACGCCGAGTGGGGGGTGGCGGCGACGGCGGCAAGTGGTTAAAAAAGTCGAAGCCTAATAAAAAAAAAAAGCGTGCATAAATCACAGAGCATCGCAAACAAATTATGATTTAAATGAAAAGCTACACAGCATTTTTATGCGGCAGTCAGATAAATTTAATGCATTTAACCAAGCGAATATAAACAAATTTGACAGCTCGTTCACTAAGCAAAAAGAATGGTATTCATAATGCGAAGTGTCGAAGCCTGAGATACTCACCATTAAATAGGATAGTTTATTGTTTATTTTCGAAATAAATTAATGTTAATGGTTGTTATTTGAGAGCGGGAAATATATTTGAAAAAAAGATATATATATTTAAGAAAATTAGTAAAGAAGGGCGTTCTCACATTTGAACTTGTGAATATTTTTCTAGGCAACAGCTTTTTATAGGCGCTTGAAATTTAATTAAATAAATAAGATGTCTCCATTTAATTTCTATAAATTGTCTTTTAAAAATTTCTTTACTTTATTTAACTAACTTAAAGTGCCAAAACTCCCACCGATTTTTCTACTATTTTTCTATCAAAACAACACCCCCGAAATATCCTACCCAAACGCTTGAATATTTATAACAAAATCAATAATTAATATTGTGGGAGACCATTTTCTGTTTTTTTTGTGCGTTTCGAATTGTTTTTATGCCTATGCTTGCGTAGGTGAAATAAATTTAATTGTACATTTTAAAATGCATTTATATTAAATTTGATGTTTCAATTTAAATTGACAATTAATTGCATTACAACAAGAGCAACAAAAGCAACAAAAGCCGGACTAGACACGGGCCAACTAGCAGCCGCAGGCTGAAAAAAAAAATACAAATTATATAAAAAATATTGTGATTTTCTCTTTAGAGCTTGATGCTATTAAAAAAGCCGAGCAGAGTATAATAAAATTAACATATTAACGATGTTTAAGTAGGAAATATTAAAGCCGGCAAAAGAGGCACACAAAAAAGTGAGTGAAGGATTAAAATAAAATACAATTTAAATAAGAGCTGAGATATGATTTTATGAAGTATAATATAGATAAACCTTAACACTAAGGCTTAATATTTAACTTTAATTTAATATTGTTATCTACGCCTCGTCAATTATTTTCTTTTTTGCGGCCTTTCGCAGTGCTACTTGTGTAACCACTTATCCTTCATTACCGCCGCCGACCAAAACGATTCCGGTGAACTTAACAAAATATATTTACATATATATGCAAACAAAAATTCAGCCATAAATTTATATGTATGTATGTATTTAAAATGCAACTCAATCAATGCGCAAATTGCCTGCCAATTTCGTCAGACCTCCTTTTTAACCCCACACCGCCGGGGAACTGTCAATATTTTATCGTCTAGCCCAGTGCACAAATCAAAATGCAAATTGTGCGATTTACAGGACTCTGGCATTTCCACCGAGCCAAAAAGGACATTACATAACGCAACAAATATATACATATATAGTATATATATACAGGTCGGCACACACAAGTAAATAACGATTACTGAAAGCGTCTGTGTTGATACTGATTACCCATAAATTAATTGTAAATATGCAAAAAGCAAAATATTCTGAATTATTTATTAACAAATTTTATTGACAGTCGCTGCTTGACTTAATTACTGGCATATATTTTATTAATTTCGCAAAAAAAAAAGAGAAAGAGAGAGAGAGAAAAAACACACACAAACCGAAACGAAATTTACATGAAATGCGACCGGAAAGTGAAGAGCGAGGGCTCTACATTTTTAAGGGAGCTAAAGGACTTTTATGGTTGATCGAAATATTGGCTTAAATGTTGATTTTGAAGTAGAAATTGGTTAAGCAGGAAATATTTAAGAGCTGAAGGATATGTGGAGATATCAATATAAAATTATGAGTGGAATACAATTAAGAGCTGGTATTCAAATAGTTACAAGAAGTGGTCGGAAAATGAGTATATATTTTTTTTAAATTACATAAATAGTGCTGTAAATAATTTAAATTAATGTTGTATGCTTTTATTTATATTAAATTTCTAAGAAATCAACCAGAAAATGGGAATTACTCTAAAAATTCATACGGAATACAAAATTTGTATATTTTTAATTGATTTATAATATTAAACAAGGTCTTAATTCACTGGGTTATATTTTTTAGTTCAACTTTTAATTAACTTAATGATTAACTTAAAATGATATTTTATTAGGGAATTTACGTATTTTATAACACTTAAATATGGACCATTTATTGTTTGCAAATTCTACTCAGCTTTTAATAAAAGATCTTGCATTAATAATATTTTAAATAAATCTACAAGCTATAAAAATACATAAAAATATATAAAAATATGTAAAAATATATAAAAATATATAAAAATATATAAAAATATGTAAAAATATATAGAAATATATAAAAATATATATAAATATATACAAATATATACAAATATATAAAAATATATACAAATATATAAAAATATATAAAAATATGTAAAAATATTTAAAAATATATAAAAATATATAAAAGTATATAAAATTATATATAAAAATATATAAAAATATGCAAAGAATATTATATTTATTCAATGTCTTCTCGAAAAAATGCTTATAAATATTTGTAAATACCAAGCTAAAAATCACTTTAAAAATACTTAAATGTGAAGCTTAAAATACCTAAAAAAACCACCTAAAAATATTCTTTTCCGCTTTCCCAATGCTTCTTTCCCCAGCTCCTTCTCTCCACTCTCTTTTTTTTGCGATATCCCCAAATTGTGTCCTCTGTCCGGGTTTCTTGTTAATAATTCAGGGCCCGAAAAATATGCGCAAATAAAGTCAATCAGTGTGACAACAAACAAGCGGACTAACCGCTCTCGCACACCATCGCCAGATAATGACGGACACCGCCGTAGTCCACTCCAGACCAGTCCATCCCACTGTCCATAGTCCATAGTCCATAGTCCACAGCCCACAGAGAAAATTGTACACAAAAAGCCACGTAATTAATGGAGGTAGAAACATTTAAGCCAATAGCATTAATAAAGCCACCACAAAATCAATATCCGGCTACGAAAATGCGCCCGTCGCCTATAAAAACTAATTAATAATTTCCGAATGGGCTATTAATTAAGCCTAATTATCTGTGCATGGGTCCCGGCGACCCGCAAAATGTTGACTCTTCGCCGCTGCCTCCGCCGCCGTCGTTGTCCCTCGGAAAATGCCCATTTTTGATCCTGGCTGAGAGTGGAGCTACTGTTTTGTTGGACCCCGTCGGAAAAATTGCCAAACGATTTTTGGCAGGACTTTGGTCCGTTCATTCCAATGATTTGTTTGCGATTTTTTGGCGTTTTTTTCGATGCTTTTTGTTATGTATTTCCTGTCCCGCATAATGTGCGGAGATCCAGCCGGAAAGTGGCTTTGGGGGAAGAGGAGATAACCTGCAATTAGCGGCCCGTATAGGCCATAAATTTGGGCCAGAGAGGTATTATTTCTCTAGAGGATTATCTTTTAGCCTTAAAATATTTAATCCTAATTTATCGAAAGGTTTAATACATTAAATCCTTATTTATTTCTGGATAAATAAGGCATTCTTTGGGAGGTCATTTTAGTTATATTTGGTTAACAGCATTTTACTGGCTTTTTAATTTATATTTATTCTTAGTTTATATATTATGTTAAATTTATTTTTTACCTTCTTCTAATTGTATTTATTATCAATCATTCTTATAATTAATTGTAACAAATTTTTCTCTCTTTATTTTCATCATTATAGGTGCCAGCAATACGCACTGGGGCTATGGTTCGGCAGCCTCCGCTTATTCACCGTATTTGGCCAGCAGCGGCCTCTCGTCCTGCACCACGCCCACATCCGCCCAGTTCAACAATCCGGCTCTGGGTTTCACCTGCTCCTCGAATGATCAGAGCAACAATCAGGACTTTGGAGGAGCCACCAATCGGGATTGTGTGCCAAGTAAGTAATAAAGAATAATTGAATAAATATAAATAAAGGAAATAATGAATAGAAAGAAAGGAAATATAAATAATTTAAATACAAAATACAATATAATATAAGAAATAATATAATATAAAATAAATATAAATATAATATAAGTAATAATATAATTGAAATAACTAAAGTATTCCAGACTGATCCTGAAGTCACCAGAAAGTCACCTAAAAAAGTATTCTTTGTTATGAACTTTTAAGATAAACCTTTAAAAGTCGTATAAATCTTTTGCCTTTCAAAGTTTTATTTTTAAAATATAGTGTCTTGAAGTATTTTATATATATAAATAATATATTTAAGTACCAAATAATACAGAGTACTTTTTAAGGAACTTAAAATCTTTCAAAATAATTTTGAATTGAATTTTTAAGGGTCTTTAAAACCCCAAATATTTCTTTGGCAAATAATACCTAAAATATTATTTTGTATATAGTAATCTCTATCTTTTTTTAACATTATCAAAGAATAAATAAAATTATAAATAAACTATAAATAAAACCCCTCTAAAACAACCCATAAAACCCCTCTTAAAACCCCTTTTTTTACCATAATTAACCTTGTTTTTCCCCTTCTTTCTCTCCCGCAGTGCTTCCCGACTCCACGGCCAGCGATCTGGATCAGCACCTGAGCAGCCTCGTTGGCTCCACCAGCGGCCAGATGACGCACCACAGCCTGCTGGGCGCCACGGGCCAAACCTCCATCTCCTCGACGGTCAACGGGGCGAGCAGTGCGGGCGCTGGCGGTGCTGCTGCCGGCGGCGGCGGCGGAGGCGGAAATGGCACCACCGGTGGCGGTGGCAGCGGCGGTGCCGGAAACTCCATTCTCGTGCCACGCTACCATACCAATGCGAGCAACGAATACAACGTGCACTCCAGCCAGAACGGACCGCGCAGCCTGAGCGACAGCTCCCAGGCGGAGTCGCCGGTCCAGGAGGATCTGCTGTCCACCAATACGCCCAATCTGGGCAGCACAGCGGCGGCCAATGGTGGTGCGGCGACTGCCGGCGGCGGCGGCGGCGGTGGATCGGCGACAGCTGCTGCCGCAGCAGCGGTCACCGGCTCCTCGGTGGGCGTCGTTGGCAATCCCGCGATGCTGGGCTCCAATCAGAATTTCCCCGGGATCGTCAATCAGGCGCAGCATGCCTCCGCTTCGGCCTATGGCGGCGGTGCTGGCGTGGGCGTCGGTGTCGGCGTCGGCGTGGGCGGTGGTCATGGCA
This sequence comes from Drosophila seguyi, assembly GCA_008042675.1. Classification (NCBI taxonomy): domain Eukaryota; kingdom Metazoa; phylum Arthropoda; class Insecta; order Diptera; family Drosophilidae; genus Drosophila; species Drosophila seguyi. The sequence continues at coordinate 96,041 of VNJU01010847.1, forward strand.
GTGCAGCGGCCGCCGCCGCTGGATGCAATGGTTCTTTATACCCCGTGCTGCCCGCCAGCCTGCTCTACTCTCAGCTATATACGGCGGCCAATCAGTCCGCTCACGGCTTCCACTCGCACACCCTGCCCGGCCACGCCTCCCACTCGCCCAACTCGTCGGTGCACGGCGAGCTGCAGAGCGTGATGGATCACATCAGCAATGTGGGCGTGAGGCAGCAGCACAACATCATGGCCGGCGGCGGGGTAACCCATCCCGGGGACCTAACGCTAATCGGCAACTGCGGCGCCTCCGTGCGGAACATCGAGGATGGGAATAGCAACCGGCAGGTGGCCGCCTTGGCCGCCCATCGGGGACACCATAATCCCACCGACAACGGGGGCAGCGTCTGGCGGCCCTATTGAGGTCAGGTGCTGTGGTGCGGCTCGGCGGTTCTATAGTGCGAGGGGGTCGGGCCGCAGCACGAGGGGCAAGGGGGTGTGGCAGGGACGGGAATGGGCATGGGAACGGGGATGGGAACGGGGATGGGGACAAGTGCGGGAACGGGGTTGAACGGGGGCATAAACGGTTGCTTTGGCGGCTTTTGATCTGTGTAAATATAATATATGAGGGGTGAGGAGGTGCTCAAGGTGCTCAAGGAGCTTATTTTGGGGATGTGGAGATCAACTCTTGGAGGTCACTGTGGAAATTTCAAGGAAATCTATTTTTTTTACCTTATTTTTACTAATTTCTTTGGAAATTTTAGCTATATTTCCCACAATATGTTGATTTTGTTATTAAAAACAATAATTTTGTTATGGAAATGGACACATTTCACATTGTTTTAAGTTCTAAAAATATTTTAAAAGTATGTGGAAGAAGGAATTACTAAGAAAATAATTTATGTGGAAAAAGGAATTACTAAAAAAATAATTTAAAAAGTTCAAAATCTCTTAAAATATGTTTTAAAAGGTTCCAAATTATTTAAAACATGTTTAAAAAAGTTCAAAATATCTATATTTGTTTCTCTAAATTCCAGTTTCCACTATTAATCATCAGAGTTCAATCAGAGTTCTCCATAAAATGAGCCCCAAAGAAGGTAGTATTTTGTATATATAGATATGGGTGTAATAGAAACCTCTAGGGATTGAAAAATCATAAACTCTAAAAGAAGAAATACAGCCCAGAAATATATGTTCTGTGCAAAACCATTGAATATGTGTGTAGCTTGTAAATAGTGTTAGCATTTAAATATTTACATAAAAAAAAGGATAAGCATCCAAAATGCAGAATCCCTAGAGAATTGTGTGGCACCCTCGCAAGTAATTCTTTTTTTTCTGTGTTTTTTTTTTTCTCACAAATATTTAGAAATATAAACAAATAAAAAATGATAAACCTTTAGTAGAATTTGTTGGAGTTCACAAGGCTCTATGTAGCTTATAGTTAAATAAAGCAAAAGGAAGATACATAGAAAATAAGCAAAGAAAAAAGTAAGAAATATTTAGCAAATTTTGTTCCACTTGGAGACAACTTTCTGTGGATTTTAAAGAAAAATAATACAGAAGAAAACGAAAGAGATAAACATTGAAAATAATAAATATACTTTTTTTTTGTGCATTTTTTTCCAGGCCCGTGGTAAGCCCGAGCCATAAAACTAGTCATAGTAGCGTTAAGTCCACAAATACGATACCAAAAAAAAAAAAAAATACCAGCACACATTTTCAACAAATTATATAGAACTTAGCAACCTTAAACTAGTCGTAAACATTGTGAAGCCAAAGTCAAGTTGATTTCTTGTGATTTTTCTCCTGTTTTTTGTAAGATACGAGGACGGAGGGGGTGTGGTTATGGGGTTATAGTGGGTTATAGTGGGGTATATCCGGGGTGATTTATTAGAGCCGATGTATGTCTGAGTTCCTAAGCCGTAATCCATGTTCGTGAAAATTTGTTTACTGTTCATTTCATGTGCTTCGATTTGCGTGTACTTTTAAATGTGTATAAAAACATGTGCAATCTAAGCTAACCGAAAACCCAATATATAAATATTAATAAGCATCTAACGAGATATATATATCTGTACACTAAATGGTTAACCGCACCGCACACACCAGCAGCAGCCACAATATATATACATATATATATGTGACAGACACTTGGAAACTTAAATTGTAATTACATATTTTTTTTTGTTAGCTTGTAAGTGGTAAAAAATGAAAGGATGGCGAACAGAAAATTTCAATTTCAAAACGCACACCGGGAAGGAAAGAAGGAGCAGTACACAGAATTATACTATGCAAAATGGTAAATAGGGTTAAGCAATTGGTTAGAAATGTCCAAGATAGCACATTCTTTAAATACATAAATACTATATATATACTATATATAGATAAACACACACTAACTAACAGAATCGATGTGAAAATCGTATTTGATGTATACCACAAGGAGCGGCAGCGTAAAGTAAATACCAAAAACTATGTGTATAATCTAGCCAAGATCCCCGCATATATACATAAATAAATAAATGAATAAACCAAAGGAATAAAAAAGAAAATAAAAATACACCCAAGGGAAAGCAGTTCTTTGTAATAAAAAATAAATACATGTAATTACAGATTTTATTTGAGGACACACACTAACTAAAGCGAAATGGAAACCAAAAGAAGATCTAAACGAAACTTCAATTCAACGATTATATTAAATAAAAATTATGAAAATTAATAACAAATACCACAAGGACTTTGTTTATGGGGGTAGGGAATTTTTAATTCCCTAATTTAAATTTTTTTAAATATTTTAGTTTTTTGTAGAATTTATTTATTAGAAATTTCAGATTTTTGCTGTTCAGTTTCTGAAGGCAAATATTAAGTATACGTCTCTTGATGGGAAATAAAATCTGAAATAAATAAGTCAATTCTGCAAGGTACTTACATATTTTTTAATAATTATATTAGTTTTAAATTAAATAATAAAATGTATAGTAATTTGCATAATCTTTTTATTTATTTAAGATTTTTTCTGTTCAGTTTCTAAAGACAAATATTAAGTATACGTCTCTTGATGTGAAATAAAATTTGAAATAAATAAATAAATTCTGCAAAGTACTGACATATTTTTTAAAAATTATATTAGTTTTAAATTAAAAAATTAAATATTTAATATGTTTGTAGTATTTTGCACAATATATTTATTTATTTAAGATTTTTGCTGTTCTGTTTCAAATATTAAGTATACGTAGGGTGGGATTGTTACTATATATTTTATTTTCTTTAAAATCTAGGTCTAATTTTAAATCTAGGTCTTAATTTAAATATATTATTTTCTATAATTTTTTAATATTTGTTATAATGTATTTAAACTTTAATTTTAATTTCCTTCTCATATCTTCTCGGATTTTCTCTTTAAAAGAAACCTTTTTACGACTCCATTGGGTACCATTGGCTGGGCAAAACTTATGGCTTTGCCAGGATTTTGCCTTTCTCCCTTTCTCTCTCTCTCTCCCTTTACATATATATTCCTTGTAACCATCTCTTTCTAATGCCATCTCAGTGTGGTTTTTGAATTTGGCGGGCCAACGTAATTTTCTGCTCAATTTATTTCACATTGTGGCATCCAATTAAGCTGCAAACCAGCAGCCGAGCAATCCAACCAGAACCGGCGAAAAACCGAGGAGTCCGGCTGGAACTCACCTGGCCTTGCACTGAACGAAAAAAACTAAAGAAGATAAAGATATTGAAGAAAATAAACTTGAAATTAAAGGGGTTTTAACGAGAAGATCTTTTAAAGAATATAAATACCTTATAATTTCACACAAATAACCTTGTAAAATATTTTAGTAATTTTAAGTTAGTAAAGTTCCCTGATTTCTTTCTCTGCCCACACATATGGCCATAAAAATACGGTCAACTAGAAGACAGAGGTAGAACTGTAAGGGCGGAAAAGCGGAAAAGTGGAAAATCCAAAGCATCGGGACGCGAAGCGTAACAAATGAGTGGAAGCCACGGGCGAGTAGAGGAAGTGGAATAACCGCAAAAAGGTAGCCAACAGGGGGAAAGGTAGCCAAAGGACCCAGGATTAAGCAGCAGATAAATAAGAGATCGATATCTCGGGCAAAGCAGAGAGAGAGAGCAAGGGAGGGAGCAAAAAATATGGGAAAGAGGTCCTGGCTGGCAAAAGGGAACAGGAAAAAAAAACTTTTTAATTATTTCCATGCCGAAGATGTTTCGCATAACAAATTAGCTACCCGGCAAGTATGCCGGCGAGTGTGTGTGTGGGAGTGTAAGTAATTAAAAATTCTACCCATTACTTGCGATGCTTGGTAAAATTTCAAACAAACGCCAAAACACACACACGCACACAAAAGGCACTGAGAAAATAAATGAAATTAAGAGGAAAATATAAAGGTTAGGTTACGGTTTAAAAAACCAAGCAGAAAATTCTTAATTTTAAATTATAAAAATATGTTCATGTTAGTCATTTATTAAATGTTATTATTTAAGGTTTTGAGATAACAAATTTCTCTCCATACAGCTAAGCGCTAGAGGAAACCACTTGAGACGCTGATTTAGCCTCTCAACGGGCATTCTTGCACCCCAGCTCCTCCCTCCACCTGCTACTGGAGCGTGCCTCGCCTCGCATATTAACACGTTCCATATGGGGCAAATCCCCTGGCGACCATCAGCAGCAGCAGCAGCAATGGGTTAAGGGGGGAGGCGCCACGAACCCCTCCCCCTCACACTCGAGATGAGCCAAGATGATGCGTTGAGTGGAGTGATGAACGCCCGCCTTGGAGTGCAAGTTGAGTGTTGAGTGGAGTGAAGTGGAGTGGAGTGGAGAGCAGAGTGGCATGGAGTCCTGTTGCATGTTTTCTTGTGTCTTATAAAAAACATAAAATTAATTTTTCTTATTAGCCCAACGCTGTCTTTTCGCGGAGGCCTTAATTAAGGTGATAAACAAGCAAACCGAATTATGCCGCTCACAATTGGGAAATGAGGATGAGTTTTTGTCTGAGATGCGAGTCCTCATAAAAGTTGAAAAGTGTCGAGGGATATGTGCTGCCAAGAGGGTGGATTGAGAAGTTTGCCAAGGGATTGTGCTAAAAAAAATTAGAAGCAGTTTAAGCAGGAATTAAAGAGAGATAAGAGTTTTAGGTATTTTTTGTAATATATAATTTTTAAATTAAATTAAATTTTATTTATAAAAGATATAAAAATATTATTACTTAATCTATCAATTTTGAATCTTATTTTTTATGATCTTATATATCTTTAATATTTTATAAATCTTATATATCTTTTTAAATCAATTTATTCTTATTCTAAATAATTTTTTGAAATCTCTTCTTAAGTTTAACATAATTTTAAAACCCCCCTCGCCTTCCCTTTTATGGGCTCACTCATAATGGAAATAATCTTTTGAGTTCGCTTCATTTGCTTCGCATGTGAAAGTCAAAAACTTTCGCCGAATGAACCCTTTCTCCTTTCCCATTTTCTCCACAACTCCTTGCCCCACTTCCCCCTACCAATTCTCAATTATGCATGAGTGTGTGTATATATATATGGGTGTATATTTGATTACGATGCCAATTAGAGAGTGGCATAAAGGTGGTCCTTTGTGCCTTGTCCTTTAACCGGAAGGAAGTTGGCTTAATTAGCAGGGCTTTCCAAAAACATACAGACTGACTGAGAGAGAGAGTGAAACTTTCCAATTATGAAAATTTGTAATATACATATTCATATTATTTTTTAAGCAACTAAAGTTGAGGTGGCCTGCTGGCTGGCCATTGTCCTGTAGACCATTAAAATAATGCAGTGATTTCCTGAGGTCAGCAGAGAATTATGCAGATATATATCCCCAGCGAGAGCGAGGCCCTAAAACTCCTTTGAAAATCTGTTGCTCTTACTCGTGCAAATATTTAACGGCTGCTACATTTTTGCACCTTTTGCACACCGAAAAGCGGAAGGTATGAAAACATTCTTCGTTGCGGTTTTCCCATTGTTGTTTTCAATTTTTTTCGTTTGTTTTTTTTTTGTTTGTTTTTTTTGTGCAGTTTTTTTTTTTTGTACTGTTTGCTTTTGTTTTGTTTTGTTTGTTTCGACATTTTCCGCTTTTCCGCTGGCGTTGCACATTTTTGGCATTCGCGCTTTGACAGGGCAAAGGCACCGTTCCGCCTCCCCCCTCGAACACCTACCTTTGCCCACGCTGTTCCTCCGCATTATATTTGTGTGCAGCGCCCGACTGACTGTGAATTTCCCATCCAATTGCTTTCATTTTCCGCCCTGCCCTGCCCTGCTCTCTGCTGCATTGGGTTTCTGGTCAGTGGCAATGGAATGCAGTTCCTCGCAGTTCCACTGAGTTTTCAGGGTGCAAGAGGTCAGCAAGGGGTGCCAGGTGCTTTACGGTTTCGTCTTCTTGAGAATAAATAGCAGGGGAATAGGTTGTGCGGGAAATTAATTAAATAAATATTAGTGGAATAAGAAAATTAATATAAAATACTTGCTGTGCGGTTATGCCACCTTTAGGCCAACAAGCCAAGTTCCTTGGACCGCTGCAAGAGCTATTCTTTTGAAGCTCAACAAAGGCTTTGAGGAAAGGCTCCTTGTGGTCCCTTATTTGTGCTTTATCCTCGGTTTCTTAAGGCCTAAATGATAACTCTTCTAACTTGAAGTTAGAAGACTTGATTTTAAAACCAATTACTGAATTTTTAGTGAAGAGTCTGGGCTTTTATGATCGAGCTTATAATGCTTATGAGGTGATATATCCAAGAAAGTAGGATTAATCCAGGAAGCTAGGGAATTTATCAAGAATTTTTATGTTTTTTTACGAGCTAGGGCATTAATTTAAAATTATTATGTATTTTTAGTAAGAATTTGCATATAAAATGATCAATATTTATCTGTTTTTGAAGCGAATAAATAATATTTTTACTACTTTGTTACTTTGTTATTATTTTTGCAATTTAATATAACTAAGAACAGTAAAATCAAAGAACTTATATATGAATAATAAAACTGGCAACTAATAAACATTGAATTTGTAAGACTTTATTAAGGTATTCCAGCAAAGAGCTTGCTGCTTGCAAACCTCTTTAAGTATTTAAGTACCTGTAAAAATAAGGGAAATCTTTGGTATATACCACATATAAAATATATATTAAAGATATATAAATCTGGCCGCAATCAAGCAGCTCCCGAGACCATATATTATTTCTCTCAAAAACATAGACCCGAGGAGCCACATCACATCATCAGTAGAGGAAGAGGAATAGGAAGGGAAGCTGTACACAGGGATAAATCTAGGAACTCTGTGATTAATAAAAGATGAAAATATTATTATTTAACATTACAATACCATTTAAAAATTTGTTTTTCTATTTGTATAAAGTGACTAAATAATACCCATGCACAAAACTATTTTCCAAATTATTTTGTTTTATTTGTTTTAAAACCTTATGGATTTTACTTTAACTTAGACCACTTTAATTTTAATATATATTTCTAATAAATATCTTAAACTCATCAAAATATATAAATTATTTAAAGAATTGTCAGGGGTTTGTTCAAGAACTTAATTAAAAATTAATTCTTGTGATGAATAAACTATATTTTTCATAGCACTATTTTAACCAGCTCTTAAAGAGGTCTTAAATCAGAGAACAGTAAGAAAACCACTACCCTCGCATAATTTAAATTATTAAATAACTTTAAATTGATTTTTTATTATTATTATACATTTTTAAATACATTCCCTAACCCTTTTTCTTGCCGTGTGACATCCTGGACAATGTCGGGCGGCGGTTTTAAACTGTCAGGCAAATCAAACTCAAACTGAACTCTTAACGATTCGAGCACGTATTCAATATGGTTTGTTATGGGTAACGCTAAAGCCGCCCCAAAAATGTGGGGGCGCTGGTGCATAGATGGATAGATGGATGCTGGTGGAGAGGGGGGCGTGGCACCGACTACATTTCGAGTTTGGTTTTTGGTTGGGTTTTTGTGTGTCGTGCACGGTACGGTTCGAAATGCCGAATATTGATTTGAATCAATTAATTCGTGCGGTTGTCGCTGGAATTACTCCCTCGAATCTAATTAATTTTAATGCACGACTACACGCACGCGCCAGAAAGAGACGGGCGATGCAGTGCGAAAGAGATAGAATGAGCAAGCGAGAGAGAGAGAGACAAACAGGAGGCGACACTTTGGCAACATTTTAGGCGCAAAAGCTGGAAAATTTATATTGAAGTCGAATTATGCAATTTGCTACTAAATTGATTGCATTTGCACAGCTCCGTCTCTCTTCCTCCGACCGGAAATAGAGGGGGAGGGGGAAAGCTATGTGCATGTGTGCATGTGTGTGTGTCGGGCGAATTTCCTTTTAAAAATTATAAATAAATAACATACCAAAATTCGTAGGCATCGGTCGAGTTCAGATAACATTTTGTTTTGCGGCTTTCGAAAATGACTAACAATTAAGCATGTCTAATTTCTTTAAAGCAAATTGGAAAAAAATCTGAACTGAGAACTAAATCTTTGGTTTATTTGATTTTTGGGAGAACTGTGAATTTGACAATGTTCTTGAATATATAAAGACAAGAATTATTTAAAAGAAATATTATGTTTTAAAGAAGAGATCAGAGAGGTTTTTAATTTATAATTTCATAATTCTTGGATTTGATTTTATTAATTTAACATGCATTTATTTAAACATTTGTTTATATACTAATTTTATTAATAAATTCATGGCATTACAAGGTTAAGAACATATAATTTATAATGCTTTTCACTTTATTTTTCTTTATCCTTTTAATCAAATATTCCTTTTAAAATAATAAGCACCAAAAGAATTTTAAAATAAATAGAAAAAGAATATTTTTAAATAAAATCACTAACAATGCCTTTGAAAATTTGTTTAACAATAAATTAAGAAAGTCTTCTAGTAAAAAAATGAATTATTTTATAAATTAATTATATGATTAAAAATTAATATAAATTTCTAAAGGTAAAAGGTAACTCAGCTTCAAAAAATATTTTATAACTTACCTAAATTTAACCATAAAATATTTCCCAGTCGTCAAACTCATACATACCCAAATGTATATTCCCCTTTCATCACTCTTATATTAGATTTCATATATTTTTATTTGTGTATTCTCAATTGGCGAAAATAAAATCATATTTCATATTTAATAAAATGCATTCGCACGCATTATTATATTCATTATATGCCAACATATTTGTATTATTTGCTGGCCAAAAGCGGCGGCGGCAACAACAATGGCAAACAGCGACAAAACTCAAACATTTAGCTATTCAAAAGAGCCACCCTATGCCCCCCTCCCCCCAATCCAGGCAGACCCCCTACAGGACACCCGTTTTCACCTACAGGGCCCCCACCAATTTTTGGGGGGGAAATACAAAGAGCGAAACGCGTTTACCACACAAAAGGCCAGCGCACAAACAGCAGAGTGTTTATATGTTTAAACATATATATTTTAAGATATATATATATATATATTATAGTGACAGTGGTCAGTGGAAACTATACAAATTTTGATAATGATATAATTTAATTAAATAATATATTTTGTATATTTTTAAATATTTTTGAAGCGCAGCTTAAAAGTTAACTAATTAAAAGCAAATTTACATCAAAGAAATCAATTTATGATCTTATCATTTTGACAATTATAAATAATATAAATTAAGTAAGTAAATATGTATGTTATATATAAATAAAAAGGAAATTTTATATACTTTATAATAATATTTATTATTATAATTAGTACAAAATAATATAAAATATATTAATTAATTAAGACACTCTACAAATTGTAATTAACACAACGGTACAGTGTGCCTGCCTTAACTACCATTGATTATATATTTATATATACATATATATATTATAAATATATATACATATACATATATATATGCTGACCAAAACAAATATTGTTTTGGCCATGTTTTTGAGGCACACACACACACACACACACACACACCGACATTGTCCTGGGCTAGAAATGATTTTGATTTTGATTTTGATTTTTCGGCAATTGCAATATAAATGCGATCATTTTAAAACAAAATGGCGTCCGCAACAACAACAACAACAACAGCGTACACAACGAAATTTTAATGTATGATATGATTTGAATAAAATTCGGACCCCTCTTAACCCACAATGGCCCACCGCTGCGTTCCCCTCGCCGCTACCCTCGCAGCTCCAGCGAAATGATTTGAAATCGTTTTGTGGTTTTTACGAGTTGCAAATCATTTTAATTAAAATATCAAAATTAGAAAATGGAAAATGATTACATTATTCATTAGTTTTCATTACGCATGTTTATTTATTAGCAGCAACAGCAGAAGCAGGAGCAGGCAGGAGCAGGCATGACAAGGATATCGGTGACACCGAATGCAGATGGCTCTACGTAAGGGATTCTTTGAAGGCATTTCGAGTTTTTAAGTGAGGTAATTAAATGTGCTTAATTATTTAGTAATAAGTGCCTTGAAATTATTAAACTACTATTATTTAATCATGAATTTCTTAGAGGTTTTCTTTTGTTTTTAAGAAGAATCAAATTTCCTTTCCGAAATATTTAAAAAGGATTAAAAAAGCAGCTTAGATAAATTATAAAAAAATATGTACTGCTATAATTTTTAAATAATTATACGAGTAAATATAAAAACAATTAATATTTATGGAAAATAAATCAAAACTCACCTTTTTTTACCACAAATATTTTAAAAATATTTTCTAAGTTGCAAATTTTTAAAAATAATTTAAGTTCGTAGTTTCCTAATCTCCTTGACTCTCAGTTTAGGTCCCCTGGCTCCATCTGGCGGCTGAGGTCCTTCCAAAGCATTATAAAAAAAAAAGGAATTGCAACAAGGATAAAAAAAAAATTTGTAATAAGCACACAAAGCTTGCGAAAGTTTCCTTAAGAAAAATGCCGACGCTCGCAAGGAAATTGCCAGCGGAAGTATCCAGTCGCAAGGAACTTCGGGGTGGCGTCTTAAGGACACACACAGACTCCGTGTCCTGCGAGTGGGGCTGCTTGGGCGTCCTGGTGTGCGTGCGTGAGTCTGCGCAGACGAAGGATACCTTAGACATTAACCCCCTTTTAGGTTGAGTCCTTCAAGTGAAAGTCCAAAATTTCCAAGACGCCTTGCAAGTTCCTGGCGCCCAAAGAGCGCGGCCCGCGCGTTCTTTTTTCTTTTTTTTTTTGCTTCTCTTGGGTAACGGTAACTTGACTTGTTTTTTTTCAGAACGCTGTTTCGACGCCAAGACGACAGATGGCGCCAGGACCAAAAGCTTTTTCGCGCAGGATTTTTCTTGTTTTTATTTATTTATTTTTGACCCTACGCCCTTTCGGGGCAAATGATGGATAATTCTTTATTGATATCTGCCATCGATGAAACACAGTGACACCAACACATACGCAGCCGCACTCTCGACAAGGGAAGGTCCTTGCTCACACACACACACACGCACGCACGCACACACATGCAAGGAGAGCAGGGAAGCGTAAGGCATTTCGACCAATTATAAGTTGCGGTTAACCGCAACATTTATTCAAGAAAATGTTCGGCACATGGCCGCCGTGCGAGCGAGCGAGATGGGGCTAAGGACGAGGAATACCCATTGGCAGGACCTTTTGCCGCACAGTGTGACGGGGTGACGGGGTGGCGGCTGACGGCTGGCAGGTGGTGGGTGCTGCCCCGAAGAAGGATGTCGGCAAGTGGTGAAATGTCAAGAATTCCGTTCGCTCCTTTTGGGGTTCTTTCCTGCAGATTTTACTGTCTTTTTTTTTGTTCTTTTTGTTTTTCTTCCTTTTTTTGTTTGCATTCGAAGGGTAAAATATGAGCAGGGATTATGATGTTTGCGGTCATCAAAAATAAAAAGGGAAGGAAGGGCTTTACATATCACTGGATGTGCATTATGTAGTGTCTATAGCTTGGGGGTTACAAGGAGGATGTTCTATGAACTGAAATACTTTATTTAAATTTTTTCTAAACTATATACAAGTTTTTAGATTAAATAAACTATTATTACATTTTTTTTATTACATGTATTAATTATTTTTTATGATTTAATGCTAGTTTAATAGAGACAAGAAAATGAAACAGAAGACTAAATGTTTATAGTTGATATAATGTATTCTTAGAAAATTAATACACATACCTACATTACATTAAATATTATTTAATAATTATATTAAAGTGAATTAATTGTATCTTGATTTTATATTTACACTTTAAATAAGGTTCTTCATCTTAAACTTAAATTAACAAACTAATTTATACAGCCATAAGCATTATGTTCACCAAAGTAACTTGTTTAGTTTTATATCAAACATTTTCCTAGGCGTTGCTTTTATTTCTTTTGATTATAATAGAATTTCATATATTATGCATGTACCTTATAATTAAAAATATATATTTTTTTAAGTTGTAACTTACTTCTGTACATACCTTATAATATAACATATCTTTCATATTATTTAATTTTAAATTTGTATCTTACATTACTAACTATATAAAACCCAACTTTGTGTAATACATAAATCCCCTTGCTCTTCAGGTTATCTCCTGGCTGCCAGCACATATTCTCCACTCTCATCGCATTAGTTGTACCTTCTTTATCCTGCGAGTTTCTGCCCATCCTTGCATCCTTGAAAGAGAATTAATAGTTTGCCGGGCTGAAACGAATCGCCTTTCAAGTCGCTAACCGCCGACAATATGTTGGACCAACGGCAGACTTGAACTTTTAGCAGAAGGACCAGGACCAGGAGATGCACTGGAAAAAATTAAAGGGTAAGCTATTTTATTAAGAAAATGTATAAGTTTAAATAAAGAAATAATATTAAAAGGTATTTCAAGGGATTTCAAATACATTTAAATATTTTATAAATAAAAGTAGGTTTTGAAGTACGAATTCAATGGGAAAGCCTGTAAAGTTTATTATTCAATGTACATTTATTATTATTTTTTTTTAATTATATTTTTTCTATATCTTCTTTTCTCCCTGTGCACCAAATCAGCCACTACCACCGAGACAGCGAACCACATCAGAGGAGACACAGACACTCGACGAACACTACGGCTGCCGGGAGCTGTGACATTAGTTTAACGCCAAAATCCATTAAAAATCCATACTAATATATGTCAGGATCAGGATAAGGCGCCGCCTGCCACAGCGCATAATGAGTGACGAGGTGGTTGGGTGGTTGGGTGGTTGGGTGGCTGGGTGGAGTGGCAAAAGGGTGGGAGTGCCGTGTGGGTTGGCTGGATGGATGCCTGGGATCCTGGACTTGACTGAGGGCTTCAAATAAGATACCGCATACACTTTGTGCGCTGTCTTTGCACTGCTCTGCTGTTCAGCTTTTCCGCATTTTCCGCACTCTACCCACTCCCCCTTCCCTTCTGCTTTCCACTTTACCTTTGTCGATTTTTCAAAGCCAGCTCAACTCAACTTAACTGGAGGAGAAGGAGAAGGAGAGAGAGAGTGAGCTTTGTCCTGCGGCTGCACTGCACTAATGAAAACTATCCAGGAAAATGGGGTTACAGTGGGTAAAAAATTAATTAAAGAGCATTGTTAGACGGTGAGTTACCTGGAGCCTTAAATTAGAGTATTGGAATTTAAAAGAAAAGGTTTGGATATTAATTAAAACAAATATTAAAATAGTTTAGCTTGCAGAGGAATAGGTTATAAATTATTTGTATGTAAACATTCAAAAAATATATTTACCAATTACCAAATACAAATTCAAATATCAATTAAATTCCTTTATTTTCCTTATTCACTAATTTGTAATTATAAATTCATGTCTTAATTCTTCTTAAATTATTATTCCAACTGTGCTAAAAAAAACTAAACTTTAAATTAAATTTCTCCTTTTAAAGTGACTCCCGCCAGGACTGAAGCCTGGTCTGCCTCTCAATATCTTTGTCCATTTTTTTTTTTTGTGCTATTGATTTTATGAAATTTTTATTAATAAACATTCGCGGCAGATTCCACGGCAAGGAGCGCAGTTTTCCCAACCGCCCAACCACCACCCCGAAGATAAATTGAAAACGAAGTGGAATTTTTTAATACAAAAAAATAATAAAAATAAAACAGAATCTGAAACAGAAACTGAAGCACATTTTCACTCGAGAGCAGTGGGCAAAAAAAAATCTTCGCAAATCAACGTAATTAAATGCCCAAGGCGGATTATTTCGAGGGAAAGCGTTGGGGGGAAAATGCGGAGAGAAAATCATGGAAAACCCGTCGTCAGCAATTAAAATGGCGCTTGGTCCGTCAGCCAAAAGACTTCAAAAAATGCCAAAAAGTTCAAATACTAATGAATTATCCTTTATTAGGATAATGTATGATGTGGTTCCTGAAGAGTTTGCTTAACTACCCCACACCCCCTACTGCCCCTGCGAGGATATATATTTATCCTGTGATCTACGAGAGGTTGCGAGGGGGGGGGATAGACAAGTCCGAAAGTCGGAAAAAGGTTCACGGCGAGTTTTTGCCAGACTTTTCCCTGCCCCAACAAGAGGCTGGCAATCGAAGGGTTGCATGACTTTGCCAAGAGGTTTGTAATAAAGGTGAGTCTTGAATATTATATCATAAATTATATTTTAAGAGCCCCATTTTATATTATAAATATCATTTCAATTTAATTTTAAATCATTACCAAGACTTAGAGTCTCTGGAAGTTGACATTACTCAAGGGAAAAACTTCTCAAGTCTCTGGTTCTGCGGGGATCTGTTGAGTTTTGGGCCTTTGTAAAATATGGGGAGAGTTGGCAAATAAACGAGGGGGACCCCGGAGTGAGGGGCAGGGCGGGGTGGTGGCTAAGAGGCTTGGAAGCTGCGGCTGGTAGCTGTTGGCAATTTATGAAAAGAGCCAAATTAATCAGACTAATAACGAAAACACGCCGAGCCGACGTCGAAAGGCGTCTGGGCAATGGGAAAATGGCCATGGTGGAGGGGTATGGCATAGAAAAAGGGCAGAAAATGTGAAGAAAACTTATGCAAAAGTTTTCTTAATGAAAAGATTTACGATGGCAATACTCGAAATTAGCAAAAACTGAGGTTGTGGCGGACAATAAGCGGCTTGGCTTGAGAGAGAAAGAGAGAGGGGGTGGAAAATACTTAAAAACTTTTCGCCAGCCTGGCGGTTGGCAGAATGGAAAACTTTCCAAGCAATGTTGCAATTGAGAAAATAGAGAAAATATGCCGCCTGGCTCTCCTCTGCTCCTTCCCACCTGCAAATTTTCCCAACAAAATAAACCCAATTAGTGCCGTAGTCCAATTTGCGGCTCTTGGCCAAGTCAAAAATGCGCAATTTTTGTACAAAATCAAATTAATAAACCCAACTGGGATTGCCCTGGCAACGGTGGCATCTCTGGCCGTCTCCTTCGACTCCTTGCGGCCAGGACTTGGACATTAACAATTGAACTCTCTTGCCTGACTTGGATCGATTCGCTTGGATTTATTAAAATAATTCGCATGACAGGATCCGTTGGTCAGTCAGGTGTTAAGTCCGGTTTAGGGTCCTTGTAATCATTTCGATTGGTCAACTATTGTGGGTAGGTAAAGGAGTGGAGGGAGAAGGGAATAAATTGAGGAATATGCAAGGTAAGTTCGAGGTAAAGAACTAGATTTAATTTTATAATGATTAAATATTTCACTGTATAATATTCCTTATAAATAATCATCGCAAAAAGGTTTGTATCTTGAAATTAAATTAGTTTTTACTCTTTAAACTTAAGTTATTTTAAGATCCTTACATCCTTGGCCTTCTTAAGTTCACATACACTTGACCCCGAGCCTTGACTTTAAGCCCAAAATTCCCTCAAATTTTTCTGTAGCCTTAACTCTCGATTGAATATCGTATTTATTTCGCTGCTGCTTCTGTTGTTGTTTTAAATCGATGCTCGAGGCAATGGCCACAATCCCACTTCCACATCCACTTCCACTTCCGCACGAGCAGCAAATAAAAAATACAGGACCATGGGAAAAAAAAAAGGGTTAAAACAATAGAAAATGTTGCCGACGCGGCGCGGCACTGGAGATGTTCGTTCCGAGGAGGAAAAGTCGGGGCAAAAGCAATTCTTTATATGGCATTCTGCATGGCATAATGCCGCCTTTAACGGCCCGTTCAGCTGCTGTTCCCGCTGCCATCCCCAAATCATTATTGCGAAAACAGCTCCTTTCCTTTCCTGGCCATGCCATGCCATGCCTTGCCTTTGCCGTTGCCTTTGCCGAGGCATTTTTCAAACCAACCAACCAAACAGCCAGGCAGCCAGCCAGGCAGGCAGTCGGGCAAAGCCCCCACCCAAATCCTGCCGCCCCGGACATCGAATCCTTTCGTTCATAAATCAAGTCTTTGGTTTAATTAAATCTTGTGTTGGCGGTAAAAACTCGAGCACAACAAAATGCCGGCAGGACGAGAAAGGAGGAGAACGCAAAACAAAAAAAAAAAGGAGGACAAAATATAGAAGCAACATGAAAAAAAAAGCCAAATGCAGAATCCGAAATCCTTGAACGCCTCCGGAGGAGATGCCAAATATTTGCACAGTCTGCCAGCAGGCCAGGATATGGCAGGAGCTGGGAGTTGGAACTGGGAGCTGGAAGCTGGGAGTTGGAGAGTTTCAGGATACCCGGCATCCCGTCACGTTTTAACTGTCGTCGCGGTTGTCCTTTTCATATTTTCTTTTGCAAACTCATTTCCTTTTGTCGGTTTTGAACGAAACTCTTTGACTTGTTATTTAGAGTTCTTTCTCCCTGCTCCTTTGCTCTGTAAACCTTGGGCCTGTGCCCTTCGAACAGGATAAATAGGAATTGAAAGTGCCCGAGGGGCGGCTAAACAACTTTATTTACTTGCTAGGCGTAAGGGATTAGAAGTAATATTATAATTATAATGCAATTTATATAATTATAAGCTCAGCGAAACCTATGTAAGGATATACCTTAGATATTTTTAAAAAACTGCTGCTAGCAAAAATGAAAAATAAAAAATGGAAAAGACAACTGCCAAAAGGACCAGTGCATTCACCTGAAAACAAAAATAAAAAAATATTGCTGTGCCCCAGTGCTGGTGTTTTGCATTTTCCCCGACTTATGAGGAATATTTCCCGCTACATTTTCTTGCCATTTTCCCTATATTTTCTTTTTTTTTCCTTGCCTCTCACCCAGCAGACAAAGAAAAACCCCGAGCACTTAAAGCTCGCTTAATCTTTGACATAAAAGCAAGCGAAACAATGTGGAAATTTGTGAAGAAGAATGAAGAAAAAAAGTGTGAAAAGGAAGGGAAAATAGAGAGACGGTGGCGGTGGAAAATTGAATGCAGGACACGTTGCAGGATTTATGGCCAAGGAGCAGCCGCCAAACGCAGACTAATAAACACGATTTGCTGGGGATGAGAACTTGAGAAGCAAAAAAATTAAAAATCCAACAAGAAGCTGAAAATTGCTGTGAAAATTATAAACAAAATATATATATACATTTGTATATATATATATATATATATATATGTGTGTACGTGCGGCAATGAATCCTTTCCCTTTTTCTGGCCTGATTCAGTCGTGCAGGACGAAAGACGAATGGAATGGAATGAAATGAAATGGAATCCTTTACCGTAAGAATTTCATGCACGTCAACACGTCCTGGCAGCGACACGGCCGTTGACAGGCCAAAGGCCCCCGCCGTCCGCAGGATGTCCGGGGAACCCAAAAAAGGCCATACAGAGAGAGAGAGAGAGAGAGAGAGAGAGAGGGAGTGAAGTCTCGCTCTGTGCAACAATTTCTAATTCATATGTTCCTGAGGCGGCCCAAGGATACCCCGAATCTCGAGTCCCGATGATTTATGATGCACGCACGCGAAACCCAAAATGAAAGTCCTGTCCGCAATCGAGCAGAGATCGTGACACGAAGGATGAGTCCTTATGAAGGTGAGATACCAGAATTTTATAGTGTTTATGTAGAATAAGGCTCAAAAACTATAGTTTTTTCTTTACAATAAGCTTTAAAGACATACAATGTAGATCCTTAATATTCCAAAAAATATTTTCCAAATTCTTAGAGAAATAAAAAATATAAATCCTGACTTAACCCACTTCGTGAGTATCCTTTTGTCCATCTCTAGGCCTCTTCTCCATGCGCCTTTAATCATTCAATAGGCAATTTGTTTGGTCCTCCTCCTGGCAAATGTTGAAATGAAATGTTTCACACATTAGGCCGGTCAACTACTCAGACTTTCAGTGGGCAACGGGGGGCGGGAATCTCCAGCTACTATATTTAATATCATTTATCTTTCTTACGCCTCCCTCGCCCCCCTCTCACCGTGCGACGTGCGGTTTGTGATTGGAAGGCGAAGAGTGCCTGGCTAGGTCCTTGGCCGGCCGTGTTGTTGTGATTTATGATTATCAAAGTATTTGTTACCTTTATGTCCGAATTATTTGCTTGACCATAAATCATTTTATCCTCGGTCAGGCATCGCCGCTTTGATTAATTTTCTTCAATTTGCCGGTCGCAGCGATTGGCGCCTGCGATTTTCATCCCGCGAAACACCGAAACGGATTTTCTCGGGTCTTCGAAAGGGGGGGAATATTGGATTGTATGGATTTGTTTGATATGCCAGACAGCGACTTGGCACATAATTCAAACAATTGGTCAACAAGTCAACGCTGGCAGCCCAATCCAACCCCCTCATCATGGAGGGAGAGAAAGTGCAGCGAATGCTGTGAGTTATGTATTTATTTTGGTACCAGGAAAATCGTAAAGTTAAAGTTCGGTTTATTAAGGATTAATTTGAGGAATAGCTAGAAATTTTTATATAAAATCTTGGCAAGAGAGGGTTTACTTTTAACTTGGGAAAACTCTTTTAGAACTGATTAAAGAGAGTCATAAAAATTGGCAAGTTTACAGTGATAATAACTTATATTCCTCTTTTAATATTTTTAATCAGTCTAAAATAATTAAAATAATATTTTATTTTAATTTAAGACTTCTTAAAAAAAGAATTACATTCTATAACAGAAATATTTAAATAAGAAACTTAAACTTCATTATTAAATTCTACTTTTCCCCGCTGCCTTCTCTCAAATATTTAAAGCTTAATACATTCCTTTAACTTTAACAATAAAGTGATATTTCCTCAAAACATAAGATATATATATTTCTGCCTTTATCCAAGATTTAATCAGAGTTTCCTGAATCTTTCTAAAAAGTTTCCTTAGCTTGGACATTTAACATAATCCGCCTCCAACTTTCCGGCAAAGGAAAATTCACGCATTTGATTAGTCAACAAGCCACACTCCGTCCCCCTCAAAAAAAGAAAACGAAAGCAAACCTATTCAATCAATGGGGGGAAATCTTGAGAGCAAACTTAGCGGCAAATGAATTATTTATTTGGATTTATTTGAGGCCAAGTAAAACAAATGACTCGGACCAAGGACAACAACAGCCAAGAGGCTGACCCAAGCGTGGAAAAAAAACAGGAAAAAAAGGAGAAAACATACAGGGCAAGAAAAAAGGCTAAAATCAAAGAGAAAAATTACAAAGTAAGACCTTAAAAATGTATTAAGTATGAAAAATTGTTTACATAAGTGAACAAAATATTTAAAGATATTGTTTCTAAATTTTATACAAAGCCTAGCACCTTGTTCTTGAAAATAAAATGTCTTCAGTCTGATCCCTTACACATTTCCCAACTTGATTAACTTTCCCACACTTTTCCTCTTAGTGTAGAGCTGTAAAAGAGAGTAGAGAACAAAGCGAAAGTGGCATAAATAAATAAAGAGCCGAACACAAAGCATATTAGGCTAAACTACTTGCGATTTCCGTTACACGTCCGTCCTGGCTATAAAAATGCGGAAGCTGATTAGCCACCCACTCCGCCCACACAAAAGCGTAAAAGAAAAAAAATAGAATAAATAAGAAGACACCACCCAATAAGCCCGAGAAAATGGGGAAAGCACAACCCAGTAAAAAAAAAAATGAACTCCTTGGACAGCCAGGAAGGAGTCCAGCCAAAGGGGATGGTCGAGAATTTTATGAGGCACGAAAATTTACAACGCCTCTGGGGTTGTCTTCGTCTGCTCAACATGAGGCGACAAAGGAAACGAGGAGAAAAAATAAGGTTAGACTGGGGAGACTACAAGAGAAAAACCGAGGGAAAACCCAAGAAAAGCGAGCCTCATAATCGAAATTGGTCACAGGTGGCCCCCAGAACGAACCAAAAAAAAAAAAAAACACAGAAGAAAAGTTGACCAATGCGATGATGTGGGGCTCCATCAGGGCTTATTGAAATTAAATGTGCCGGCCAGCAGATAATGCCCGTTTAAGGCGTGTTTAGTTAAGTTGAGTTTGATTTGGGTGGTGACCCTCCCACTCCCACTCGCACTGTCCCCCCCTTCGAATTGGGATGTAATTTATTGTGAAAGTGTGTGTGGAAAGGCCGGGGGGGACATCGTCCGACCTGTGACCCCACGTAAATTAAGAAAAATTACCAAAAAATTGTCGTAGATGCCAGCCTGCCTGCCAGCGAATTTCCATCAAGTCATGACATCTTCTTGGCTTTCATTTTGTGCTAAATTTTTAATCAAATCAAATGACAGACATCATTAATATTGCTTCAGTGACTTTTGGCTGCTTTTTTAAAATTAGAAAGAAAAAAAAAATACAACAAAAGAAAGCAATTTAGATGCTTAGATTAAAGATATTGAGAGAGTCCCATCACATGTTAATTGAATCATTTTTTTAGGCTATAATTTAATAGAAAAATCTATCAGGAAGAAGCTTTGTTATCTGTATATTTTAGTTATAATAATTTTTTATATATATATTCCTTATGTTCTTAATAAAGTCACATGTACAAAGCTCAAAATTGACTCATTGCCAAATCCCTTAACAAAAGCTTCTCCAATCTCAGCAAAATGCTTAATAGCTGACTCATCCGGTACCCCGAGTGATCCAGGACATTGTCCAAGTCCTTGCCAAGTCCCCCAACAAGAAAAAAGCCAAGCTGCAAAGTCATCTATCACGGCGAACTGATCTTTAATTATTCGAGCGATTCAATTGACACTTGTAATAGTTTATGCCCGCCCCCTTGGCTTGTCTCATTATACCCTTGCGGGGTATTATAATTTTAGTCAGAAGTTTGCAACGCAGTGAATGTGACATTTCCGACCCTATAAAGTATATATATTCTTGATCAGCATCAACAGCCGAGTCGATCTAGCCATGTCCGTCTGTCCGTCTGTCCGTCTGTCCGTCTGTCCGTCTGTCCGTCCGTTTCTACGCAAACTAGTCCCTCAGTTTTAAAGCTATCTGAATGAAACTTTGCAGATAGTCTTCTATATGCTCTCACTACTATATAAGTCGGAACCGGCCGGATCGGACGACTA
>VNJU01010850.1:0-17961 GCA_008042675.1 Drosophila seguyi
AAATAAGTATTCTATTGCACATCCATCAGTTTGTTTGCAAACAATTTTTGATCGAAGACTATTTTTAACAAATATTGCAACCCCACCAGCATGACCCTCTCGGTCTGAACGAAGTAAATTATATCCATCACACTTAATCAAGGAATTACAGACACTAGACGTGATCCAGGTCTTAGAGACACAAATAACATCAGCATTGGAGTCAACAAAAAGTCATCTAAATTCGTCAACTTTCTTGGTCAAGCTTTGAGCATTAATATGACAAATATGCAATCCTTTATGACGGTTTGTAAAAATTCTAAGAGTAGCATGACTGTTTGCTTTGGACTTGCTCAAGTTACTTGAGGAAGATAGCATAATTTAAAAAAAGAGTTGTGAAGCGCGCTCAAATTAATAAGTAGAAAATTTAAGAGATAACAATAATAAACATAAACATAGAACAGAAAGTAAAAAAGAGAGCTAGAGGAGCTTTTATTGTGGGCAGTTGCAAAAGGCATCATCGGATGATTCGACTTCCCTCATTCTTCGGAACATCGAGAGGTCATGCATCTCCAATATGCTGTAGATCTCGCCTCTCTCTTGTGTTTTCACGTGAACAACACCTCTGCGCGTAAAACCAGCATGCAGTTGTTTGAGCTTTTTAAGCTTCATCGCTTCTTTAAAGAGTGCATAAATCTCTTTCGTCAGCTGCTCGTTTAGATAGAGCGGAGCTTCCGAATCAAAGCTCAGTAAGCTTAGCTTAAGTTGGCACTTTGACTTGCGGCGATAATCACCTGCTGCTCGAAGAAGTTGCGCCTTATCGTGAACGCGGTCAAATTTTATTATTATTACTGGGTCAATCACAGTGTTGTGCCGTGGCTTGGCCCTAAAAATATCCTTGACCCTCGGTGCCGGAGTTAGCTCGAGTGCAAAACAGAGGGTGTTCAAGAGCGTGCGAAGATTTTCGCCTTCTACTGCAGGTATGCCATGCATTCGCAAATCGCAAGCGACATTTGCATTTGCTTGAGTAGAAACTTGGGACTCTAGTTGCCCAACCTGTGTTTTGAGCAACTTTGTTTCACCAACCTCGTTTTCCAGCTGCTGTACCCGACGAAGTAGGTCCCGGATCTCGCCGGCCATGGTGTTGACGCGTTCCTGGAGGGCCGTCATAATGCGCTCTTCAGCAGAGCGCATGCTTGCAGTGATGTGGTCAGCCTGCTCCTCGAAACGCTGGTTGATCAGCTCAGTCAGCTTGGCTGCCAGGCCATCATTCCTCGTGGAGACGCCGGTTTTTATATCCCCATTGGTGTTCTCGCGGAGCCTCTTCTTTGCTGGAGTCACGGCTGGAGCAGGCACAACTGGAGCTATCGTGAGATGCGGTGATGTATTTGAGTGTTTTTGTTTGAGTGATTTGTTTGTTTTGAGTGCGTTGTCGGTGCCGTAATAGTCGCTGGTTCAATTGTGTATGTGAAGCTTAGTTTGTTTGGCAAATTGGCGGCTGCCAGAAAGAAATTGTTCATATATTATTGTACTCGTCTCGCGTTTGTACGTTTTATTAGGCCGTTCTTTACTCGGCGTTTTTGTTGTGTGTGAGAGTTTTTATTGAAATTTTTGTTATAATTTTAAAGCAAAAAAACAGAAAAAAGCGGGAAACGATGTACTTTGCGACCTTCTTCGTTCGATAGTTCGATTACTGATTTTCAATAGTTGTAGAAGAATATTAATTTCTTCTGTTTATTTTCGTATAACTCTTAACCATATGAACTAACTTGCTACACTTATTTTGATTAGTCAATAAATCGATTTGGTTCATTTTAGCAAATTATTTGTAAATAAACTGAATAATTTTGTTTAATTTATAACAGTCAAAGCATTTTCATGCCTTTCTAAATAAAATTTGTCCAATTGAAGTCAAATTTGAATTTTTACCCGAATATTTCCTTCTGTACAACAACAAATTCATTGACTACAATTTCTCTGTGACGTACATGCGCAGAACGAAAATTTTTTCGTTTCGTCTTTGCGCAACCTCAGTATTTTATGAATCTTGATCTAAACTGATCTAATGGGATATCCGGCTGGCCTTTGTATACGGGTCTCAAGTTGTCTGAAGGGGCTTCCATAAAAACTATCAGACAGATGTAATCTTTACTGATTTCATTAAAGCATTTGACTCTGTTAACTATTCTCTCCTTGTTCGGAAGCTCGATCGAATGGGATATCCGGTTTGTCTTCGTAAACGGATTTCAAATGGTCCTATTTAAAAAAAAATTTGCTTATTTTCTTAATTCCCTTGTTGTTTATATTACTTGTTAACGACCTGTCCAATGTCCTGACGAAATCCAGAGTACTTATGTCCGTGGACCACATCAAACTTTGCGTGCCATATACTGACGCGTCTTGCCAGTCTGATTTACAGACTGATCTTAATAACTTAAAAAAATAGTGCAGTATAAACTAGTTAATCTTAAACGGCTCTAAATGCAAGCTTATGACATTCTCTCGTGTCGCTCCCAAGGTTGCGACTTGAACTCTAAACTGCTGCTCTTTGGAACGCATTGCTTTAGTTGATGTCTTGGTAGTCCGCCTGAATCCTTAACTCGACTTTATTGATCATATAGAATTTCGATGGTCTACCAAGACTCAAATCAACAATAATTATATAGGCTACGTGGTTAAGACAGAAAATCTTGGATTTACACTAAATAGCACACTATCTTGGCATGATCACGTAAATAAAACCTCAGGCAGAACATACAGCGGCCTTAGGCAGTTGTACCCCACACCCAAGCCCTTATTCCAACTGAAGTAAGCCTATCTGTTGCAAAAGCTATTTAAATTGCCACTCTTTTCTATAGCGTATATTTAATTGGAAGTTGTAGTGCCCCAGGTTGGTGAAAATCCTCCATCTGAACCCTCCAAGAGGGTGCCGGCTGGGCAATGGGCACTTATCCCGGACAACGGGTAATGCGCTGCTGCTTGCCCCGTCTGCGGTAATACAGTGTCTAGCTAAGGCAGCGGTTTAATTCCTCCCGCTCAAAAGCCGGAGCAAATGAACCACCTGCCATGGGCGGAGGTGCTTTTCGGTTAGGCATAAAACGCAAGCCTGGCGGTTAGGCATAAAACGCAAGTGGGTGGTTTCCCGGAAAACTAACCAGATTATTTTTCTGAATGGACACAGAAAGGACATCAACTCGGGCTGGGATATCAGCCCAAACGTCGATGGAAGGCGTGACTGCTACCACCGGCGGGCACGGAGGGGAGCAATCCCCTCTGCGTGTCGCCAGCGGTCACCTCTCTGATTTGACGGGAGCAGGTCAAGTCAGTTGCAATGCTACTGCCACTAAAGCGCAAGGGAACCTAAGCCGCTCAGGTGCCATAGGTGATACAGACTCGGACCTGGAGAGCGTGCAGCTCTCTAAAGAAGAGGAGAAAAGCCTCCGCTCGATTAAACCAGGCACCAGCTCCCCGCGCAGGGATGGGCCGAAGCGTTCAAGCGCGGGGATGAAGGCTAAGGCGCAGCACAAGGCTGCCCTACGGATCCAGAGCCGGCTCCAGACAAAAGCCGCCCTATCCCCACAGGAGAAGGCAAAGCTTACCTGGGCTGAGCAAAGGATCGCAGAGGGCAGGCTGCACTTCGCCAACCTCCCACACATGACGTCAACAGGGGGATTCGCCAACAAGGTGGAGGAGTCGCTTGCCAAGAAGAGGCAACGCTCGGCCGAGACCGCCAATAAGGACGCACCGGGGAGCAAGCGGCGACGCGGGCCTAAGGTGACAGCTCCTCCCCAGAAAGCGAGGAAGCAGGAGATGAAAGTCAGTGAGGTGACCAAACGACACTTGATCGTGGCACTCATTGACAGAAGCGATGAAGCCGGCAAGATGACCGAGCCGCGGTGGAGGTTGGTGCATGCACGACTCGTTGAAGCATTGCTTGCACGGATGGAGGAAGACCCCGAGGCCCCCATGCCCACTTTTGATTGTGCTGGGTCTGCCAATTGGAGGCGTTGTGGGAGGGGGCCCAGCTGGAGGTGGTGGACAGGGAGCTAATCCCGTCCATTCCTAAGGCGATGGTACTCTTCCCCATCGCAATCCAAGAGGACCGGGCGCTGAAGCTGCTGCAAAAGGCAGAATCCGGACATTCCAACCGCGGACTGGAAGGTGCTTCACCTTGTGACCCCATTACCCAGGAGGGGGGCCAAAGGTCAGTCCTCCAGATAAACAAGGAGGCGGAAGACATCCTCTATCCTAGATACGGGAACATGGCGTGGGGCATGGGTAGCGTCTACCTGCGCCTCAAAAAGCGCCATCCCGGGGATAAAGATATGGAAGGTGGAGAAGGACCTTAGTCTGGAAACCATCGTGGACGCCGCCCAGGGACTGTCGCTAGACGAAGACAACGCGGAGGATGGTGACGTGACGCTGACAGTGTCAACCTGCGAATGGAGATGAGCCCAGTACTCATGACACTCAGGGTGCTGCAGCTCTATCTCCATAAAAGCAAGGTCGCGTCGGCGGAACTCCTCATCGCCCTGGAGCAAGGGTCCGCGACATAGCTTTGGTCCAAGAGCCATTGATTGGATCGTGCCGTCGCCGGACTAAAGGCCTCAAATTTCAACCTGTTCTACACCCCATCGGTAAGCAGAAACATAACCGCCGTACTTGTACGGAAAGGTCTGCACTCTTACCTTATGTCTCATTACAGCACGGATGACCTGACTGCCGTGATGCTGGAGAGCGAGAAGAAGCGCCTTTTGGTAGCTTCCTGCTACATGGCACATGACAGAACGGCGCCACCGGAGGAACTCAGGAGCATGGCAGAAGCCAGCCCGAATGACCAGCAAATACTCGTGGGTGCAGACGCCAACGCACATTACTGCGTGTCTGGGAGTCCCGACATAAACGACAGAGGTGAGTCACTCTTAGACCTTCTACCTTCGTAGGTCCCACCTCCTCGAACGTACTAGACTTAACAATCGTAAGGGGACGAAGTACTTTGGTATGGGAATGGAGAGTCTTTGAGAGACCATCCTTCTCAGATCATAAGTACATACAATTCCAATACGAATTCGACCACTCTCCCAAACCAATCGCTTTCTGGAACCCCCGGAACACTAACTGGAAAGAGTTTAAGAAGACGGTCACGACACGACTCGCGAGTGGTCCGGGCATAGTAAAATCTGCGGAAGATATAGAAAAGTCCCTTAGAGACCCTCTCCAAGGAATTACTAGATACGCAACGCGCAGAATGCCCGACATATAGGGCCAGGAAGAGGACCAAGCCACCCTGGTGGAACAGGAACCTCTCGCTTCTACGCAATAACCTCAGGGAATTTTTCAAAATCGCCAAAGAGGCGAAAAATTATATTGTCAATGAGGAATACGAGATCCTACTCAGGGATTACAAGAAGGAACTACGCAGGGCGCAAAGAAGCTCGTGGAGAAACTTCTGCTCCAATATCGAGACGGCCCCAGAAACGGCTAGACTCCGGAAGTTGCTATCGAAGCTACCTACCATACAGAGTCAGCTCAAGCGCGATGACGGAAAGTGGACTGAGGGCAGCGAAGAGGCCCTAAGAGCACTAATGCAAGCTCACTTTCCAGGATGCACTGAGGTACCAGATGCCAACAAGCACCAGGACCTCGCAACTGGAGAAGAGCCACTCCCAATAAATTTAATATCCTCTAGAAGAATCCAATGGGCTATAGATTCCTTTGAGGGAATAAAAGTACCAGGACTAGATGTAATATTCCCAGCCATGCTACAGGTGACCAAAGAAGTCATCACCCCATGGCCTTACGCTATTTACACAGCATGCTTAAGCACGGGCTATATCCCTATCCAATGGAGGACCTCTTGGATTGTCTTCCTGCCAAAAGCAGGGAAGTGCAGTCACGTGACCCCCAAGGACTACAGGCCGATAAGCCTTACCTCTTTTTTACTAAAGACGCTAGAAAAGCTGCTGGATGTATACATCAGAAACGATGTGGAAAGACTAATGTCAACCAACCAGCACGCTTACACAAAAGGGAAATCTGTGGAAACGGCACTACACTCACTAGTTGCCACCAATGAGAAAGCCCTGCACAACAAAGAATATGCTCTCGGAGTGTTTGTGGACACATCCGGACCACTTAACAACGTTACCACAGACGCTATAATGGACCGCCTAGAAGCGGCCAATACGCCCCCCGCCATCAGCATGTAGATAAGAAATCTGCTAAGCTGTAGGCGGGTACAATCCGATTGGAGCACCGCCTCGATGGTGAAAGGAGCTCACAGGGGCACGCCGCAAGGCGGTGTCCTGTCTCCTCTCCTGTGGAATATGGTGGTGGACGACCTGATCAAGAGATTCGAAAGGAAGGCCCCAAAGATAACAGCCTATGCTGACGACATAAGCATAATTTTCACGAGAGTCTGTCCATCGACCCTCAGCTCGATTATGGAATCAACACTCAGGGAGATATGTGAGTGGGCGAGTAAAGTCGGACTCAGTATCAACGCGGACAAGACGGACCTAGAGATACAAGGTGCCGCTATGGATCCCCCCGAAAATTAACACAACGAGGCTGACCCCGAAAACACAAGTCATATACCTCGGCATTGTACTAGACAGCAAGCTGACATGGAAGCCCAATGTACTGGAGACGGTAAAGAAGGCCACCATAGCGCTATATACATCCAAGAAGATGCTTAGCAGCACATGGGCCTCTCACCCGCTCTAATGCACTGGGTCTATATATCGGTCGTGCGTCCGACACTGCTGTATGGAGTCTTAGTGTGGTGGCAAGCCTTGGAAAAGAAAACCTTTAACAAGCTCCTGGAGAGAACTCAGCGGCAGGCACTGCTCTGCATAACAGGGGCGCTGAGATCAACCCCCACAAAAGCACTCGAAACCATAATCGGAATCGATCCCCTAGATATCCACGCGCAACAGATTGCAGGAAAGGCAGTACAACGCCTAGTTGCATCAGGGAATATGTCTCTACAAGCATTCGGGCATAATTCAATCGGTCGAGACATGAGCAGTACATCTGACTTCATGATAACCAGAACATGCCCGGATACGAAAACAACAGCCTTCATGGGACCTGACGACTGGAAAACAGGTCAGAATCATGCTCAACACCTTAATATATACACCGACGACTCCAAGATGGAGGGAGGTGTTGGAGCAGGCATATACTGTACAGACCCTGAAATAAGGCTGCCGTATAAGCTACCAAGCCAATGCAGCATATTCCAGGCGGAAGTATTCGCCATAGAAAAAGCGGCAGAGCTTGCGCAGAACATTGATCGCCCATATAAAGCGGTCAACTTACGTAGACAGTCAGGCGGCGATAAGATCCATGCAATCGTTAGCGGTCAGCTCCAAAAGTGTACTGGCAAGCAGGGAGGCACTAGATATCCTTAGCACGACCATGTCAGTGCGGATCTAGTGGGTTCCCAGCCACCAGGGCATCGATGGTAACGGGACGGCAGATGAACTTGCAAAGGAAGGCGTCGGACTGCCAAATGAAAGAACAGAAAACGTTCCTGTCTCCCTTAGAACGCTCCAAAGCGAACTAGAGAGGCGGGCCGACCAACGAGCTGCAAGCAGATGGAAGAGAACTTCCACAACCTGTAAAACAGCAAAAATCATGTGCAAAGAGCGCAACGAAAAGCTTAGCCACTACGTACTGCATCTTCCAAGGAAGGACTGCAGACTGCTAGTGGGAATTCTCACAGGTCACTGCCTAGCTGCGGCACATGCAGTCAAGCTGGGCATTACCGACAACGCCAAATGCCGGACATGTGATGAATCTGAGGCAACAGAAACCTTGGAGCATCCCATTTGCAAATGTCCGGCCTTAACAAGGGCAAGAATGAAGTACCTGGGGGCTCCGGTTCTGGCATCGCTAGAAGATGCCTCCAAGAAGAAGCCAGGCGAACTACTTGCCTTCGCGAAAAATAGGTCAATCCCTAAAGATTTCGAAAACCGCGCGAACACTCTCTAGGTCCATACAGGAACTTTCCGATAGCTAAGGGCCATACTGGCCTATGCGCGGCCCGTGAGGGCCTTCCGATCTAACCTAACCTAACCTGTAGTGCTCCAGCCTAGTAACTTTGAGGACGACGTTTAACAGCATTGCTAGGTACCATTGGAAGATTCGACCACATCACGGTACACGCGAACACCATCTTAGGTATCTTTATACTATCTTGGAATGAACTTAGGGTTTTAGTTAAACTATAAAAAATTATATTGATACCCGAATCGCAATACCTATATGATAATATCGATTTTTTAGCATCTCGAAGTACTAATAATATAAAAAACGTAAGAAATCGACTAGCAAGTTCAGATAATCACTTTTTAGTGTATGCTGTTAGGCTTTGGAACCAATTACCAATTGAAATAATAAAATACCTAACTTTATATTGTTTAGAAATTAGATAATATAACATGTTAATTTTAATCCTATATAAGAATAAGGGTATACCAATGATAGATTAAGAAATATATGACTCTGTGACTAGTTCAATAAATATAAGTTTTAAACTTGTCCAAAGGAAAATGGTGTGTGCGCTGTGTACGGACAATGGGCACAAAGCGGATTGAGCCAACTCCGTGGGTCGGGGTCGGATCAGTTCAGTAAAACGCTTTTGTATATGTAAATATAACAAAATATAATATGTATAGGTGCACGATATTCAATATGTATGTTTCATAGCCTAACTAATGTGGTTCTTGGTATGTTAAATATCATATAAATATTTAGCTCTTAAAATGATCACATTACGTTTCCCATAATCATCATCATCATCGTCAGCTCGTCACGTAGAACAACAA
This sequence comes from Drosophila seguyi, assembly GCA_008042675.1. Classification (NCBI taxonomy): domain Eukaryota; kingdom Metazoa; phylum Arthropoda; class Insecta; order Diptera; family Drosophilidae; genus Drosophila; species Drosophila seguyi. Next base: position 8,814 of record VNJU01010850.1, read on the forward strand.
GTATAAATATGCACAAAAACATGACTACAGGATAACAGGGGATATAGGGTAGGCAGCAGCCGCGACTGGGCAACGGACAGTTCTGGCAGGGCGGCCCTGTGGCTCTGCGGACTGGAGTCACTGGAGATGCGGGACATAAAGTCGGCCGAAGGATTCGTCAGAGCATGTGTTAGGTCACTGGGTGTACAGCTGCTACTTGGCACCCAGCCTCTCGTTGGAGGCCTACTGTAGGATTCTGGACGAGCTACGCAGCGACCTGGAAGGAAGGTGCAACGTGGTGGTCTGTGGCGACTTTAATGCCTGGGCCATGGAATGGGGGGTCCCCCCAGACCAATGCCAGAGGCCGAGAGGTGTTGGAGGCCTTTGCTTCCCTGGATATTGTCCTTTTGAACGAAGGCTCCCAGCAGACTTTCAGCAGGGCAGGAGCGGGGTCAATTATTGACCTCACCTTTGCCAGTAGCGCGTTGGCTCGCTACGCAAGCTGGAGAATCAGCGAGGCCTACACTGCTAGCGACCACGAGGCACTCGAGTGCTCGATAGGCATAGCAGGCCGACGGAGAGGAAAGCGTTCCGGCAAGACACCTTCAGGCCGCACGCTTTTGCTCTCGCCCTGGAGGGGTTCTCGGCAGACAAGGCTGACGGGGCCAATACAATAGCCAACAAGCTAGCGGCCGCGGCGGAAGACGCTTGCAACCAAAGCATGCTGCAAAGGAGGATGTTCCGGCAACACCATTATCCGGTGTTCTGGTCAAGCGTGGAGATCGCCGACCTGTGCCGCAAATGCCACCGCAGTAGAAGGCTTCTGCAGCGTACCAAGGGAACCCCGCGCCTTCCTGCATGCAACGAGCGCTACAAGGCGGCAAGAAAGGAGCTGAAGGTAGCCATCAGGAACAGCAAGCGGGAATGCTTCCTCAAGCTGTGCAATGCTGCCGACGACAATTCTTGGGGAGGAGCCTACAAATTGCAAAGCCACATCTGACCCGGAATCCTTGGAGGGGATAGTCAGTGTTCCCGAGCGGACGGCAGGTCGTGAGCTTCCCCAGTACGAAGTCGGGTGCCATCCATTGGGTCACGGATGCGGAGGTTCTCCTGGCCAGTCGGAACCTAAAGCGCAAGAAGGCACCGGGGCCAGACGCGATCCCAAACAGGGCGACTAAGTTGACCTTGGCGCTGCTGGCGACAAGTTGCCGGCCTGTTCAACAAGTGCTTCCTGAAGGGGCTTTCCCTGACAAGGGGAAAAGGCAACGGCTACTGCTGCTTCCCAAGCCTGTAAAGCCACCAGGGGAGGCATCCTCCTACAGGCCAATCTGTCTGCTGGACACGATTGGGAAGGTCTTCGAGAAGGTGATCTCGACCAGGCTGAGCTCGGCGATAGATGCAGCTGGCGGTCTCTCCCCGGACCAGTATGGCTTTACTAAGGGGAAATCCACGCTGGACGCTATCCTGAGGGTCGTCAAGGTGGCTGAAGAAGCCATAGCAGGTTCCAGGTGGAAGGAGGGACGAAGTCCTATTGTCTTTTTGTCACCCTAGACAGGAACGCTTTCAACTCGGCGGACTGGGGCCGAGCGCTGGAGTCCCTTAGGAGCTTCGACATCCCAGGGTATCTGCTGAAGATAGCCCACAGATATTTCAGCAACCGCATGCTCACGCTGGATAAGACTCTGGGTTCCAGAGCATACAAAGTCTCAGACGAAGTCCCGCAGGGCCCCGTTTTGGGGCCCCTGCTCTGGAATACCATGTATGACGGAGTTTTAAGGCTGCCAATGCCAGCCAGCACTAGCCTGATAGGCTTGACGATGTCGCCATAGTGGTGGTTGCAAAGGAGCTTGCGACAGTGGAGGCCCGCGCCAACGCGGCCATCGAAGCCGTGGAGTCATGGCTGGATGTTGCTGGGCTGAAACTGGCGGCCCACAAAACGGAGGCCGTGCTGATTTCGAGCCGTAAGGTGGTGGAGTCTGCCAGCGTGCTGGTCGGAGGGACCACGATTCAGTCACAGCGGGCAATAAAATACCTTGGAGTCCTCATCGACACGCGACTGACCTTCAAGGAGCATCTGGAGTACGCCCACAAAAAGGCCAGCGGGACTGCAGGCGCGCTCTCAAGGATGCTCCCGAACACGAGAGGGCCGAAGCAGGTATCTAGGACTCGCAGATCCTGTATGCGGCGCCAGTATGGTCGAAAGCTACCAAGGTGAGAAGCTATATGCGAGGGGTGGAGGCAGCATACAGGCTGTGTGCCATCAGGACAGCGTGCGCGTTCCGGACCATCTCGGAAGATGCGGCGCTTGTCATCGCCGGGCTAGTTCTGCTAGTTTTACCTTACCCAGGCGCTAAGTGGACATGGCTGTTTCCGCAGTTACCTGAAGCGCTTCGGACACGAGACGGAGGACTGGTGCCCTGAGTGTGGCTCGGGCATCGTGGAGGACGCGGAACACGTCCTCTTCGAGTGCCGCAGGTTCGACTACGAGAGGCAGGAGCTGAAGGCAGCAGCAGGATGCACGATCAGCGCTGACTCACTGGTGCCGAAAATGCTGAGGGACCAGGGACGGTGTGATGCGGTAGCCACCTTTGCCGCGCACATCTTGAAGACGCTCAGGACCTTGGAGAGAGGACGGAAGGAGCAGGCGGATTAGGGGGCCACGCGCACGCGAAGCAATGCCAGGCGGCGGTACCGCACGGCGCAGAACCTTAGTCCTTAGTCTAACCTCCGTCCTATCATAGTTCCTTTTTTCATTTAGGTTATACGTTAATTTATGTAGTGATAATAAACGTCGAAAACAAAAAAAAAAGGATGACAGGGGACACAACTAAAAGTAATAGGTCTACAGTCTAAATACAGAAGAATCAACCAAAAGACGAGCTGCAGCACTTAACATCTTAACCTAGCGATTTCGAAGCGCGCTTATTAAATAAATAATTAAGTGAAGATTTCATGGATGGTGAATAAAGCCAAAGGTGTGCTTGGAGTCATTAAACGGTGGCCGAAGGAATCTTTATATATTTCATTAGTTTGTCCTATCTTAGAAAATGGATATTGCGTTTGGGGCCCTCAGTACGGCGTCCACAGTAAACGCATTGAATCGGTTCAACCTTTTACTTTTCACTTTATGTTGGTTTTGCTCGCGTTTCTCCAAAGCTGGGAGCCATAGGTCCAGATTGGGTTAAAGTGGTGTTGTAGAGCACAACCTTGTAGTCTAGACACAAAGGCGATCGGGAGTTTATAATCCGGTGGAGGCTGCTGGCTTTCAGTTGTAGGTGTAGTTTCTTGCATTCGATATGTCTACGCCAAGATAGACGTCTGTCGAGTTGGATGCCGAGATACGTTACTTCATTGACTTGGGGAATCTGCGTGCTATTCAGGCAGAGCGGAGGGCAAGTTTGTCTGTTTAGAGTTAACGTTATCTGTTTACACTTTTGTTTGTTTATTTTAATACGTCAGTCTGAAAGCCACTTCTCGACTAGCTTGAGGTGGTTGGCGAGTTGGGTTGTTGCACGGACTGGGCATCTGGAGCGGCTGAGGATCGCAGTGTCGTCAGCGATGGTGAAAGTTGTTAGTCGGTCACTCGTGGGAATATCCGCGGTGTAAAGGACGAATAGAGTTGGTCCAAGTGTAATAGCCGAGACTTAAGATTCCGTTGAAGAGTTTACAGATGGCCTCAATAGCACAGTATGGAAGTTCCATTATCATTTTTGTAGTTATATGGTCGCCGCCCGGAGCTTTTTTTGGTTTAACCTCCCTTATGACTTTTTTGATCTCGTACGGCCGAAATGATGTTGGCGTTTCGTTTCGGTGTCGATTTGCGGAAGGGCAAAATTATTTGCAGAGGGGCTCGGCTGGAAGACGCCCCTAAGATGTAAGGCAAATGTTTCGGCTCTGTCTCAGTCACTGCGGGCCGAGCAACCAAAAAAATTTCTCATTGGGGTGACGGTTTCAATCGGAGAGCTTAGGTTTGGGTGAGCCCTCCACAAGGGATGCTTTGTAATAATTGTCTAAAGTTTTTCAATATATTTTTGTTGTGCACTTTCAGCGTCTTGCTTCAGGGCCCTGTTTAGTTTGCGGGTGGCTTCATTAAGGCGTTGCTTTGAGCATGGTGATCTGCTGCTTTGCCACGCCTGACGCAGATGCCTCTTTTCCAGAACTAGCTGTTCAATTTGCAGGCTGGTGACGTGGAAAGTGCTGACGTGTTGGTTCAGCTTAACTTTCATGTACTGAGTAGAAATACTAAATATATATCGCCACCAAAGACTTGCGTTTTGCATTGAGGTATGCGGCAACACGAAATTAACGGCTGGGAGGGTGCTTGCGCGACTTAAGGCGTTGCTCTGTCGATGGTTTCGCCAATTTTTGCTGCACATGACTCGTATACTAAGTAGCACTAGTCATATTTGGCCAGGAGAATAGGCACTGTGCTGAGGGATCCTTCTTTCCACTTAATCCCATAAATCTCGCACTTGTTGCAGACGGACTTGCAACGTATGTAGGGACGGAGAGGTTTGATCAGGAGTGTTGATCTTTGCTTCGAGAAGACTTACACGATCGTTGACGGCGATGAATTTGTTCAACGCTGCGGTTGCGGGCGTTGGCTTTTCTGAGGATGCCATGCTTTTTGTGATGGCGCGTGTGACTCGAGGGAATTTAGTCCCGAAGGGTAACGGAGAGCGCGGGTTGAGTTTTGGTGTTTTTCCTGGCGCGGATGTCAACTATACCCTAGGAAAAGGAAGTCAAGGAGGCCTGCACGTCGCAAAAAGTGTGGAAGTGAGAGGATAAAAAACGGCAAAAATAAAGAAAAACACCCAGATCTGAATGGGCAAAAAATAAATACCGTCGAAATTCGTTAAAATGTTGTAATTGGAATCTTGAAAATTGGAGCACAAAAGAAAACATTTCAGCCACACCAATAGGTCTTCAAGTCACAGAAAAAGCTAAAAATAAGTACAAAATACCTAAAATGAAGGACAAAAATAGCTAGAATTAAGTACGAAATAGCTAGAATGAATCAGAAAAAAGCTAAAATAAAGTTTAAAAAAATACCTAAAAATATATAAACAATAACTACCAAATGGAAAATCTAGCTATTGTATATTTAAATTGGTGGAAATTATTCGCAAAATAATTGTTATTATTGGCTTTGATTTGGTTCAAATAAATATTAAAACTCGTATTTTTCCCCCGGATTTAGGACCACACCAAAAATCGTGACGAACGGATGCAAAACCTAAACAAACAAAAATAAAAAAAATACGCAAAAAAAAAACAAGCTGGAACGTTGATAAATACGATTGGAAATAGTAAATAATTGGAAATTATTTAAGTGGTTTTGATATTATTTTTAGGAACCGAAATTTCAAGACCGATTCTGTGGAAAGCCCGCCCAAAATTGCCAGATATAATAGCCAAAAATTAGCTTGAAAAATAAAAAATGTGGCGGTAATTATTAAATAACTATTTGGATCGGCTTTTAAAATTTTGTTGTCGGACTTTTTTTTTTTAATTATGTTTCGATTGAACGATATTCTCTCGTCGGCACTGTGTCGCCGTTCTTCTTCAGGGCAGTAAAGAGCAACGAGGAGACGAGAGAACTTTCACTTAGGCAAGCCTATGTATGTCACGTCTGTGTGTATGCAAAAGGAATTGAATAGCGGGGACTTGCAAATATATATGAGTGAAGAAGCTGGAGTTTGCCGCTCAGCGCAGAATGGCGGAGAGCTTGCAAATATATACGACGGCTATGTAAATATAACTTTCCCTATATTATATATTTCGACTGTTCAGCATGGTTTATTAATAAAGTGTCAAGTGTAAAGTTTTTTTTGTAATTTGGATGTTTATTTATTTTTCGTAAATATGTATTTATTTTTATTAGTTGAATAATAAATTTTTTTTTTGTTAAATCGGTTAAGCTGCGTGGAGATATTTAATGGGATGTATGTATATTTAAACAATTGTCTCTAAATGTTGCTTACTTGAATTTAATAGACTTTGTGTATTGTGTATTTTATTGGATTTGATTGGGACAAAACAGCAGTTTAGTGACGGACGATATAAGTGAATATGGATGTTTGGATAATATATAAATATATATATATGCGCTTGGACACCAGCGGATCACAGTGTGACGAAGTAGGGGGCCGATATTGGCAAAGTGCTCTTTTATGCATTTAAAAAAAGAATAACTCACTGTGGCTGGGCGCATGTTCTTATACATATATGTAACTTTCATTTTTCTCTTGAATTTAAAATCGGATAGACGGAAAGAAATAAACGCCGTCGGAAAAGGAAAATGGCGACCACGGACGGAATAGAATTAAAAATCGTACTTATCTTGAGTTTTTCGCAGGGTGCGCTGGTAGGATTCGAATAAATCTGGGATCGAAGGACCATGTACTGGAGTGGGCGGAATTGCCAATAATTAGTTAGACTTGCTGGGGCTGTGGTCGTCCGGTCGCTACGGGCGAAGAAATGGTTGTTGTTGTTGCTGCTGCTGTTGTTCGTCCTATCTTAGAATATGGATTTTGCGTTTGGAGCCCACAGTATGGGGTCCACAGTAAAGGCCGACTCGATGTCGGTTTAAAAGAACTTTTTACTTTTCGCTTTACGCGGCTTAAACTGGGATGCAAACCAGCGGTTATCCTCCTATTCTAGTAGACTCCTCCTTATTAACTTACCATCTTTATCTAACCGTATCATATCATATTGTCAACTCTCGCACGGACGTGGTTTTTTGTGAGCTCCCGGAAAAATTAAAGAAAGTGGATGAAATAAATTAAATACAAAGTATATTATTCTGGAGTAGTCCAAATAGTGCGAAAAGACGCTAACCATTAAAAGAAAAAATATATTCTAACTAGTGTTATGAGGAAGATAAGTGCTTATTTAATTTAATTAATAAATGTCAGGCGCAATAAGCTCGAATAATGAGCAGCGATAAAAAGAATGAGCGTAGAAGCTCCGTAAATCCAAGAAACGGCTGTTACTCTTACTTCTCAACACGCGATATAATCGAAGAAAAGAAGTCAACAAAAAGCAACCCGGCTTTACTGACCGTAGACAGCAAGAGAGCGAGATCTTGCTCACCCACTTTGCTTACCCCAACTCCCACATCATGGAGCTATCAATAACAAGCCCCAACACCGCCGGCTTCTATGGAAGAAGCTCCAACAACTTGCATTGCTACAATTCCAGCAGTCGCAGCAAAATCCCTACCAACAACTAAACAAACTAAACCAATATTGCGAATTCGGTGCCAACGGCCACAGTGCAAAATACAATGGCAACAAAAACCGTAAGCTCCAATAAGCAACATGCGGTTCCAGCTGTACAGACCGGTATGGATCGCTACATCCAGATAAAGTGTAAGCTTAGTCCGCTAAACACGGTTGGTAATAAACCAAAGATCAACCGTACCAACACAAGCAATGAACAAACTAGGAGTTCCAATGATAACCGATTCGCCATCTTAGCTGAGGAGGAGAACAACCGAGCAGAATTGGAGCAGGTGACCCAAAAGAAACCAAAGCCCCCACCTATATACGTAAGGGAAAAAAGCTCAAACGCCCTGGTCAACAAAATTGTTGCGCTGGTCGGGGACGCAAATTTTCATGTTGTTCCGCTTATAAAAGGGAACATACACGAGACCAAAATCCAAACGAAGTCGGAAGAATCCTTTAGAGCCGTGTCTAATTACCTGGTGGAATCAAAAAAGAACTTCTACACATACCAACTAAAAAGCAGCAAGGGACTGCAAGTAGTACTTAAAGGAATTGAACCTGACGTCGCCCCCTCCGAGATTCAAGACGCACTTAAAGCCAAGGGCAAAAAATGTTAGCAATATAATTAACAGAAAATAACACCGCTTGAACCAGACAGCAAAGCCCTAAAGAAAAATGAGGTGCACCCGATCTACAAGCTGCAGCTGCTACTGCATCGAAGGATCACCGTGGAAGAGCCACACAAGCGCAGTGGCCCTGTTCAATGAACAAACTGCCAGGAGTTTGGACATACCAAGACGTACTGTACACTTCGGACAGTCTGCGTAGTCTGCGGGGACTTTCACTACTCCCTTAACTGCCCCGAGAGCAAAGAAGACCCCGAAAGGAAAAAATGTGGCAGCTGCGGAGGAAACCACACGGCAAACTACAGAGGCTGTGCGGTCTACAAAGAGCTGAAGAGTCGCATGCGACAAGCGTCAGCTACGCTTCAATAAAATGCACAAAATGTGTATTATAACTCCAAAAGTACGCCAGACGTATTTTTCGCTTAGGCAGCCAGATCCTCATTCGCTCCGCTAAATACCACCAAGGGCATCTCCTACACCGAAGCCCTACGAACAGGTATGGAAAACCCTCTCCAGCCACACCCAGATCACGCTCAGCAGACACCAGGGCAGCCGCAAAGTAATTTGGAAACCATGATGTTTACTATGCAACAAAGTATGATGGAACTTATGTCATTCATGAAAAGAACTATGCAAACCCTTGTTCAGAACCAGAATATGGTGATTCAGTTGCTTGTAGCACAACAGTCCAAATAATCAATGTCGAACCTTCGTATATCCATGTGGAATGCCAACGGCATCTCACGGCATAAATATAAATCACATCGACGCCATGCTGCTTGTTGAAACGCACCTCACAGGAATATATAACTTCCATATAAGAGGGTATACCTTCTACCGCACAGATCATCCGGATGGCAAAGCCCACGGAGGAACCGGCATCCTAATCAGAGAACGCATCTAACACCACTTTCACCAAAGGCTTGCAACAAATCACTTGCAAGCCACGTCCATAAAAGTGCAGTCGGGAAACGGTAACCTTTGCACTGCCGCTGTCTACTGCCCACCACGCTTTACTATCTCTGAAGGTCAATTCATGGATTTTTACAACACACTGGGGGATCGCTTCATTGCTGCAGGAGACTACAACGCCAAACACACGCACTGGGGATCACGCCTTGTGACTCCGAAGGGAAGGCAATTGTACAATGCACTTATAAAAGTGAGCAATAAATTGGACTACGTTTCTCCTGGTACCCCCACATATTGGCCCACAGACCCCAGAAAGATCCCAGATCTAATCGATTTCGCGGTGACAAAAAATATCCCACGCGATCTAATAAACGCCATTGCCCTACCGGATCTCTCATCTGA
>VNJU01010854.1:0-18394 GCA_008042675.1 Drosophila seguyi
TTGCGACTGGATCACCCCAGGCGGACGGACAGTTTGAAAAAGTCAATAGATGTCTGGGTCCAATGATAGTGAAACTGGAAAAACCAGAGAAAGCTTTATATTAAGACACAGTAAAAGATGATGTTGAGCACGTATTAAATAAAACACAACACCGCAGTATCAAGGAAAGTGATTTGAAAAGGATTTGAAAAATAATTAGAAGCGAAGCAGAAAAGAATCAAGAAAAGGCTCAAGCGTATAATAAAACACACTAGGACAAGACCGCCAGAAAGTCATCAGAATACAAAAACGGAGTAAAGAATTTCGACAGCACAGCAGGCATCTCCAGAAATTTGATTCCAAAATGTAAAGTATGGAGAAACGACAGATTCTTATTAAGGGACATAGAAGGTTTTCAGGTATAACGAAATTCGTACCAAGGTGTCTGGAGCATTGAAAATATAACGCAACAAGAAATAGAAATGAACAGACAATTAAACACTGATATTTATTTTAACAAATAGATATGGTATGGTACATATGTATAAATAAAGAAGATACATGTATTATAGAACTACAAAGAAACAATGTAAACCATTATCAGGGGATCAGCTAGTCAGGACGGCCAAGTTGTGGTAGGATAAGGCCCACTGTACTATGTATTAGCATAGTTTGAGGCATAAAGCCCATGGGGGCAAAGGGAAGCCTAAGATCAAATAAAAAAATTAGAAATAAAAGTAATATTGTCATCTCGCTTTTACTTATAAGATAGCATTAAGCGGTAATAATGTATACCTAGCTCGCTCACAGATACATACTCACATGGGAGAGCATAAGAAAATGAGAACACTCGAGACGCGGCATTCGGTGGCGTGTGCTTGAATTGAAAGGTTGAATAAAGGAATAATAAGATTCATCGGGAGCATTTACTGGCGTTCACAGAATGTAAAAATCTAAGCATAAAATGGCACAAATTATGCAAAATATTTAATGAAATCAGCATCAATTAGACAAATCGTGTAAGTCGTTAGCTTATTCTGTGCTATACAAATAGCAACTGTGAATAAACACACGACTACTTTGATAAAGTATTTTAACCAAGCTTAAGCAATTGTACAAAAAGGGCAAACTTAAATAAGAAACGCCTAATAGTAGCCTATTCCCGTTGGAAATATACCAACAAGCTAAAATACTCAGTTGACACTTGATACAGGCGACACTGACACACAGGAAAATCTTGAATCTAAGGCATAAGAATCAAATTCAGAAGAAAAGATCTAAACGATCCACCCATTCCTGCTATTGTGACGGTCTGTCGTTCTTCGCGTAGCTCAGGGACGGCCAGGATTCGTTCAGGAAATTATTTGGTTAAGTCGTGGTTTCATTAAGAGATTCCCGACACGATTTCAAAAGGATAACACTGAGATTTATGGTCTTTATTAATCGTAATGTTTTCAGAAGAATGAGTAGTCATTCGGCTTTTAGCGTCAAGGCTTCCTCCGTCGTGGTAGCGTATCTGTGCGTAACCCTGGAGATCAGGCAGCGATCAGCCATGGTAGACAAGCGTCGGTTAGGGAAATTGCGAATACCTAACCTGACTATGACCCCGAAGATTAGAGTTCGATCTCAGTGAACCAGTTCATCGACCGTATCTACAAGGTGGGATGAAAAATTTGTACTTGCGATGTACATAAAGCGAAGGGTCCCGCCAAATTGTGTCACACCTCATGAAATTGTTTTGCAGCAGCAATCCAAGAGGAACTCGGATCAGAGGATTTCAACATGGCGAATGCAACCAAACGATCGAAGAAAACCGGTAAGGAGTATTGTTTCCGGATGTCAGCACTTGGAGTGCAATTCAATTAGTAAAGCAGCAGTCTTACGATATTTTCGAACGGGTCTATAAAACAGAGAGTTGGAGAACTAGAAGACGCGTTGCTCCAAATGCAATAAGTTTCATTCCAGCGATGAAATCTGCAAAGCCGCACAGGTGATGGGGGCATCCGATCAGGACAAGCTGTTCACAAGAATAATCTACATCAACGCGAAAGGTTATACCGCTTTCATTGACACTGGAAGCCAAGCCAGTGGCGGACGAGTTTAACGCAGATCGACGGAAGTGCACCATAAAGAATTGAAATCACGTGTCCTTACCGAAGCTATGGTTGTGAGCTGGAAAAACGGTGTCAGAGTATGCCAGCCCGCTAATGATTACCGCCGTCTAAACAAGCTCATAAGGAAGGAAAACTTCCCAGTTCCGAATATTGAGCAGACAGCATCCCTGAAGACTGGTTGTTTGCCATACAACTACAAAACGAGAAAGCCCAATAAATTGTGCTTTGACAGCCGAAAAGAACTCTAAAAATTATGAGTTTGTTGATCGAGCAAAATCGCCTATGTTACAAATATATATGGGTTGTGACAAAGCAGTTCAGATTCCATATCCTTTAAGAATGCCACGGTAAAGCCGGACACATGAGCACAGATAAAACCTTTTGTCGGATTTTAAATCTTTTCTGGTTTCAAAGTATGCGCACTTTTGGTAAAAAGCTATATTAAGTCCTGTATCGGATCCACAATGTAAAGAACACCAGGTGGACGCCAGGAAGGTCAGTACCTCTAAGTTGATATCAAGCCGATACCCTTTACCACCATACTCATGGATCACCTGGGAACGTTTCCGAAAAGGTCAAAGCAAAATGAACATATTCTAGTCCTTGCCGACGCTTTCATTAAGTTCACCATAGTATGAGCCGTAAGAAGTACAGCCACAAAACACGTCCTAGATGCGCTGCAAGAAGTCACAAGCTACGTTGGAATGCCAGATCGTATCGTTACCGATCGAGAGACCGCATTCACCTCAAAAGATTTTGAGAAATATTGTAAATCAAACAATGTGAATCTAATACTTACCGCCATGAGAACACCAAGAATTATTTTGTCAACCGTTTTGCTTTCAAATTCAAATTCAGTGGAGCATCAACACCATGGTAAATAGAACTACGAAATCATCCCCATTCCAGCTTCTATTGGCTATGAGCCCCTTAAAACCGAACCAGTGGTTACGCCCATAGACCCAAAAAAAAAAAAAAAAAGTTCGCCAAATGTTTGCGAAAAGTAACCAGATGTTAAAGGCACATTCTGTAATTAGGGTGTAAAGTAAAAGAAAATTTGTTAATATTTAATTTTTTCATTCAGCGGCATTTTGTTTGCTTTTTGTCACAACAAAACTGAATTTCAAAAAGGTCAAACGTTCGATAGAGGGGTCTGATTTTAATTATTTAAAATAATTTTAAAGTTTCAGGTATTTACTTTAACAAACTCTACTTGTGAAATGAATTGATTTTATTTATTATTTTTTTGTACATTTTTGATGGAATATACCTTTTTTGTGTATTATGTTGACGTCATTTTCCTAGTTTAAGTAAACTTTTAGATATGTTGCCACCGATCCCCCCTTAATAAGTAATATCACTGTATTTGTCAATGTTTTAGGAAAATAAAAAATGTAAGTGTTTTTGCGAATATTTGCGAACATACGTGTAAACAATAATAAACTTAAGCTGTCTTGCAGGCTTGAAGGGCAAATTTTCGACAGATTTTTCTGCTTATCCATTGTTGTTGTGATATTTCAAGTGGGTGTATCATTGTTATATCATTGTCGTTGGGGGGTCAACCATCTCCAGACAAGTCAACAGAGGCACACCCCAGGGTGGAGTACTCTCCCCTCTCTTATGGAATGTGGCGGTCAATGAACTGCTACAGGGCATAGAAGAGGGCGGCTGTCGGGTTGTGGCTTACGCGGATGATGTCGCTTTAGCGTTCACGGGTAAATTCCCGCAAATCCTTTGTGACAGGATGAGTAACAGCCTTCAGTTTCTGGCGGATTGGACTGCCAAAAGCGGCCTGGGATAAAAGAGGGCGGCTGTCGGGTTGTGGCTTACGCGGATGATGTCGCTTTAGCGTTCACGGGTAAATTCCCGCAAATCCTTTGTGACAGGATGAGTAACAGCCTTCAGTTTCTGGCGGATTGGACTGCCAAAAGCGGCCTGAACTGGTCCTTTTTACGAGGAAATACAAAGTCCCCAAGATGGTACCCCCTAAGCTCTGCGGGGTACCTCTCCCCATTAAAAAGCAGGCCAAGTATCTAGGCTTTATCCAAGACAGGAAATTCGATTGGTCCCTTAACACGGACGAAAGGGCCAAAAAGGCCACAACTGCGCTCTATACCTGGCGTAAGGCCATCGGGCTAAAATGGGTAATGACCCCAAAAATTGTCCGTTGGCTGTACACGGCTATTATCCACCCGATACTCCTCTACAGAGTGGCAATCTTGTGGTCTGTCCTCAAGCGGCCCACTTCCCTGGGCAAACTAAGAAGGATTCAACGCATGGCCGAGATCTGTATAACAGGCGGCCTGCGCACGACTCCGGGGGTCGCATTGGACGTTCTCCTGGACATCCTCCCAATTGAATTAATGGGAGAGATGATCGCGTCACTCTCGGCACTAAGGCTGAATGGCGCGGGCCTATGGAGAAAGTCGAGTTTTGGACACACGAATCTCGACTGCACTCCACACCTTATTGAGGGGAACACTGACTACTGTGTTCCTTCTGATCTTCCAATCACACCCTTCCAAGTTCACATTCCGGACAGAACGGAATGGAACCTGGGACCCCCTGCACCGCCGAGATCCCTTCATATCTTCACGGATGGCTCTAAATTAGATGGCCGGGTGGGAGGAGTTATTTACTCTGAGCACCTGGGACTAAACGTCTCTTTTAGGCTACCCGACCACTGCAGCGTCTTTCAGGCAGAAGTTTATGCCAGCTCTGGAGCTCTGGATCAGCTCCCCCCATCCGGGGGTGGAGCCCCAATTTGTATATTCTCGGATAGTCAGGCTGCCCTGAAATCACTTGAAGCCATATCTTCAATCTCGAAGTCTATCAAAGCCTGCCGCAGATCTCTTCACGAGATGGCGGAGCAGTACGACCTCCATCTCATCTGGGTCCCAGGACATAGGGACATCGAGGGCAATTGCGCTGCCGATGAGCTGGCCCGGCAGGGTACTACCTCCCCTCTTCAGCTGGAGACGGAGCTAGTTGACATGCCCCTGGCCACTCGCAGACTACTTTGTAGGGAACACTTTCGTCTCCTCGCGGACAGGAAATGGGACAACCTAACAACCTGCCGCCACTCTAGATTGATCTGGCCTAGCCGATCCACCAAGCACTCCAAGGAGCTACTACCACTAAGCAGGGAAAGCTGCGCCCTTGCCGTTAGGGCATTTACCGGTCACTGGCTGCTTGGCACACATGCGTCCAGGCTGTCAGTGCACCACAATGATTTTTGCAGAAGCTGCAGGGACGAGGAGGAGGAGGAGACTATTCTCCACCTCTTTTGCCACTGTCCAGCCCTAAGCAGACGAAGGCTGAAATACCTGGGCCACTTCGTCTTTGCGAATCTTGCGGAACTAAGCAAGACATCTCCGAGGCAGATAACCCGATTCATCCAGGGATAGGGTTGGTGCTCTCTTGCTTAGATTTGTTCTTTGGCCCATGAGAACCTGCTACAGACGGGGATCTCAGCCTATGCGGCATCACAAGGAGCCTCTTAAAGCTCAAGTGGACGGCCCGGCTCTACGAGCCGGTCGTCACCGCCCTAACCATAATTGTTGTTTGTCATTTGTGCTCTTCATTTATGTTTGTCGAAAAGTTGGCTTATTTTATTATAATTTATTATTATTAGTCCCCATTTTTATACCCTTGCAGGGTATTATAATTTTAGTCAAAAGTTTGCAACGCAACGGACCGACCCTATAGTATATATATTCTTGATCAGCATCAACAGCAGAGTCGATCTAGCCATGTCCGTCTGTCCGTCCGTTTCTACGCAAACTAGTCTCTCAGTTTTGAAGCTATCTGAATGAAACTTTGCAGACAGTCTTCTATATGCTCTCACTACTATATAAGTCGTAACGGCCCGTATCGGACGACTATATCATATAGCTGGCATAGGAACGATGGGAAAATTTTAAGAAAAAGAATTCCAACTTAGTCAACTTTCATTATGGCCATTTTGTATTATTATAGAATTTCGGTTTTAATTTTATCGAAATCGGACAACTATATCATATAGCTGCCATAGGACCGATCGGAAAATGTTGAGTGTTCGGAAGGGGGTGGCTTTAATCTGAAATGCACTCAATAAGGAAAACACGGAAATACTTTGCGGGGTTTTGCGCGTCGTGCTTCTGTGTTTATTTGTAGAATGGTAAATTAGAACTAAAATATATAAAAGCAGGAGTCTTAAGCCTAGCTTGGGAGAGCGGATTGGAAGCTCAGTGGACTGAGAGTCCGGAGGAAGAGGGAGATTTAGAGAGTGTACGGGATCACACTGACTCTAGAAATTAAGCTCCGTTTTGGCGTGAACATTCTCCCCCCCCCCCCCTTACGAGGATACGCACCAAAAATATTAGAAGGCCTTCGAGGCCCCCATTGCGAGGATACGCAGAAAAATATTAGGAGGCCTTAGCTCGGAAAAGCGTTGGATACGCTGAGCGCTCGTCGACATGGAGGAGCGTGTGGTGATCCTGACCACACGACTGGCATCGGTCGTCACTACTGCAAGATCCGGTGGAATGGTGGTGCGCCAGGCAATTGACGCAGTATTCCTTCTCGATGACTGCTTGGAGACGTTTCTGAGCGCTAGGCCGAAGAAAACGATGGCACTTCCGAAGAGGATGGTTCCCTTGGCAAACTCGGCATGGGTAGGATAAAATACCTCGGGAACGTCTGCATTTCGCCTCGTCGTACGGAACCCAGTAATTGGAGGAATCGGGAGCAGTAGTCACTCGTGTGGAGAACGAGGAAATCCTTGGGATCGGATCGGATACGGTATCAGGAGGAATCGGAACACTGGATGAGCAGTTGCTTGGATGCAACAAAGTGTGATGCTGACCGTGACACGTGCCACACTTGTGAACGCTTGTGCAATTACGGAGTTGATGAACGCTTGCAAAGCAATTTGAGCACAACTTCTTTTTCTGGATATAATACGTACGATCCTCTATCGTCATCTGGAGGAAGCGTGGACATATACGCACTGGATGGTTCTCTTTTAAACATAAATCACATATGTATGATATATGAGCGATTCTCGTACTGAAGGATTTTAGTATTTGTGGCGACACGTCGGAGGGTGTCGGTTCGGACGGATTGAGGCGCAACTTAGGAGGTTGGATAGAATCTATGGTATCTAGAGTTCTATGGCGCTCAATCAGGAATGAATTAAGTTCTTGCCATGTAGGAATTTCGGTCTTATTTGTTAAGGACTGCTCCCATAATGAGAGTGTCAGCTTTGGAAGCTTCGTGGAACACAAATAAACCAGGAGACAGTCCCAATTATCCGTAGGAAGGCCGGACAAATTTAGGGATGTGAGGCAGTTTTGAATTGTATTCTGCAGCTCCTTCAAAGCTGCCGAAGACTCTTGTGCGATGGACCATCGTTGGTGAGTGGTGAATTGGAAACTATGGAATGAGCTTCACCACTAGTCTTGGCATTTAAATAGAACAACTTTTTGAAAAGGTCTCGGAAAGTCGGCCAGCGAACATAGTCGCCCGAGAAAATTTCCGTATCGCACGGAGGAAGCTGACAGCCAGACTAGAGGAACTTTGGGGCGCAGGGGATTGGACTTCAGCTGCTTTAGACGCGATCGTATCGATCTCTTCCATTAGCTGGGCGGAACACCTTTCGTAAATAAAATATGAATACTCATATTTTGCATTGACAGTAGGCAAGGTGTCCGCCGCGCCCTCTAGGCCAACTGAAATTTGCTCTATTCTTTCTCGACCTTATTCCATAACGCTCGGACTTGGTCGAGATGAACTTGGCACGTATATTTGGATCGACTAGTTTCTGCTGGATTGCAGAATCTGGACTCGAAGTGACTCAGACGGTCACAGGACATCGTAAATTTATTTAAAATGGAGGAAGTCATTCTAAATCTATTTTTTTGGAAATTTACTGTCGTGTATATATATATAGATTTCGAATTATTTATGTGTCGAAGATAAATTTGGAATTAAGGTACCAATCGGAATATTATAGTTGCGGAGATGTGCAAATTAACTGAAGAATATTCATTAGCCGGAGAAATATACGGTCACACTAATACGGATATGGATAGCACTTGTATTTCTAACTTTATTAGTTAGGGGGAGTTTATTAAAAATAATTTACGAATTATTTTTTGTGCCTGGACTTATTTAGTTGACCGCTGCTGTATTTGGCGCAGAACTGTTTTCGGAGATAAGGCGTGTGTGTAAATATGTTTGTGCATTAGCCGTTTGCCAATGCAGAATAGCGGAGACAACGGAGGCGGAAAAAACTTCCAAAAATCGGAGCGTCGACTTGAAGTCGGTTATGTATGTAATTTGCAATGTCTATATGTTTGCCTATGATTGCATGTAGCGCCGCTCAGGATGGAGCAGATGAGAGAAAATAAAAATATATTATGTTTATTTGGATGTAGCTCAGCTCAGGATAGAGCAGGGAAGAATAAATAAATAAATAAGTCGGAGTTTATGTGCCGTGGGTTTAGGCATATATTTTATGTTGATCCAGGATAGGAATAAAAATTAATAAATTTTTTTTTGCTGGGTGAACTATTTAAATTATTAAAAATACCCGTGCGTAAGTAAGTTTATTTAATTTGGTGTAAATTGTTGTTGACGATTGTAGATCAGCGGAGTGGACTGTATTTGACATGTGTAGGAAATATACATATATATATAAGTAGAAATAAATGCAAGCGGAACCCAGTGAACTTCGAGAAATTTGGAATTGAAAGTTTCACTGTGGCTTGAATTCGGAACTTAAGGAAAAGAATGAAGTCACAATTATTTATTTGGAATAGGAACTTATTGGCTGCCGTAGTGTCGGATCAATCGGTCTTGGATTTAGACAATAATCATACAGACAAGTTAGGTGAACGGAGTTTCGCAAAACCTAACTGTATGACTTATCTTGTGCGGTGTTAAAGCCACCGGAGCTGCTGGAAGTGGATGGATTATCCGGCTCGAAGGACCAAATGTTCGGAGGGGGGTGGCTTTAATCTGAAATGCACTCGATAAGGAAAACACGGAAATACTTTGCGGGGTTTTGCGCGTCGTGCGTCTGTGTTTATTTGTAGAATGGTAAATAAGAACTAAAATATATAAAAGTAGGAATCTTAAGCCTAGCTTGGGAGAGCGGATTGGAAGCTCAGTGGACTGAGAGTCCGGAGGAAGAGGGAGAGATAGAGAGTGTACGGCATCACACTGACTCTAGAAATTAAGCTCCCTTTTGGCGTGAACATTGAGAAAAAATCTAACTTTGCCAATTTGCCACATATTTTCATAAAATTTGCGACATGGTAATTTTGTATTATTCCAGAATTTCAGTTTCAAAATTGGACCACTATATCATATAGCTGCCATAGGAATATATATCTGTTTGGTTTTGTTGCTCGCAACATTTATCGCCAGCAACATTCCTTACTGGCAACATTTATTTTATGTCAGTACCCGAGAAAGCGAAAAAGTACTTTTCTCTTTTTCTTCTTACTGCAATGATATTTAAACTTCGGCATGCCGAAGTTAGCTTTCATAACATAATAAGAAATGATGTTATCGTTTTTTTTATTGTCACTTTTCTAACTGGATTTAATGCACATTTAATAATCCAATCTTACTTATTCGTGAATTTATAAATAGTTAAGACTTTTGCAATATACTGTCAAATTATCATTAAATCTGTAAAATATTTATTGAATTAAGGAAACGCCAAAGTTTGTATACCCTTAAAACTGTGAAGTTTATATATTGAAAATACAAAAAATACTTGAATTTCAATTAAATTCAAATTGCAGTTTTATACTCAAAGTTATACCTTATTCCATACATTTACGAATTATAACCATCCAATTTATATATAATTAAAACCGAAATTCGGAAATAATTTAAAATGGTTTTATCATATCACCATATCATATCATATATACAATATGGTGGTGAAATCACAATTTTTAAAAAAAATTTCTTGAACGTTTCTATGGCAGCTAAAGTGGTCCAATTTTGATAAAATCAAAACTGAAATTCTAGAATAATACAAAATGGACATGTCTCACATTTTATGAAAATAAGTTCTTAAAAACTTTCCGATCGTCCCTATGTCAGCTATAGGATATAGGATTGTGGGAACGTTGAGGTCGTTTGCGATGTCAAAATTTTTCGCATATCAAGGCGCGTTTGTAATTGTGCGCAACGCTCGGTCTTGAACCCTTTGTATTCTCATAATGTTTGAGTCAGAGGCCGTACCTCATATCTGGATGCAGTAGGACATAGAAGGATCCACAATGGCTTTGTAGAGCAACACTTTGTTGCTGAGGCTTAGATTGCTTGCTGGCTTCAGAATCCAGTTCAGCTTTTTAAGCTTCCCTCGGTATGTTGCTGCGATTTAGATTGTGTGCTGAATCCACGTTTGTCCGCTTGTCCAGGATCAATCCCGGGTACTGCGCCTGAGGTGATTGTGGGATGAGGGTATCCTGTAATTTAACCCTAATGAGGACTTTATGCCTCAGGAAAAAATTGCAACAGGAATGTAATTGCAATTGCAATTGTTTTAACCTTAACTGCAACACATTGTGCACTTTGACGTTCCATAGTTATAAATTGGTGGTATGATCGCGCTCAGAAATCTGTTTCGCTGACCAACATAATATAATAAAAGCTCCAGCTCCAGTGCCTTGTTAACCAGCCCATTGGCGTTCCACACACCAATTTTGAGTCCGATTTGACTCATGGTTGGGTTGGATGAGCTGGGAGAAGGCCAGATATTGCTTGGTTAGTTCATGACGCGTGTTATGACGCCAGTGATGACATCATCATCTGGAACATTTTATCAAGCTGAACGGAAATTTTTTCATCAGATCCTATAATAGTTTCGCAGTTGCTGGGAAGAATTTGGTTGCTGGAACGATTGCTGAAGTTGGGAAATTTGGTGTTGTTGTGGCCTTGGGTTTGTATCCGGCTAGAGTGACTGCTGGTTGCGATCCCTTTGTTGGGTTTGCTAATTCTGCTTCTTACTTCCTAGTGGAGGAAATTGTTGTTGTTGGACATATATGACAGTACCGCGGATTGATTGGCAGATACCGGAGGATTTGGGCTATTTGAATTCCTTGTGATTTTGGACTTTGAATAGGGAGAGCTTGGTCGTCGTCGTCTGGCTAAGAATGAGGGGCCTGAGCTACAATGGGTCGAGCATTGTTAGAGGACGATGCATAAATGGTGCTAAATTGATTAAATGAGAGATTAAGGGCATCTCTAATTTTCTTTTGGGCCGCAGCTACATCCGCTACTATATCAAAATCCGATTCGCACATAGTGAAGGGTTTGCACTGCTTGACACTGCCTAACCGACTTGCTTAAAGACTCCCGACAAAGCGGGTGCGTTAAGTAGTCCAAGCAATTGGAGAACTTTTTTTTAGAAAACTTTTCAGAAATAAATTGTAGATTTGCAGACAAAACTCCTATTTTTATTGGAGCACAAAAAAACACGATCCATATGACAGTAAAGTCGAGGATGACGAAAAATGAGCAGGGATAAAAAGAATAAAGCGCCGTAAATCAAAGAAAAAAAAAAAGAAGAATTGGAAACAGATAACGTAAGCTTCGATAAGCTTTCTTGCTTTCAAATGTTTAATATTTGGATAAAAACAAATCTCGTTCACTTCGTGTGCATGTAACTATTCTGTTTTGTGTATTTAATTGTTCGCTTTTTAATTTTTTTGTTGCATTCTTCTGTTTTCCTTCACCGTTTAGCAGTTGTTTGTGCCGTCGCGACAGCTAAACGTTAAGCTTGCTAACACGCTCTCTCACTCTCCCGTTCTTTCGGTGCAGCTGCACTTTTTTTATCTCTCCATACGCAAAGGGACATATTGGTCCCGCTATTGTCTGTTTTGCTAAAACCTGTAAAAAGGTTATTTCCGCTGCTGATTATACAATCGGCTGCTGCCCTTATCCAAGGCAAAACTGGAGGCGAAAATAATAAAATAAAGGTGGAAAATTTTAAATTTCCATATGCTAGGGACTTTTTTTCTTTTAAAATAAATGTCCTTAAAGAACTCTTTGACAATATATGCTCTAGCAATTTCTGGCCAGAGTAGAAGACTAGAAGCTAAGAATAAGAAACCGTGATCTGTAGGAATTAGTCTTCCCTGGCCCGACCAGACCACTCATCTCCTCCAAAAAACTAACACATTTCCTCTCTATTTCGTATCAGAATGCGAAAGGTATTTTGATAGTCTCTCGTTTGCTTTCCAGGTTATTGTGTTCACTGAAACCTGGTTATAGCCGGAGATTCTGAGCTCCGAAGTTTTTCCAGCTGTGTTCAGGATATATAGGCTTGATCGCCCTATCAGACGTGGAGGTGGTGTCCTCATAGCGGTTGACTCCACTCTAGCGTCTGAATTAATAACTTTCGAGGAGTGCAATGATGTTGAATTCCTTTGCGTGAAGCTATCAGTCAATGGTAGCTCTATTTTTATTACTTGTTCCTACATTCCTCCTATGTCGGAACTTCCAATTTATTGAAACCATCTTTCCGCAATTCAGATGGTTTCCAATCCAGTTTCGGATAGGGACTATTTAGTAGTACTTGGTAATTGTAATATCCCTAGGGCTATTTGGTCATCAACTAATTCCACTAATACACTTTTTACCTCCACTCAGCATGATTTTATTCCTGGGTTGTTCGACATTTCGCTGTCTCAAGTCAATCATGTACGAAATTCCCTAGAGCGCTTGCTGGATCTCTGTTTCGTCTCTGACCCGGCTAGAGTTAGTTTAGCAAGGGCGGCGCCGCTGACGCTACCCGAAGATCCCTATCATCCTACTTTCGATGTGACTATCGACATCGGGACTGAGTTACAGAATATTTCTGATCGTCCAGCCAAAAAAGTCCTCTGCTTTCGCAAGACGGACTTCGAACGGCTGAATAACTTCATATCCGATTTTAATTGGTCCGATCTATACAGGTGCACTGACATGGCTGAAGCCGTGGATATTTTTTACAGTGCCATGAATTAATTTTTTCCTGAATGTGTTCCGTTATACTATCTGTCAACCTCAGCCTCATTGGTTTTTTAAAGAGTTGAGTCATCTCAAAAGCAAAAAATCTAATCTGTATTCCATATATAAATGTACCGGTTCTGTTCGTTGGAGATTTACCGTGGATCCTAAACTTGACTTTATTGATCAGATTTCATGCATGGTGAATAAAGTCAAAGTTTTTCTTGGATTCATTTACCGTTGGTCGAAACAATTCATTGACCCGTACCCCTAGTTGGTCCTATCTTAGAATATGGATCTTCCGTTTGGAGCCCTCAGAATGGGGTTCACAGTAAACGGATTAAGTCGGTTCAAAAAAACTTGTTACTTTTCGCTAAACGCGGTTTAATATCCAGGAAACCAAAGTTCAAGTACCTTAAGGACCCAAAAAAATGCTACCAACTGAAAAGCAGCAAGGGAATGGAGGTTGTAGTAAAAGGAATCGATCCTGAACTCGCCGCCTCTGAGATTCAAGAAGGCCGTAAAACCAAGTGTTTTTGTGCCAAACAAATTTTAGCAGTAGCCGCAACCACTCTTCAAGGTCGAGTTCGAATCAAATGGCAAAGCCTTAAAAAAAGAAGTGCACTTTATCTACAAGCTACAGCTTTTACCGTAAAAGAACCACACAAACGCAACGGACCTTTACAATCCACAAACTGCCAGGAGTATGGGCACGCCAAGACATACTGCACACTTCGGACACACTGCGTAATCTACGGAGACTTCCACAATTCCGCAAATTGCCCTGCAAAAAAAGAACACCCACAAAAGAAAATATGTTGCAACTGCAGAGGAAGCACACAGTGGTTCCCTCCATAGGCCAAAATTCAAAAAATGCGTGCAAAAATAAAATTACAAAAAGTACACAAACTGGCTCTAAAATATCCAAACTTTTTAATGGCAAACCGGTTTTTTTCTGGAAATCTAACGGGACTTTCTAAAAATAGCATTGAATACGTGAACACGTGTTCGTTTTTAAAGCGCAGTTGCACGTATTCCCAAATTTTCACAGCAAGAGCGCACTTCTATCAGTTCAGTCACTTAGTACAGTTTATCAATTTGTTTTATTTAAAATGGATTTTAAAGTTTAAGGTATTTATTTTATGTTCTTAAATTGAAAAGTACTAATTTGTGTTGTAGTTGTTTTAAAATTAATGTTTTAGTTTACCCTGTTTTTGTACATTTTGTGTGCGTCTTTTTTATGTTTACTTAAAGATTTAGTTGTGTTCCCCCACGATTCCCCCATTCTGTTTTTTTCAGTGTATTTGTGAGTATCTTAAGGTAATAAGAGAGTTTATTTTAAGTGCAGATATTTGCAGATGTGTGCGTATTTTACAAAATACTAACGCCGACTTTTTTTTTTGAGGTTAAATTTTCCCTGCAAAGCATTACTGCAATGTATGGCATCTGGTTATAAGATCAATGTAAACAAATTTGGAGAATTTGCACTTGACACTGCCAAACAACTTATTCAGTTATATCCCTGGTACTATCTTCCACCCTCAATACACAAAATTTTGGTTCATGCTTCAGATGTAATAAATTATGCACTTTTGTCAATCGGGGAGTTATCTGAAGAAGCTTCAGAATCAAAAAATAAGGACATTAAAAGGTTCAGAAGGCAGCACACTCGGAAGATGTCACGCATAGCTACAAATACGGACTTGATAAATAGATTGCTTCTGAGCTCAGATCCATTTATTACTGGCCAAAGAATACTCCCGTGCACAAAGAAGTCAGTTTTATTAAAATCAGCAATTGATCTTTTAGATGGGACAAATTTATTCGTTTAAATTTAAATTTATATTAATATGTGATTATCCACTTTTAAGTTTTTTTGTTTATATGTTATTGTTGTTATTTTCACATAATAGAATTACACCAAATTACTTACTGCAGGTGGGCGTACTCAGAATGAACCACGTCCCTTTCCTCAAAATTTTAATTTTAATCTAATAATTAGAAAATAAAAGTTTCAAACCGGAAATCTACCACTTTATTTATTTTGGTCTATTTTTCTTGTTATCACAGCCGATCGTTCATATGACAGCTATATGATATAGTGGTCCGATCCGCCTGATTTTTATACATGATCTTACTATAAATTTACAAAAATTTTGTGGTAAGTTTCAAGCCTGTATCTCAACTTGAAGTATTTTTGGCCGCCCTCCCCATACATCAGGAACCAGTGTGAAGCACTACGAACAGGCATGGAAAATCCACTTCAGTTAAGCTCTGAAAACGCTCAGCAGGTTCCAGAGCAGCCGCAAAGCAATTTGAAAACCATTATATTTACTATAAACAAAGTATGATGGAACTCATGTCATTTATGAAAACAACTATACAAAACCATTCTCAGAACCCTAAATATAGTGATTTATTTACTTGTAGCACAACGGTAAAATAATTAATGTCGAACCTACGTATATCCATGTGGATCCTAAATGTTAATCACATCGACGCCATGCTGCTTGTTGAAACGCACCTCACAGGGAGATATAACTTCTATATAAGAGGGTATACCTTCTACCGCACAGATCATCCGGATGGCATAGCCCACGTCGGAACCGGCATCTTAATTAGAGAACGCATCAAACACAAGAAACGTCAAAAAAAATGCAGTCGGGAAACGGAAACCTTTGCATTGCCGCTGTATACTGCCAAGCTCGCTTTACTATTACTGAAGGTCAATTCATGGACTTTTACATCACAACGGGGAATCGCTTCATTGCTGCAGGAGACTACAACGCCAAACACACGCACTGGGGATCGCGACTTGTGACTCCGAAGGTAAGGCAACTGTACAATGCACTCATAAAAGTGAGCAATAAATTGGACTACGTTTCTCCTGGTACCCCCACATATTGGACCACAGACTCCAGAAAGATCCGAGATCGATTTCGCGGTAACAATAAACATCCCATGCGGTCTAACAAGTGCCATGGCCCTACCCGATCTCTCATCTGACTACTCGCCTTTGTTGATAACGCTTCCTCAAAGCCCAGATTCGCAGCACCCTACAGGCTGACATCGCACAACACTAACTGGATGAAATACAGAAAGACTGTGAGTTCCCACATTGAGCAAACTACACAACTAAATATTGAAGCGGACACAAACTGCTCTACCGCCGCTCTTGAAGAGGTACTCGTCGCAGCAGCCAGGATCTCAACACCAAAACGAAAGGATGTGGAAATTAAAAAGCTCAAAACCAGTTTTCAACTTGAACAGCTGGATCTGGAAAAGAGGCGTCTGCGTCGGACGTGGCAAACCAGCAGATTGCCATATTCAAAACAACGCCTTACCGAACCCACTTGCAAATTAAACCGAGCTCTGAAGCAAGATGCTGAAAATGCACAACTAAAGTTTATTGAAAAACTCTCGCCAACTAGTACAAAGCATCCCTTGTGGATGCTAAATCAGCTCTCTGATTGAAACCGTGACCCCGATGAGAAATTCTTCAGGTTGCTGGGCCCGCGGTTATTCTTTCTCACTTCCAAGTGAACGGACGTGTTTTTTTCTTGCGCTCTCGTTTTGTGTAATTTTTTGATAAAAATAACCGGTGTTTTATTCTAATTCTTTGATTTTGTGATTAATAAAGATCCCGCTATGAGAAAAAACAACATGTTGTGAGGCCTGTCGCGATGTCGAAAGGGAGATGATGTCATTTATGCGGCAAACCAAAAACGGGTTTAAAGAAGTATTATTGAGTTTTCGTAAAACTCAAGATATGTTCTTGGCGCTGGACACACAATTTAATAGCCTAAAGCTATTAAATGAGTCTCCTAGGCGCAAAAAAACCGCAACTGGTCTGCAGCATCTAGGCGGATCCCAACCTCCAGCGGTCGAACAGCAGCCTCCAGCGACACAGCCCTCGACCTCAGAACCGATTCCTAGAGTTTTGAGATCGAGTAGTAAGAAAGATTCGGCCTCCGAATGTGCTGCTGGAGGGACCGCGCCCCCGATGATTTCCGTTATTTCCCCTGGGGGGTCTCAAATACCGACCCCTCAGAGCCCCGACATTTTATCTGCCCAGGGTGCTAGGCCCGGACTACCGGCCCATGCTGGCAATGCAGACCATCAGTCTGTATCGCCAAAAGCCCTTATAGCTGTCCCACCTACGAAACATATTTTTGTTTCGCGGCTCTCCCCTTCTCAGACATCGGAAGATGTAATTGCTTTTATACAAGGCAAAACTGGAGCTGAAATTAATAAAATAAAGGTGGAAAAATTCAAATTTTCTTATGCCAGGGACATTTCGTCTTTCAAAATGAATGTCCCAAACGAACTCTTTGACACAATATGTTCGACCAAATTCTGGCCTACGTTGTCGTCAAAGAGTTCGAAGCTAAGAAAAAGAAACGGCGGCCTGTAGAAATAAGTCTTCCTAGGCCCGAACAGACCACTGCGCCCTCTTCGTCTTCCTCTTTAAAAAACTAACAAATCCCTTTTCTATTTCCTATCAGAATGCAAGAGGTTTACGAAGTAGTCTTCCCAAATTGTATTCTGATAGTCTCTCGTTTGCTTCCCAGGTTATTGTGTTCACAGAAACCTGGTTAAAGCCGGATCTTCTGAGCTCCGAAGTTTTTCCAGCTGTATTCACGATATATAGGCTGGATCGGCCTATCAGACGTGGAGGTGGTGTCCTCATAGCGGTTGACTCCACTCTTGCGTCTGAATTAATAACTTTCGAGGAGTGCAACGATGTTGAATTCCTTTGTGTGAAGCTATCAGTCAATGGTAGCTCTATTTTTATTACTTGTTCCTACATTCCTCCTATGTCGGAACTTCCTATTTATTGGAATCATCTTTCCGCAATTCAGATGGTTTCCAATCGACTTTCGGATAGGGACCATTTAGTAGTTCTTGGTGATTTTAATATCCGAGGGGCTATTTGGTCCGCAACCAATTCCTCCAATACATTTTGTACCACCACACCACCACCAAGGCGGCCCCGCTGACGCTACACGAAGATCCCTATCATCCTACTTTCCATGTGACTATCGACATCGGGGCTGAGTTACAGAATATTTCTGATCGTCCAGCCAAAAAAGTCGTCTGCTTTCGCAAGACGGACTTCGAACGGCTGAATAACTTCATATCCGATTTTAATTGGTTCGATCTATACAGGTGCACTGACATGGCTGAAGCCGTGGATATCTTTTACAGTGCCATGAATTCATTTTTTCTTGAATGTGTTCCGTTATACTATCCGTCAACCTCGAATAAGCCTCCTTGGTTTACTAAAGAGTTGAGTCGCCTTAAAA
>VNJU01010855.1:0-14181 GCA_008042675.1 Drosophila seguyi
GCAAACCAGAGGTTACCCTCCTATTCTAGTAGACTTCTCCTTATTAACTTACCATCCTTATCCAACCGTAGAACCATGCTTGGCATTACCTTTATTTATAACCTTATCCATGGTGACGTGGAAAGTGCTGACTTGTTGGGTCAGCTTAACTTTCACGTACCGAGTAGAAATACTAGATCCTATATTCCCTTAGTGCTGCGCCATTGTAGAACGTCCTTTCAATTGCATGAACCCTTTAGAGTCTTATGTGCAAATTATAACGATTTGTATATAATAATTTCAAACGTAGATAGCCTTCCTAAACTAAAAACGTTAATACTAACCCACTTAGTACGCATGCAAGCAAACAATCTGGCAGCACGCCAGTAGTTACTTCCTCGAATTCCTTTTCTATATTTTCATCTTTCGCGCCTACTAACACCTAACACGAACAAGCACGTGCTTGGTGTCATACGGGCCACTTGAGTGTACTGATCGTAGTGCATCAACGTCCAAGAAGAAGAAGAAGATTAACTGAGTCAAAAGCTTTACTAAAGTCTGTGTAAACAACATCAGTTTGATGGTTACGTTGGAAGCCCCTAATAACAAAAGAGGTTAGTTCCAAAAAAATTCTAGTGATCGATCTTCGCCTCATAAATCCATGCTGACATGGAGAAATTACGGACATGCATAGATGCTGCAGATAAGGAGTAATTACATTCTCGAAAAGTTTTGGAATTCCTCTATAGTTACCAGCATCCGATTTGCTACCTTTTTTGTGGAGAGGAATTATAAATGATTCAAATAAGGGGAAATTCTGACGTTTCTAAAGATATGGTAAACAATTTGAGAAGGGGGTTGCATAGAGCCTCGGCACAATACCTGAGTATACAGCCCGGTATTCCGTCGGGACCTGGTGAATATACTAGTTTAACACGCTGAAGATTCGAGCTGGGCATTGGGAAAGAGTTCATCAGGTTAATCTGGTTTAAATTGGTTAAAGAGGAATAAGTGGCATTAAAAAACTCAGAAAAAAAATCGGCGAGCCGACCTTGCTGTAGGGTTTTTAAATAAGAGCAAGGAAGAGTATAGGTTTGGTTTACGCTTGGTGTTAACAAAGTTATAAAACTATTTGGGACCTGTGAGAACTGAACCCTTCAGCGAGTCAAATAAGTTTTATAAGACCTAGTGTTAAGCACGGTAAATTTCGACTAAGCCCTAAGAAAGAACAGTTTTAGAGCGAGTAAGTTTGTATTTATTATAAATATTATAAAGCCGCGAAATTTAGCTTAACGGTGGAACAGCTGTGAGGGTTTTTGGTAACGAAGTGTTACCAGCAGCCAGTAATCCGGGCTGACCCTGGGCAGTTTTTGCAGCCCGCCGAGTCAGAGTATGGGACACCGCAGCGGACACAACAGAAATAAGAGGCGGACCAGTTGCCATTTCCACCCCATCACATTCGGTTACCGAATCTTTTATTGTTCCCGATCTTAAAACCATTGGGCATGGCATTTGGGTCGGGGGCTGTGCAGAGGGGGTAGTCCCGATTATAGGTTGCTGAGATTCACACAATTTCTTCCGAACAGCAACAGATTTATTGAGCTTTGGCAACTCGTTTAATAGCTTCAGACTTTTAAACTGAGTGTCTAAACCGGTAAACAGACCGCTTTGGGAAAATTGACCATCAGCTCATTAAATCCATTTCTGGTCCGGCGCATGAAGGATTTCAGTTCCTCCTCAACCTCTCTGCAGGACTGGCAACAGTAGTGGAATTCCATTTTACTGAAAATTACATCCACGACACGGCCCGTCAATTCGATACACTTAGCGTATGCAACCGTATCGGAAAGCCAGCATTAAATCCTTGGAATATCTGATTATGTTTTATTTTTCGTCAGTTTTTAATTCCACCGAAAAAAAAATGAGGGACATTTCACAAACCTTTGACCACTGTACGAAAGAGGAGAACCGGCAACGCGGGTGAGTGGGAGAGTGAGAGCGAAAAGAGATAGCGAGGGCGAAGGAACTATGTACCGCTTAGATTCAGCTAAATACAAATAGAACATAAGCAAGGAGAAGCAAGATAGGCTCAAAAAAAAATACTGGAAACCGTCTTGGCGTAAAACTAATAGTGAAATTAATACAAATTAAAACAATAAAAAAAAGGTCAGGCACGCGCGGTAACAAATGGCTGAAGTTAGTTACCAAGGTTAGGTTAAATCGGAAGGCCATCACGGGGCCGCGCATAGGCCAGTATGGCCCTTAGCTATCCGAAAGTTCCTGTATGGACCTAGAGAGTATTCGCGCGATGTTTTTGAAATCTTTAAGGATTGACGTATTTTTCGCGAAGGCAAGTAGTTCACCTGGCTTCTTCTTGGAGGCATCTTCTAGCGATGCCAGAACCGGAGCGCCCAGGTACTTCATTCTTGCCTTTGTTAGGGCCGGACATTTGCAAATGAGATGCTCCAAGGTTTCTGTTGCCTCAGATTCATCACATGTCCGGCATTTGGCGTTGTCGGTAATGCCCAGCTTGACTGCAAGTGCCGCAGCTAGGCAGTGACCTGTGAAAATTCCCACTAACGGTCTGCAGTCCTTCCTTGGAAGATGCAGTACGTAGTGGCTAAGCTTTTCGTTGCGCTCTTTGCACATGACTTTTACTGTTTTACAGGTTGTGGAAGTTCTCTTCCATCTGCTTGCAGCTCGTAGGTCGGCCCGCCTCTCTAGTTCGCTTTGGAGCGATCTAAGGGAGACAGAAAGGTCTTCTGTTCTTTCATTCGGCAGTCCGACGCCTTCCTTTACAAGTTCGTCTGCCGTCTCGTTACCATCGATGCCCTGGTGGCTGGGAACCCAGTAGATCCGCACTGTACACTTTTGGAACTGACCGCAGACGATTGCATGGATCTTATCGCCGCCTGACTGTCTACGTACAAGTTGACCGCTTCATATGGGCGATGAATGTTCTGCGCAAGCTCTGCCGCTTTTCCTATGGCGAATACTTCGGCCTGGAATATGCTGTATTGGCTTGGTAGCTTATACGACAGCCTTATTTCAGGGTCTGTACAGTATATGCCCGCTCCAACTCCTCCCTCCATTTTGGAGCCGTCGGTGTATATATTGAGGTGTTGAGCATGGTTCTGAGCTGTTTTCCAGTCGTCAGGTCCCATGAAGGTTGTTTTTTTTGTATCCGGGCACGTTCTGGTTATCATGTAGTCAGATGTACTGCTCATGTCTCGACCAATTGAACTATGCGCGAATGCTTGTAGAGACATATTCCCTGATGCAACTAGGCGTTGTGCTGCCTTTCCTGCAATCAGTTGCGCGTGGATATCTAGGGGATCGATTCCGATTATGGTTTCGAGTGCTTTTGTGGGGGTTGATCTCAGCGCCCCTGTTATGCAGAGCAGTGCCTGCCGCTGAGTTCTCTCCAAGGTTTTATTTTTCAAGGCTTGCCACCACACTAAGACTCCATACAGCAGTGTCGGACGCACCACCGATATTAGAGCGGGTGAGAGGCCCCATGTGCTGCTAAGCATCTTCTTGGATGCTTATAGCGCTATGGTGGCCTTCTTTACCCTCTCCAGTGCATTGGGCTTCCATGTCAGCTTGCTGTCTACTACAAGGCCGAGGTATTTAACTTGTGTTTTCGGGTTCAGCCTCGTTGTGGTAATTTTCGGGGAGGAGAATTACGTCCGTCTTATCCGCGTTGATACTGAGTCTGACTTTACTCGCCCACTCACATATCTCCCTGAGTGTCGATGGACAGACTCCCGTGATAATTATGCTTATGTCGTCAGCATAGGCTGTTATCTTTGGGGCCTTCCTTTCGAATCTCTTGATCAGGTCGTCCACCCCCATATTCCACAGGAGAGGTGATAGGACCCCGCCTTGCAGCGTGCCCTTTGAGAGCTCAATTCACCATGACCATTTTTGGTGACTAAAATTAATAATTCAAGAACGGAGAAAGATTTTTGACTTCTGTTTTTTGCATCGGATTAAGTTGACCAATATCTTTTATCGGTAGAAAAATAGTGGGCGTGGCACCGCCCATTTTTTTTAACTAATGTACATTTTATTTAGGTTTTTAGAGAATTCATTAAAAAGTAAATAAAAGTTCTGTGACAGTATTAGGTTATAATTTTTGGAAAAAAGTGGGCGTGGCACGCCTTTAACAACGTCAAGTAACATGAGTAAAGTAATATTAAAGTAACATAAAGCCCATCTAAAGGATCTTGTGGCCCTGTAATGAAAGACTATTAACAATGTATATTAAGACATATATTTTCCCTACACACCTTTTAGAAAAAGTCCTGTTGTTCTTTCTCCAACCCAATATTATATTGATGAACACAACATTAAAAGAGCTTTCATCCTCACCCGCGGTGGGGTCATCGGGATTTGATGGGCATTCTTATACGACCAAAACATCTAATGGAAGACACATTCTTTTCTGTCGCTGAATTCTTCTATCCAAATTCACTAAAGAAATAATCGGATCAGAAGTATCTGTAGCTCGCTGAAACACGTCTGTTAAATTTTCAACCCTCCCACATTTTCTGGCGTGATGCAGACGATCAGATTTATAAAATTTATTGCGAGATTCCGCTCCTTCCTTCCGAAATAGCCAAGAGGAAGCACACTGTTTTCAATAATATCACTTGCGTGAATTAGAATTTTATGAACACTGGCTGTCATTGGCAACCAGGGGTATTTCTCAATGACCATCTCAGCAGTTCTGTAACAGAAGGCTTGGAATTTTGAAACTGCAATTGGCAGCTGGCATGAAAGGCATATTAAAATTGTTTGAAAATTGGAAATGAGGTGCTCATCGATGCCAGTGATGTTTGAAAAAACATGGGGATCGGAAAATGCTCGCCGAGCAGTGTTTCCATCGTTGGTACTGCCAAATCCTCCAACTTTCGGTTCATCGACTCTTAACGAAAGGTGTTCCCAAAAAAGGCCTTGAATTTCCTTCTTTCTCTGAAGAACCTCTTCCTTATCACTTGCCTCATAAATTCTCCATTTCTTCACACGATTTTTATAACCTGCGTGCAAAATGAATTCGAAAACTCGAATCCAGCTATGAAGAGGACTTAAACTTGGCACACTTGAAATTTTTGTTATTGAGAGAGTCAGATGGTGTGTCTCCACAAATTGGGCAAGCTTGAGAAGAGTTGGTGCCCGTCAGCGTATTTAAGACCTTGCCATCTATCACCGTTAAATACAGATGAAACTTAATGTACACTTGCTTTCCGCTTTCCAAGATAATTTTACAAGGCATTAAGTTGGAGATTTGATTTTTAACATATTCGTCTTCTTTTAAAATGCACTCCTTTCTCTCTTTGACAAATTCCAACTTTAACGGCCTACAAAATCGAATTGATTGCGGGGTGCGGTTATTCCATATAACATTTTTCGAACCATCTATAAGCCATAAGGGTGTGACTGTTGTAGCAAATACACTGTAGCACTCGCGCCAAAGTATAGTCCTCCCGAGTGCTTCTGATTGTAATTAGTTTGCCCCGAGCTTCCATCAAAGCAGTAGCTCAAAATCAGTTCTGCCGATAAAAACTCTGTGCCTTGATCCTCCATTATTTTCTGGACAACCTCAACTAGCAAATTAAAAAGTCGTCTTGCTGTGTGGACTACAAGTTTCTGAAACGTTACTTCAGCTTTGTCATCATTTAATAAAAAAAATCATTAGGTCGGCACAATTTTTTAAAGTCAGCAACGGTATTGTATAATGGACATATATCGCAATGTTTTTTTTTTTGATTGGTCCCGTACAGCTAAGTTTTGCTCCTTTGTAAAATTTTGGTCCAGAAGAAGAGCTAATGCCTCATTAGGGGACAAAGCTTCTGGCTTTTTGATCGGTGCCGTAATTGGCTGACGCATGTATTTAGCTTTTTCGGGGCATATCGAAAGAAGCTTGAGAATACTGGCAAGATCATATTGCTTTTTTCGTGCGGCCAAGCTTGCTGCATGAATAAGCAAACTAACGTTTTCTTTTCCGACTTGGCCAGATCTGCAGCGCGCCTTCTGCGAGATGTGTAGCTCTTCGCATTAAAAGGCAGTTTTGGCCGCCCTACTGGCTTCTTGGTTTCCGGAAAATTTAGCACAGTGTTGGAATCCAGCCAAACTGCATGCTTCCGGCGCAACTGATTTAATTTAGCAAAGGAACTCTTCCACATTTGCGTCAAGCGGTAGCAAAATTTTGTACTCGCTCGGTCTATAATATCGCTGTACTGGTCAAAATCTACTTCTGATATGGTATCTTTAATAAAGTTAAATACAGCATTCTCCTTTGCGACTTTTCCCCTCGCTTCGTGCCACTTGCCAAACAAATCTGCGTTTGCCAAACTGTCCTAGAAATAAAAAAATTCTCGCAAAATCGTAAAAAGTGATATTTTTAATAACATTTATTTTGACAAAAATTTAATCCTCTACAACATACAATACATCTCATGGATGGACTCTTCCGGACTCACTTTAAATCCCTTGCGGAACATGAGACTTTATCCAAAATATGCATTTGCAGGGCTACTTAGATTTTTGCTTTATTAAGGGGACAACACGATTTTTTTTTTACAAATGACGCTCACAAACACATAATACAAACCACACAGATTTGAACTCATTTCAAAAATTTAAGTTATATTGTTTAGTTTTGTCCTTCTGATCACTTGAACTTAAGCAAACAAATCTATAAATGACAGGCGCGCGTGCTTTGCAAATGCAACAGCTGTTTTATCAGCTGACTCCTTTGTTGTGGCGCACTTTATAAAAATTTCTGTTATGCAACACTAAAGATTGGTGTCTTGTGAATGCATTGCACTGAAACTTTTTTTAATTTTCCGACTTTCAGAAAATGGGTTTTGGTCACCAAAAGTGCTCAAATTACCCATAGTGAGGCGGTGCCCCAATCGGATTGTACCCGCCTACAGCTTAGCAGATTTCTTATCCACATGCTGAAGGCGGGGGACGTATTGGCGCTTCTAGGCGGTCCGTTATAGCGCCCGAGAGCATGTTCTTTGTTGTGTAGGGCATTCTCAATGGTGGCTACTAGTGAGTGTAAGTTTGTGTAAGCGTGCTGGTTGGTTGACATTAGTCTTCCCACATCGTTTCTGATGTATACATCCAGCAGCCTTTCTAGCGTCATTAGTAAAAAAGAGGTAAGGCTTATCGGCCTGTAGTCCTTGGGGCTCACGTGACTGCACTTCCCTGCTTTTGGCAGGCAGACAATCCTAAAGGTCCTCCATTGGATAGGGATATAGGCCGTGATTAGACAGGCTGTGAATATAGCGTAGAGCCATGGGGTGATGACTTCTTTGGTCACCTGTAGCATGGCTGGAATTATTCCATCTTGTTCTGGTGCTTTTATTCCCGCAAAGGAATCTATAGCCCATTGGATTCTTCTAGAAGATATTAAATTTGTTGGGAGAGGCTCTTCTTCAGTTGCGAGGTCCTGGTGCTTGTTGGCATCGGGTACCTCAGTGTATCCTGGGAAGTGAGCTTGCATTAGTGCTGTTAGGGCCTCCTCGCTGCCCTCAGTCCACTTTCCGTCATCGCGCTTGAGCTTACTCTGTATGGTAGGTTGCTTCGATAGCAACTTCCGGAGTCTAGCTGTTTTGGGGCCGTCTCGATATTGAAGCAGAAGTTTTTCTACGAGCTTCTTTGCGCCCTGCGTAGTTCCTTCTTGTAATCCCTGAGTAGGATCTTGTATTCCTCATTGACAATATCATTTTTCGCCTCTTTGTCGATTTTGAAAAATTCCCTAAGATTATTGCGTAGAAGCGAGAGGTTTCTGTTCCACAAGGGTGGCTTTGTCCTCTTTCTGGCTCTAGATGTCGGGCATGCTGCGCGTTGCGCATCTAGTAATTGCTTGGAGAGGGTTTCTAGGGACTTTTCTATGTCTTTCGCGGATTTTACTATGCCCGGACCAGTCGCGAGTCGTGTCGTGACCGTCTTCTTAAACTTTCCCCAGTTAGTGTTCCGGGGGTTTTGAAAGCGGTTGGTTTGGGAGAGTGGTCGAATTCGTATAAGTTGTATGTACTTATGATCTGAGAAGGATGGTCTCTCAAGGACTCTCCATTCCGATACCATAGTACTTCGTCCTCTTACGATTGTTAAGTCTAGTACGTTCGAGGAGGTGGGACCTACGAAGGTATTTTCCTCCCCCACGTTTGCTATGCATAGGTTAGTGGATAGTAGAAAGTCTAAGAGTGACTCACCTCTGTCGTTTATGTCGGGGCTTCCCCACACGCAGTGATGTGCGTTGGCGTCTGCACCCACGAGTCTTTGGTCATTCGGGCTGGCTTCTGCCACGCTCCTGAGTTCCTCCGGTGGCGCCGTTGTGTCATGTGCCATGAAGCAGAAAGCTACCAAAAGGCGCTTCTTCTCGCTCTCCTGCATCACGGCAGTCAGGTCATCTGTGCTGTAATGAAACATAAGGTTAGCGTGCAGACCTTTCCGTACAAGTAAGGCGGTTTCTGTTTCTGTTTCTGCTTGCCGATGGAGTGTAGAACAGGTTGAAATTTGAGGACTTTAGTCCGGCGACGGCATTGCCCGATGCAATCCATGGCTCTTGGACCAAAGCTATGTCGGCGGACCCTTGCTCCAGGGCGATGAGGAGTTCCGCCGACGCGACCTTGCTTTTATGGAGATTGAGCTGCAGCACCCTGAGTGTCATGGGTACTGGGATCATCTCTATTCGACGGGTTGTTTATCTGGAGGACTGCATTTTGGCCCCCCTCCTTGGGTAATGGGGTCACAAGGTGAAGCACCCTCCAGTCCGCGATTGGAATTACCGGACTCTGCCTTTGCAGCAGCATAAGCGCCCGGTCCCCTTGGATTGCGATGGGAAAGAGAACGTTCGCCTTAGGAATGGACGGGATTAGCTCCCTGTCCACCACCTCCAGCTGGGCCCCCTCCCACAACGCCTCCAATTGGCAGACCGTTTTTATATCAGCCACTTTCTCGCCGGGTCATCCCTGCACTTTAGGATTTTTACGCCGTTCAGCCACCCAGCACCATCAAAAGTGGGCGCCCGTTGACCTCATGAGTGGGAGGTTGGCGATGTGCAGCCTGCCCTCTGCGACCCTTTGCTCAGCCCAGGTAAGCTTTGCCTTCTCCTGTGGAGATAGGGCGGCTTTTGTCTGGAGCCGGCTCTGGATGCGTAGGGCAGCCTTGTACTGCGCCTTAGCCTTCATCCCCTCGCTTGAACGCTTCGGCCCGTCCCTGCGCGGGGAGCTGGTGCCTGGTTTCGGCGAGCGGAGAAGGCTTTTTTTTCCTCTTCTTTAGAGAGCTGCACGCTCTCCAGGTCCGAGTCTGTATCGACTATGGCACCTAAGCGGCTTAGCTTCCCTTGCGCTTTAGTGGCAGTAGCATTGCAACTGATATGACCTGCTCCCGTCAAATCAGAGGTTTGACCGCTAGCGACACGGAGAGGGGATTACTCCCCTCCGTGCCCGCCGGTGGTAGCAGCCACGCCTTCCACCGACGTTTGGGCTGATATCCCAGCCCGAGTTGCGCTTTTTTCCGTGTCCATTCAGAAAGATACACTGGTTAGTTTTCCGGGGAACCACCCACTTGCGTTTTATGCCTAACCGCCAGGCTTGCGTTTTATGCCTAACCGCCAGGCACCTCCACCCATGGCAGGTGGTTCATTTCCTCCGGCTTTTGAGCGGGAGGAATTAAACCGCTGCCTTAGCTAGACACTGTATTCCCGCAGACGGGGCAAGCAGCACCGCATTACCCGTTGTCCGGGATAATACAGTGCTCATTGCCAGCCGGCACCCTCATGGAGGGTTCAGATGGAGGATTTTCGACAGCCTAGTTACCAATTACTTAAAATGTATTTTTTAAATTTGTTGCACTTTTAAAGGCCTCAAATATGGGTTAGCAAAAGAAAATCCAGAATTTCTCACTTTTGATCAGCACAGTCCCCAGTGAAATATTCTTGAGTACCCCTCTTACCTAACTTCTTAAAGCTATAATTGTGTTTGGTAACAAAGAGCTGTGACGTAGTGGTGTACTCTTACCATGACCAAAACCTTCAATGTTTCTGACTGATCGGCTTTTATTTCGTGTCAATAAACGCATGTTTTAGGATAATCAATCGTTAATTGAGGCTTAAATGGGTAAACAGTTTTATAATGTAATCAGTCATAACCCGAAAGGCAAACCGGGTACTGGTCTCATAAATAATTTAATAAACACTCTACCCTTTAAGGCTCATATACCGGGATACAATTACTGAGGACCTGGTACAAAGCTAGAAAACGATTAGCTCGCGGTGCCCGGGGTATAAAACCATTGGAAGAAGCTTATAGCATCTACGATTTAGCTTAATCGAATAGCAAGCACTTGGGTGAACGACATATATCAGACTCGGTTTTAATTGATAGGGTCTGGGAACGTGTAAAACGATGATTTTTTCGCAGGTGAAGACATCACCTTTCTAATCGGAGAGGATCCTCCGATACCTCCTGAAAACGTACTACGGTGTGACTCTTCCTCCCTACCGAGACCTGGGAAAGTCTTAAAACGGATACCCCTCAGTTAGAAATGTTACGCGACTCGTGCCCGATGGCTTACGTGTTCGCAGCTGAGAAGTTAATTTAGCTGTGTCTAAACGGAGATTTCCAAGGCCGATCAACCCTGGGTCATACGTGGCCGTGCTTTGGCAAGGCCTTGGGGCGAAGCCACGGTCGACTCCTTCAAAGCCCCTCAACCCCTCTGGCCCGCTGCGCTCATCTCGTCCAGCAAAGCGGGCGATTATGAACTGTAAATGAATTTCCAAAGCCGTGCTTCGGACCTTGTGCAGGAGGCTAATCAACAAACAATGTCAGGGATGGACGAGGCGGAGCTGCTAATGCCTACGCAGGGCTTAGCATCTCAACTAACGTCGGATAATGACGAAGACGAGCTGAGGCCAAGTCCGGTCGCCAACGCTCCGTTGAAATCCGAAGGGGGTGCTAGAACTAGCATTCCCCAAGCCAATTCACTTATAAGTGAAACGAAGCGAACCCACAGCTCACACATCAGAAGGCACACAGAGATCGTTTCATTCTAAGCAAGATAGCGAAGAATGAGGCAGTGGACAAGGTAAACCCGAGAAACGCTGCTGATAAAGCGAAATTCCATGCAGAGATTGCAGAATTCGAAGCCTACCAGAAAGTTAGTGCAAATTAATTTGAAGCGTAGCTCGAACGCTTCACTTAATTTGTCGAAAGGATATCGCTCTACTGCAAGAACCATGGTCCAAGAACGAGGAAGTCTCTGGTCTGACACTACCTGGATATACTCTACTATACACTAACGCGACAGGTATAGTATATAGTATAGTAATGAAGAGTCACTTTAAGGCTTTTCTCTTTTTTAACCTCAGCTCATCGGATCTAGCCGTTGCCAGATTCGTGACAGCGGATGGGACTGGAATGCTAATCACCTCTGCGTACAAGACCCATGTAGCTCCGGCTCCGCCTGAACCGCTGGTCAAGCTGCTGCAAGGGGCCGAAGACACAAAGACAGCCTTGGTGATCGAGTGGGACGCGAAAGCGATACACACGCTCTGCGGAAGTTCAGAAGCCAATGGTAGAGTTGAGCCACTTTTTGCTAATTTGATTATTTGACGTAACGTTACAATATGTAACAAAGGGAATACGCCAACCTTTATATTGCCGAGAACGGAGATCTTTCAAGGGTGGGAGTAGGTGTTAGAACTCACCCTTCTCGTAGAACACAGCCAGTAGTGTTCCAAGGACATCCCCCATACCAACTAGCTCTTCGAGTAAGTCAGATAACCCTGCCTTGTCTATTCTTGGACAAAAAGAATCCTATCCGCAGCAAGTCTCTGTCAACGATGAATGCTGCCGAGGCTTTGGATGCAATTCAATCAACCTCAGTTAGTCCAACCGCTTTTCCTCTCTCACCCCAGTCGATACGACTAGCGAAGTGGATAATAATAATATTTAAAGAGGTTCGTGCACTGCGACCAGTTGGGTCTATTGTGCGGTAACAGTGCGAAGTGGATTGTGAGGTTCAAAATTTAAGTATCGATGATTCTACTATATATGAAGACTTTATGGTTCGTCCGGAACCTAGGCCTATTCCTAAATCAAAGCCAATAACAATCCCTAATATAAATGGCGTTGCTACCATGGCAGCGGCATTACTTGAAGTAATCCCTCCTGACGGATTTGATTTTCCCATGGTATTATCTGGTGATCTGCGTATTTTTCCTAAGGTCTGACATTTATATGGCAATCACCAAGTTTTCAAGCGAGGCGAACGTGGAGTATACGCACGTTCTGCCTTAAGAAGGGCAGGAGTTTTCGTTTAAGTTCTAAAGTTCTACACCTTCGAACCTGATTATAGACTAACTAAATTGCGACACACCGTCAAAACTCATTGGACAAGGAGCTGGAAGAAACTACTCTGTTTCGGGACTCATACCTTGCTCTGTAGCAGCAAGCAGCTCCAAAGTATCCGATTATAAAGGCAGATGGCAATTGGGCTCGTACACCGCTGGATCGTGCTGAAGACTTTGCGGATAGCCTTGAACAAAGGTTTTCTTCTTTCGATACTTGATCTGAGGAAAGAGTTGGCAAGGTTTTGACTTCGGTGGAAATCCCAGACCAAATGGGCTGGGCAATCTAGCCTATTCGGGTTCCTGAAGTTAAAGACATACACAGCAAGCTGAAGAACCAGAAGTCGCCAGGACCTGATGGACTTACGAACGGAGTAGCCAAGCTACTTTCGGATAGAATTATCCTATTCCTGGTCCTGATTTTCAATGCCTCTGAGAGTTATTTCACAAAAATGTCTAAGGTGGCTAACGTGGTAATTCACAGAAAGGACAAGCCGAGCAAATAAGTCGAAATTTATCGCTCAATATGCTTATTATCAGCCTTTGGTAAGGTCCTGGAGCGTTGCATTCTTGACAGGCTTCTGAAGGCGCCTTTAGAGCAATTCCGCATTATCAGTTTGGATTCAGGAGAAGGCACGGCACTCTAGAGTAACACCACTAAGTTGGTAGCTTTATATTGGACGGATTCCAGAGGAAGCAAAACACTGTAGCGTCATTTATCGGCTTTCGACAGAGTTTCGCACCTGGGTCTTCTTTCTAAATTGAAAGGATTGCTCTATGAGCTAATTAGAAGCTTCCTTACTAATATAAGCTTTCAAGTACTACAGGATGCGATTTTCTCCACGGCCAGAACCACCTTAGCAGCAGTCCCCCAAGAAAAAGTGTAGATGTGTGGTACAGCCTCTCCACGCACGATGCTCCTCTGCAAACTCGAAGGCGAAGCAACAGCATCTGCGTTGCTACGTTTGCTGACGACACAGCATTATTATCCAGAGCAGACTGTGTATACGAGCCGACTGATCGGCTTCAAATTATGCTACAAAAGATCGAAAATTTGTGCTGTAGGTAAAATATTTCCATCTGTCCTGAAAAGTGTGCCTTTAGCCCAGGCGTATTCGTCTATGGTCAACTCCTCCCCAAGCTTAAGGAGTATCCCTACCTGGGCCTGATCCTTGACCGAAGACTAAGCTTTGCGTCCCACATAAAGAAGACGACAGCGTAACTGGAGAACGCTGCTCTGCGGTTGCGCTGGCTCACTCGCGCTGCCAGCAAGCTGAGCCTTGACAATACTTGCATATATGGAAATATGGACTCCCAATATATGGCGCAGCCTTAAAGTCCAACCTTAATAAAATCAGAGCCTTCCATTCCATGATCCTAAGACGCATCTCAGGGGCGGAATGGTACATCCGCATCGTAGATATCCACCGAGAACTCAAAATTCCCTTTGTTGGGGATGTCTTCAATGAGATGGCGGGATGCATTGGGAGAGGCTATTAATGCATCCAAACCCTTTAGGAAGAGATGCAATTGAGCCGTATATTACACCATCCTAATACCCGATCACGCTTGTAACCATAACCTGTATGTTCTTTCAATACCGTATTCATTAAACACCGCAAAATAAATAAAGGCACAGTGGTAAGTCCAAATAATGTCCGCTATTGTCTGTGGTGTTAAAACCTGTAAAAAGGTTATTACCTCTGCTGATCTTACAATCGGCTGCTTGCTGTGCGACAACATTGTGCATTCCAAGTGCATTGGTGTTGGGGCTCGGGCGGTAGACGATGTGAGAAAAAACATCGGTCTGCGGTACTGTTGTGAGGCCTGTCGCG